>VZRX01001688.1:146153-209789 GCA_013398075.1 Notiomystis cincta
CCTTTCTGGTTCCCAGCCCCTCTGCTGCAGTGGGCAGGGAGCAGGATGGGCTCCCTGTCTGTCCAGGCTGTGCAGGGGGAGCACTGGAGGGATGAGAGGGGTGGGCTGAGCATGAGGATGTGCAGGGGAAGCACTGGAGGGGGGGGAAGGGCTGAGCATGAGGATGTGCTGGGCCCAGCCTTTGGCAGCAGCAGCACAGGTCTGTGCCTGATGATGTGACTCCATCCATGCCCTGGGGACACCTCCCAGATGTGTGTGCAGCCTCAGGGCTTCTCCTGGCCACACTGTTCTGCCTTTGGGTGAGGACACGACCCTGCCAGCAGAAAACTGTTCCCCAGTCCTACTGCACTTATTCTGCTGCCTTTTCAGCTCTCTGAGCACCTACTGCAAGGGCAGAGAAGCAGCAGTGCTGTCACAAGGAAGCAGCAGGAGCAGAGAGGCCACTGTGTGAGCAGCAGGGCCAGCCATGCCTTCCTTGGAGCAGTCCCAGAGCTCCCACTGCAGAGCTGCAATAATCCTTCAGTGCCAAGGGCCTGATTGAAGACTGCTTTTTGATTCATTGGGCTCCAAATTAAGGTCAGACCTGCTCATTTTTTACTTTCAATGAACTTTTAGCCTCAGGTACCAAGCAGCAAACATTGCAGATGTCAAGCACATGGACTAAACTTCAGCAGCTCCTTCTCTCGAGCACCAGCCACTGTTGCAACAAGGTCACTGGGATTCAGGCAGAGGATGGGGAGCCCTGACTGGCCAAATCCACAGCCAGAAAGTGCAGCATGTGCACAGGGCTTTGCAAAAGCACAGGCAGTCTTCGAGTCTCCTGACCTTGGGATATTTTCCTGGAATGTGCCTCTTTAAAATTGCAGGCACTTAAAAGCAAACCAGATGAAAACAAAACCATATCATTAGAAGTTGTGTGATGGGATAATGCCAGCTCATTTCATGAGTTAAGTTCTATGTTTTCATTCAAAATAACTGAGCAAACAATCTTTCTCAAGTCTCTCCCCCACCTCCCATTTTCTTTTAATTCTGGGCCAAGCCCAAATCCCCTGTCAGCTGTGTGCAGCTAACCTTCAATTTCTGTCAGCATGGTTTACCATCAGCCTGAAATCCTCAATCATGAACCTACACACCGTTACCTGAAGCAGCTGCTTTTTTTCTTGTTAACCTTTTAAACTATCAAAGCTCATTTTTTAGTCAGGGTCATCTTTCATCTGCTTCCCTTTCCCTGATCCCTTTTTCTCCCTCACCCAATTACTCACACGTGAGCTTAAAAGCATGTTAAATGGATTTATTTGGCTCACCCTCTTGGACTCACCGGCCTTTAAATAAGCAGTAAATGTTTTGTTATTTAAGATAAACCCTTGCCTTTCTGCATCTATTTGTCTACTTCTCCAGCTGCATCTCATTTCCAGTTTGTATTATAATTTACAACTTGGTACTTGGTTGCATAGCAGGAACTGAATCCATCTTCCTGTTTGCCCAGGATTCTGAAGGAGTGTTGTCAATGGCTTTTCAATGGTGCCCTGCCTCATACATACACAAAATTATAAAGCACTTTATATTACCTCAGAGTGCAACAATAGAAAAGCTATTTCTAGGAAAGTCTACAACAATGCAGTGCTGTCTAGGACTCCAAAATCACAGCTACATCTCAGCAGCATACTTCAGAGTTTACTCATCTGAACAAGAGCCAGGCCAGTGCACAATGCAGCTTTTTGTCACTACAAGCTGTGGTGTGGACAGGGTTTCTGACAACCAGCGAATTTACCCCAGAAAATAGTTTAGTTTTGGCTTAAAAAGCAGTAGAGTTCTTTCCTTTAACATAGATTAAATAAAAATGTACATGTTTTGAAAGAAGTAGAGCCTTTGTCCTGTCTTATTCAGAAAGGAAAAACTGTAGGCAGTGTTTTACTTGAACCCCTGCCCAACCTCTGACTTGTCTTTAGGTGACTTTTATTACTCACAGCAATAAAAAGACCATTATCTTGAAATTCAGGTACACAATTGAGATATTTCCAGGTAGTTCAATGACATTCAAAATAAGTGGAAAAATATGCATATTGATTTTCCATTTTGACAGCATTAAGATTTATTTACTCTTGATGTTGCAGTGACCTCTAGTTTGTCTTGGTCAATACATAACCTCAAGGGTTGATAAACCTTAATATTCACCTCCATGAGAGTCAATATCCACTTTATAATATAAAACCTATCCCATGGGACAAACATTAATATTGTTGAATAGATTCAGTCCCTCACCTCTTTCTTCCCTTAATGTGAAAAATGACCGAGCTTGAATTGTTGGCAAAATTGAGGGAAAGGAAAAAAAAAAGGCAATGAATTCTGACAAACTAAAGAATGTGCAAAATGTACCATTGACCTTTATCTAAAAGGACTCTGGATGAAATAATCATCCAGATTTGGGTATTAGAGAAGAGTCAGGCTGGTTTTTACAGGATAACTTCCAACTTGTTCTTGTAGAAATTTACCTACAACTAAAAACTCAAATACAACTTGTCTGTTTGTAACTGACTCTTCTGGTGATGCTCTCCCCAAAAGGCACCAACAGATGGAGTGGGATGTTGATTTCCTGCTACCAGTGTTAACTTCTGGTTGATCATGCAGCTCCCAAAACTTCATTCTGGCTATCATGAATTATAATTACCAGTGCATGTTTGGGAGCTTCCTACAGAGACAACCACAGTCCAGAGTAAAATATAGCAATTTTGTAATTAGACCTTTCTTTTAACCATTCAGGTTGGCTGCTTCACCACTCAGGGTATCTTGGGCCCTACAGGCTGTGCTTGTTCCTGTAGAGGAACTTAACCAAGGGACAGAATAAATTTCCACAAAGTACAGAAGAAGAGTGTGAAGCCAGTTTTGACTGACTGCTATTGCCATTAAAATATCATGTTGTTTTTTTTTTTTCCAAGCTTACTGTAATAAACATCTGGGAATTCTTCTATTCAGGTAGCAGATACTGTGGGATGATTTTTTTAAATGTTTTTTTTACAGAACTGCTGTCTGCCTGTGTGAGTGATGAACTGGCACTAGGCCAGGCTGACACATGTCTGTGTGTGCATCTTTTAGCTGCAGAGAGTTATCAATGCAACTCAACTTTCTGTTGAACAACTCCTATATTTGAATTTTCTAGTGGGAAAATAATCCCCTGCCACTGCTGCTGCAGCCCAGAAAGGATCCAGTGCAGGAATGTGGGCAAGGGGGAAAGGTGTTCTGGTGTCCAAAAGACCTGCAGGTGCCAGGAGAGCTCTCAGGATTTCTAGAGCTGATTTATATCAGGATGGCTGTAACTTATACTGGAAACTGGACCAGTGCCCAGGGCTGGGCTAAGTGTCATGAAAAGCTTTGTATGTCCTCCCACACATTTCACTGTATAATCATAAACTGCTACATTCATGTTGAAAAATGCAAGATTTTTAATAAAACACATGGTGTAGAACCATTTTCTGTTCTGCTCCACCACTAAAAATTTAGGTAGTACTTTTTATGTCAAATATTCTTGCAAATTATTTGGAGTGTTTGCAGATCTATTCTTATCATACATGTTAAATCAGATAATTTATTTCCCAGACAAATTAAAGAACTAATGAAGTTTTCAGAAGGTCTATTCTAGTTGCAATCTTACTCTTAACTTCCATTAATAACATGAAATGCATGAAAGTCTTCAGTTCATCTTTATGCTGATTATGGCATTTTGTATTCAATGGGTACCTCTTGGTCAGCAATAATGAAGACATAACAATAGAAGTGAAATAAAATTCAGAAGTATTTTCAGGTATGCATTCTTCACTCGTAATTAAAGCTCCACTAATCTCTTTTAGAAGGGGTATTACCTGCAATATTGCTAGCACCTCACCTAAGTGGAAGAGCTGTAAATCAGATAGTGAAGCAAATCTCATTTTAAAACTACTTGATTCTATGTAAAGCTGTTCGCTAAACTTTAATACTTGCATTGATTCTTCAGAGCAAGGAGGAAAATAATCAAATCTGAACTGCAGTTTAACAATAAGTCCCACTGGACACAGCTGAAGCAAAGGCTTGCTTGTGAAAATTGCCAAGCCAATGCCATTTTTTATTGCCAAAAAAGGTTCTGCTCCACTGCTGTGGCCCTGACTGAAAGCTCTTCCAAAACTCTCCTTGTGATCAGGAAGCCTCTGTTAATCTCCAATCTAAAATTACTGATAGCCAGTTCAGATTTATTGATTCTTGTTATCATCATTATTTGGAGCAAATCCTTTGTCCCTGGAATAGACCCTGAGCTGTTCTGCAGGGTTATTCCCCTCATTGCCTAAATTTCTTTACTCTACACCACATGAGATTTTCTGGTGTCAGAAAGAGAGGCCATTCCTCCCTTCTTTCTTGTAACAGCACCCTGGGCACCTCCTCCAGTTTCTTTCATTGGAGCTGCTGAGTCACAGTCACAGCTGAGAATTCCTGCTGGATTCTCCTCCTCAACAGCAGTTTTTATCAGCAGCCTTCCAAGAGTAAGGTTAATTTCTGTCCCTGTGCCACTGATCAGACACAGGAGCATCTGAACTCCTAACAGGAGCCTTCCATCTGTCCTGCCCTCCTCCTCCCAGAGCACACACTGGAATTGTCTGCATGTGTTCACTGTCCAGAGGTGCTAAAGGTGCTGCTGCTCCTCAGCTGAGAACCACGAGTGCTTTTTGCTGTTTCAAAGGTTTGCCTTTGGGCTGGGCTTCTTATGTGAACAAATTCACAGAAATTAATGAATCTTCTCCTAAAGTTAAAAACAACTACCTGCTTTTCCCTGGAGAAACCAGAATGTTTGCCTCTGAATCCTGATTTTGATTTTGAGTTATGTTGAAAATCACCAGGTCATACCATAACAAAATAAAGAATTTTCTGTGAAGTTAGGCTTGTCTCCTAAATAACCTGAAGAAGAGGTGTATCTGGTGATTGGCTCCTTTTTGAGACACAGAAAACTAAAGCTGAAGGGTTTACACTAAAGCAGAGGGAGAACATTTGTAAAGTATGAAATTTTTCCTGGGATATGATACCATTTCCTGCCCAGATCCACTTCCATATTCTCTTTCTGGCACAAGATTGCAGGAGACTGGAGAAACACTTGTAGTTATTTTTTGTGATGTGTATTTCTGAACACAAGCTGTGACATTAATCTAATGTATGTCTCTCTGCATTAACCAATCAACAACTTCTTGAAATATTGCATTCCCAAAACTGAGTGCTGGAGGTTAGAATGTACCTAAAATGTCTGCTGATAATTTGTTTCTGCTCTTTCGCTTGGGTGGGTAAAGTCTAAATATTTATACTGTTTGGTACATAAATTGTAGTGCACTTGGAATTGTGCTGAAGTTCTGCAACCCAGCTTTGTTCTACAAAGTTAAGATATTCAAAACAGTTTACAGTCAAACATGAAAACAAACAAAAACCAACAGTATAGATTTTGGTTGTTGGATGCTGATAGTAGTGACCAAAATGGAAGAAAAAGTATAAATTTTTTTTTTTTCCCCAGAGCACTTCAACAAAGAGCCTGGAGGAGTTTAGAGACCCAGTAGCCCAGAAATGTGCTGCCTGTGTAACTGGTTCCCTGCAGATCTGCTGCTTGTTCTCTTCTCTCAGAGCAATCTTTAAGGATCCAATAAATCCAAACACCTCTGAGAGCAGCCTCTAACCTCACACTGAAGCCAGAACTGTTCCAAGAAGGAGCAGGTTAATAGGGCATGACAAGGGGCAACAAAACCTTTGCACTCCCATGCAGCATCTGTCAGAATGTAAAATTCAGGAAATGGGACCAAAATCCCACAACACAATAAAGCAGAAAGTCTCACTCGCAGTTAACATTTGCACTAGATAATTAACAAGATAAATATTAATCCAGGGCTTTTAGAGAATTCACACGAGGCTTCCCATGGTGTCTCCTTGGAAAGAAAGGTTTTCAAGACTTTCCATCACAGTTGCTCAGGGTCCTTTAGAGCACAGGCACTGCAGAAAGACAGAATTCCACTTTCCCATCACACTGGTGTGGGGCACAGCTCTTCCAGGAGCCAGATGCCTGTTTTGATGATGGTTTTTGATGATGGCAATAATTTTGATGATGGTTTGAAGATGGCCATAATTCACCTTTCATCCAAACTTCCAGCCTTTGTGCAGTCCCCTCATGGCTAAAGGCTCCAGGCAGCTGTTGGAGGATGCACTCCTTCCCAGCAGAGAGTCAGGGGAGTCCTTTTTACAGCAAATTCCCCCAGCCCAGTAATTCAGGGGAGGAAGTGCAGTGGTCTGTAGGACCCAGTGCTTTGGGAAGCTCTGTCTGCAGCACAACCCACAAGCAAGCCAAGAACTGGATTGGTTTTTTAAGGAAGCAGCCAGAAGTCTGTGTTTATATCATGGACCCAAATCACCCACCCAAAGGTGGCTACAAGACACTAAACTGTTTTTGATTTGTCTCCTGGAGCTGTGATACACACCAGACTGAAATGCCTACAATTTTCTTTAGAGGACCTAAGCAAATAGAAAAACTCCCAGACATCTTTGGGAATAAACCTGGAAGAAAAATATTTCAAATCATACCCAGTACAGCAGGCTGAGCTCATGCTGGCACCATCTCTGCTGCTGAATTATAAACCTCTCAGAAACCAAGGCTATAATTACAGCTGGGTGACACTTGAACTTTCCATGGCCAAACATTTCACAGGACATAATTTCTGCATGAGATTTCATGGCACATTGTAAAGCCTTGAACTTCTTCCATCCTAGTGGAATTTTGTGATCCTCTGTTGCCAAGACATAAATGAACAATTATTGGTAAGTAATGATAAAAATTAATTACTTTCCAGTTTAGCAGCAGAATCAGTAAGAAAGCTCACTCTGTATTGTTGCTACTGAGGCAAAGGCTGGAGAAGAGTGGCCAGCAGTGTTATCTGCAATGTTTTGTTACAGTGAGTGATAGCTCCTGGTTTAGAGGAGAGGGAATTTCATATCTTCTTTTGCTTTCAATCACATCTTTTCATTAGTGATGACTGAACCTCAAAACCAGCTGGAGATGGTGCAGATGAGCACTTATAAGCTTGGATGGTTATCTGGAGCTTATCTGAACAACTTTTATCAGCAATACTGCAATGGGAATTTCACAAGAACAGTTTTTCTGGTTCTTCCTTTTCCTGATTAGGTACTGCAAGAGCTTGTCTGCTGCTGCATGCAAGGGCCAGCCTGCTGCCTGGCTGCAGCCAGAATGGGAACCAAACCAGTGCATTTCATCTGCTTTCCCAAGTTTCTTAGGGGGTGCAAAATTAGCACTGCAACAACATCACAGTAATAAAGCTATTCTTAATTTTCAGGCAACAATCAAAAAGGTAAAAAAGCTCACAAACTATAATCAGGTTTTTCTATGTCCCCTTTTCCCCCTGCTCCTCCTTCCCTACTTACTTCCCTTACTAAAAGTAGGAAAAAGCAAATTCAGATCAGGTATGGGAAACAGCTGCTAAGATTTAGCACAACTGGATTGAAAAATAGAGGAAAATGAAAGCCTGGTTATTTGGGTCAGTGGAAATTGGACAAAGCAAATTCATGGAAAACAGAACACAGAGAGAACAATTGTGAACTGGCTGGAGGGTAAATGCAATGACTGATGCAAACATCCATTTCCAGAGTGCTGAATTCCCTTGCACAGCAAACAGCTTTTACCAGCATGAATGGGGACAACTGGAAAATCAGATGCCCAGCTAATGCTGGTTTCCCTCCCTGTGGCTCTGCCCACCAAAAGCATCTCCATCCCCTCAGAGGAGCTGCCAGCTGGCCCAGGTTTCTCAAAGAGGGGAAGGGGTGAAGCTCTGCGGGTCCCTCCCAGGGACCAGGCTGCTGCCACTGCCACCCCAGGCTCAGACACAGCAGCACCCAGGGGGCTGCTGTGACCCATTTCATCCCACTCCTAAAGTCAGCACAACGTGGATCATGCCTCTGACATACAATGGCAATAAAATAGTTTTCTTAAATACTTTCAAACAGGTTTAGGTCACCTAATATATTTAGAAATTAAACATCTTGCAGTATTTCCCTTCCTTTTCTACTGTGGGGTTTTTACTTCTATTTTGTTGTGGGTTGTTTTTTTATTTGAGGAAACACATCAATTAACAGATATTGCCAAAGGCAGACTTTTTCTCAACAGCTGTTCTTTCACTCTAAAAAAGCAGCAGAATACATTGCAGACAGAAAAAGTCTCCCTCACTGTAGGCTGGAGTTAGATAACAGAGACCAAAAAGAAGTTCCAAGAGTGATCAGTCTGATACTCATTTTGTAAAAGTTCTTTTCCCTTTACATTGATTTTTCTCCTCTGAAATGTGAAATGTAGTTCAAAATATCCCATGTGGCATGTCAACTTCATTTACCCACTGCATTTCTAATATGTTTTCTCCATACTCTTCTATCCCATCACAGCAATTGCTGTATGCCACAGCATGCTATCATGTTTTATGCAGAATTTCACAGTGAATTCAATGGTGACTAATGCTTAAAAAGAGCTGCCACAACATGGTCCTACCTTTTATTACAAAAGCACCTACCCAGGGTTTGAGATCTGGCCCTTAAAGAGGAACAGTCCCTTAATTTCTATCATTCATTTCCAAGGGTGGCAGGGCACCCACAACAAAACTCAGTTCCAAGTGCCCATCAAAGAGCCACATCCAGATCTGAATTTAGAGCTAGGATTTATAGCAGCCTCTTAGTTTAAGCTGTTCAGAGGCCAAATGCTGCCTGCAGCCCTGTATCCACAGGTGCAGGACGGGTTCAGTTTCCCTGGCAGGCAGGACTCAGTGAAGTCCCACCATGAAACATCAGTCCCCCAGCATCCTGCAGGACAAATCCTCTTCAGTGGGAGGAGCTGTGTTACTCCCCTGTGCCAAGCAGGAGCTGGCAATCTGCTGCTCATCCCTTTGCTGCTGGTTATATCTGCACCCCACTAAAATCTGAGCAATCAGAATTAAACTCCATCGACACGACCCAGCCGATACCAGACACTGCAAACTGGATAATCCCAGTTTATAAAAATATTAAAGCTATTAAGAGAACAAACATTTTTGCATGTGTTAATCACATCCAGCAAGACTTGCAGCAGGGTTTTGCAGTGCAATAAATATTCAGGAGCTGGGAACTGGCCATATTGCCAGCTTTGCAAACACTGCTCTTTAGAAAAGTCCTTTAGAAATGGGATGTAGGTGGCAGTGTCTTTTCTTCATTGACTGTGAGGGAGTACAAACAATTAGCTCAGTTGGGGATGAATCATCCTTAATGCTTCCAAACAGGAATTTGCCAAATTATATACAACATTGATTATGTTTCCTAGTGCTAGAAGATACAGTTTTAATTATAGGACAATTTTTCATTCTTATTGCACAAAATTGTTGCTCCAGACAAAGAATGTCAACTGCTATTGTGACATTCCCTAATTCTTGCCTCTTATCTCATATTAGCAAAGACCCCTGAACAAAAGGGAGAGTGACTATTTTGACTTTTATTTTACGTGCAGCAGTACTTAAATAACAGGTAAAAATTAATGCCAGCTGAATTTAACCAGTCTCAGCAGGTTCATAGCAGTCAATCTCTCCTCAGAGTTGTGGGAACACTGAATGTGTGCCTTTCTACACCAAACTTATCCTAAGGACCAAGTGTGGTTCCTGCCTTGTCATCTTTGTCTCTCTCCCTCCACTTTGACAAAGTTAAAGCTACATTATTTTGTCTACATCTGCTCTGGATGTGTGTGGGGAGGCAGGAGCAAAACTTACAGGCTACTCATACATTTTTATGTCTTTAAGATTCTGGAATCAGCATGGTTAATAACATGTATCAAAATAGTTCACTTTGTTGGTAGGTAAATGGAATTGTTTGAGTCTGTAAGGTCAGGAAAGGCTGATCTTCTGGACATCAGAGAGGGGAGGTAGTGGCCATCATGAGTTACTGTCTGTAGTAAAAAAAGAAAGGAGGCACTGTCTGCATTCCAAAAAGTGGAAGAGATTACAGGGTAGAGAGCAGCCACTGGCATCTGGAGGTGCAGCAAAAGGAGGCCACAAAGAAATGGAAATTCAGAAACAATATGGATATTCTAGGAAGAAGAAATAATCTGGTCAAAGAGACAGAGAACTGAAAAACTCAGGACTGAACAAGAAGGAAGATGGGATCCAGTTCTAATTTGAGCTGTGTTCTGCTTGTATTCAAACAAAAAGTGAATTTACTGAAATTTTCACATGCAGTTGGATCAGAAACAAGGAATTACCATATCAGACATATTCACCCATTCTTAAACTGCTTTTTAGATGGGCTCAAATCAACCTTCTGGTGTCAAAAGCCACAAGGTACATATTGCTGGCATTCCTGTATAGAGATGAAAACTCATGTAGGTGACATTCATCATGCCTTGTTAACTGCATTTGTAGTCTCCCCATGTGTCATCAGTGTCTGAACTCCCACAGAGTTTGATGGGAGCAAGATCAGGTCTGCTATCTGTCACATCAGTAATTGCTACATGCATTAAAAATTAACAATCTAATTGGAAGGAGTGGCTTGTGAACTGAAGCTTTATTGGGTTAAAAGCAACACTTCCAGCTAGAAACATGGTTTATCTACTGCTAAACCCACTGCCTCCCATTACTGTTAAAATGAGATCTCTCTCTCCCATCTGCAATATAGAACCTACAAAGTCCCTGATCCAATGATATACTCTTAGAATTGAAAGTTTAGACTGATGTTTTGCTTGAGATATTACAAAGCTTTCTATTCCCATCAGTAGAAATTCATGCCCTGTCAACACAAAATTGACTGTTAATGTACTCAAATAATTTAGTTGGGAGAAAAGACAACTAATGCAATTATCCCTGAATGGTTTAGATATTAATGTCTCTGGAGCATACTAAGTGCCCCAAAAGCCAATTGTAGCTTCTTAGAAATAAACCTTTAATCCTCTGCACCCCTCTATAAGAAAGAAAATCCACCTGGGAGCTTAAAAGGAGAGAAGGAGCCAAATTTTTATCCACATTACTAGAGAAGAGCTATTATTACACAGGCTATTATTTTCTCCTTGTTTCTGAAACTCACAACACATTCAGAGGTAGCAAAATGCACTGACCTTTTCTAAGACATTTTACAGTTTCATGATCATGCCATTCATACATGTAGATTAATGGTCTCTAATTAATATTCCCAAAACAAAATCAACATAATCATTACCTAATTTTTTTCCCTTTCTCTGGAGCCTCTTCATGTTGCTGTATTAAAAACAGAATCGTGGGATCAGAGCAGAAGCTGGAGTGAAAAAGGAGGCAGATGAAGGTGCTCCTTTATGTTGCTGATGCCCTTAATCATGCATTTTACATATATGTGTGCTCTCATGTGCACTTAGGCAGCACCAGCAGCTGTGCACACACATTTGAAATACAAGCTTGCAGAGAAAGCACCATACCTCTTAATTTGCAGTAGGCAAAACAAGGTGGAACCAGGCAATGTGCAGGTGGTTTGATTGAATCAGCTGCTAAAACTCACAGCCAGTTCCCAAACTGTCTACTTAACACTGCCTCCAACAAGCCCTGCTGTCCCACAGAGCTGTGCCATCTGTGCCTGCTTAGTGTGCAGCCTTCCCTCCTCCTCTCTCACATGTTTAGATTGTACCCCAAAGCCTGCATTTCCTGGCCCTCCTCCCAGGTAGCTTCTCATTACAGTGGCAGCACACAGGAACAGGGTAAAGGTAAGTCAGCCTTGTACCCAAAATGTGATTTCTGCAATGAATATGTTTCCTCAGGCAGTTCCCCATTCCTAGCTGCTCTGCTAGATTTTAGGATTACTGTTTTAAGTTGAAATGTGGCTTAAAAAGAAAAAAAAATCCTAATGAAAAATGAAACAGCTGAAATTGATGACCAGTAATAAGAGCTCATCACTGTGGATATTAAAAAAGTCAGTGGTGACACTGGGGTTTAAGGAGAATACTCCAACAGTTCTGTGTTCTTGAGTCCCAGTGCTGTAGGTGAGGGGAGAGAAACTCCAGGATTTGATCAGCTCTGGAGTGGAAGGGTGAGGGTTTTTTCACCTGCTTTACACAGTCTGTACCATGAGTGGTGACTACAGAGTTTCCATCCCCCAGAAACTCAGGCTCACCTCCCCACTCCCTGCCATGTCCTGCAGAATTGTTCCCCAAAGACACAGGCATTCATAGCTTTAAGAATTTGGGAGACATTGGCCCATTCCAAATCAATTTGAGAGACCTCTAAATGATTTATGGGTTCAGAAATCTGAGTAGAGAATGGAGACCTAGCAGGGAGAACATCTGCAGAGTATTCTACACTTCACTGATTCCAGACAAAGCTGCAGCTTTGGGCAGAGCTTACCCCAAACCACAGTTCAGCCCCAAGGCAGAATCCCACAGGACACAGATCTCTGGCACTGCGTGGCTTGAGGCTGTGGCCCACTGGAAAATGAGTGGCTCCACAGACCAAGTCTGGCCTCTGAAATTCCCAGAGTACCTCATTTAGGGAAAAGGAGAGGTCCATGAGATCTAAGAGAATGAAGGTTCAAATTTAATTGTATTTTCCCAGTGTAATTTTTCTTTGTATGCAATGCCCCTGTGGCCTCTTGAAAAAAGGTTTTAGTTGACCATAGATAGTAAGGAAATAGTATCTCTGAATTAATCTTGGGTTAATCTTCCTTTATATTTTCTAGCTTTTCCAACAGCAAGAATATTCCCCTGATTACTAAATACCCTCTAACAACTCATTACTCAATGGCAGCAGAAACTTTATCATGTTATAGAATATACACTGAGGAAGTGCAGACTTCTCAATAAGGGTAAACAAAATATCAGAACAAATGAAGGCTATTCCATACATGCAGAAAGCCACTGCAATAACTATGTAATGATTCACATTCCTGAGTAATGCCAGGTATTAAATTCAGGCAAGCAGAATTCTGAAACAGCCAAGTGAATGCCTGTGGACAGGTCTCATTAAACAAAAATGAGGTATAAGGAGAAAACCACATGCCTGGAAGTCATTTGATTATTCTATAAAACTTGTGAGTAAATTTGTCCATGAATTAAACTTTACTCTATTTTAGGAGTGTAACTTGAAACAGATCACTTATTGACCTAACTGTGTTTCCTTGAAATCCACAGTGGACACTCATTACAGTCAATGAAAAGAGACTGAGATTAACCCTGAATATTCTTAGGTTTCTTTATATGTGGTTTATTACTTGGCTGAATAAAAATTAAAATGAACTGGGACATTATTTGTTCTAAACATATACTGAGAGTTTTGGTGGCAGTATAAACAACAAAAAAATAGGTTTGCTGCTGAGACAGTTGACATAATCTTGAAAAATAAGAGTTTGGGCCTTCAGTTCATGTGAGGGGCAGGGCAGTCTCTTACATCCTACCTGCAAAACCAGGAATAATGTTTGTATAATCCTGTTTTCTGTCTCTCTTGTCTATTTAGACAAGAGATATTGAATATTGAAATCTTGAAGAGATATTTGTTAGAATAAATATCTTTTAAATGCTTTAAGTCGAAGATGCATTTAGAAAGTTCGGCTGTCCTACATCGAATTTAAGTTTCTATATTTGTGCTGGACACCTTGTGAGAGCAGCTTTACCTGAGAGTTAAGTAATTTTGGTCTGGGTGTGCCAAGTTTATAAACTCTACACATGGGATCCCTAGGATCCCATGTGTTATTTATAGCCTCTGGAGAAGATCAAGTAGCATTCAAAAGTTAGAACAATTTTCAAAAACTCAACTGTCCACACTGTCAAATCTCATATCCTATCCAACCCCCCCATCAAATACTTTCTCCCTAAATGTTTCTTGTTAGAGGAGCTAAAATTTATTGATAACTCAATGACTTTGACTTGGGCAATCTTAAATAAAGGTGGTAGGATGCTAAAAGAAAGTCATGCCCCCAAAAAAGGGACACAAACTGAACTTTAATCACACAATCTTTAAAATAAAGTGGGTGCTCCAGCTGAGTTGGGGCCAGACACCAATGCTAAAGGGAAAAGCAAAACATTAAGATTGTGTGAAATTCAGCAAAGGAAATCGTGGATCTGAAATTTACTTTTAGTATAAATGTACAAGAAAGCAGAGAAAAACAAACCATGTAGAGCCAAAAAACTCACTGTACCTCACAGCAAGATATCCTGACTTGGCAGGATATCAAAAATACAAGTAATATTCATTCTGTGCACTGCCTTAATGTAATCCATGTTATGGTTAACTTTATCTTGCTAAGGTTGCTACTAAGAGAATGCATTAAAGCCTGATGGCATTTCCATGTAACTTCATGCATGCTGGGCTTGAACAACATGGTAGTTAAGTTATTCTTCTTTAATGCTATTTGTGGTATTTTGGGGCAAAAGAAAATTCTTCTAAACTCCTCAGCTAAACCCAAAAAGACAGGAGTTCTGTCTGAGGCTTTTGCTACATTAAGGACTGCAGATATCCCTGCTTGAGGAGGTCACTGATTCATTCCTGAGTTCCATTACAAATCAGTTATATGAAGAATGAGGTATTGAAAGCAGATTTTAAATCTAATTGAGCATAAAAGGTTTGTCAATTTCCAGGACTGAGCTGAACCGTATGAAATTCAACACTCACTAAATATTATTTCTCTCAACAGGCTGCAGGAAAGAGTTTTAATGATTTTACTTCTTAGACTGAGCCAGCAGATACCCAGAAAAGATCAGTATAATTGCTACTCCCACTTTAACATATTTTAAATTAATTCAAGTATTAAAATGTCTTTCATGTTGACAACCAGAGGATACAGGGCAGAGGGAAGCTAAAAAACCAAGATCCCCTTTGTGAGCACAAGTCCTGATTCTCTGCTACTTTGCTCCTGGATCTGGGATACTAAATGGGGAGAAGCTCTTGCCTCTCACTGAGGCCAATTACTAAATCCTGGGGACCCAAAGACAAGAAAGCAGGGATTTCCAGATTCAGCTCTGCTATCTAATGCTTGGCAGAAGGGAAGCTGGTAAGACTTGTGGGAGATTCTGCCCAGGGGGATGAAGGCTTTAGAAATGCCCAGTTACTGGGGGCCAGCTCTGTGCTGTGCTGAGGGCTGCCCCAGGCACAGAGGATGCATGGAGCCCTTGTCCATAATCCTTTCTGGGAGCCTAGAGCCAGGCAGGCTGAATTCCCTGGGAACTGGACTTAAGTCCACCAGGAAATTGTGCTAGTCATCCTGTTTGCATGAGGGCAGGTTTTAATTAACTGGGAAAGTCTAAGATTCAGGATGTTCTGATTTTTGAGTCACTTCTGCTTGTGACTTAATGCATCAGCTTGATAGCATTAATACTTAATAAGCAATATGCTTATCATCCTGGGCAGAGTGAGAGCAGGCAGTATTCTGAATTTCTGCTGCCTATTGTACATGGGAAATGTATGAGAACTCATCTTTTTGCTTATGGCTCTGGAATTGTATACTCTGCTCGGCACTCGGTATTTCACTTAGCAAAGGACAGCACTTTATAACTATTAAATGCACTGCCTTAGGGATGTGGTAACCCATTGACTTGACAAGTCTTTTAAAAAATGCTATAGTCAAACAGCAAGGCAGGATACACAGGATTTATCTGATAAGCTGAAAAGTCCCTAATGACCCCAAACACTGCAGGCAACACTAAGTATAAAAGTCATTTTGATGAACCTGCAAATCACATATAAATCAGGGGAGAATTTTTGTGTCCAAATATTTTTAAAGGCATATATTTCCACTGTGTCTTCTTTTTCACCCTCTACAATTCCCCTGACATGAAAATATAAGAAATCATTGTGTTAACTGATCTGAATTAAACATTTCTTTCACTTTGGCTCCCTACCTCCTTTTTTTATGGCTTCGATGGGAAAATGGCAGCCTTCACTCATTTTCCTTTCTGATGCCTTTCAACAGGACAGGTTTTTCTGGGATAATTTAAATTTACAGAGGGGTAGACAAAAATGATGCTTTCCCACATGACCATGTGGATGCTATGCTAGTACTGAGGATAATTTTAGCTATATGGTACATGCAGAAGTGACAGGAATAAGAGACACACTCTGTTCAGGGTGCCAGTGCCTGCCAGCCTGCTATTCCAACAATATTCTGTAATTAATGTTGAGTGAGCAATAAAGAAAGACCCAAGAGAAAGGCAAATCTGCTTGTTTTCTTTTCATTATGGATGACTATGCAAGAGGAAACCAGGAATATTCTGACAGTGCAGCTAAGATCTGGAAACTGTACATCTGTTTTGATCATTTGGATCCCAGCATTCATAAAGATGAGCAGTTTATTATGCTCAGTGCCATTTGTCAATACATCTTTCCCTATTTGTCCCTGCTGAGATTATGGCTGCTACAAACTTAACAGCTGGCACCAGCACTGACAGCCCAGGGCCAATTTATGAAACTCAGCTGGTAAAATACTGACCACTTCTGACACAAAAGAATGTCCCTCTCCCAGCCATCCAGCTCTCTGCCCTTCTGGTGCCTCCTTTGCTCCTTTTGGCCAGGCTGCTGCAGGGAATGCTGCTGCCAGTGCTCCCAGCTCCAGCAAACCAGCAGCATCCCCACCCCTCCCATCAGCCTGGAGGCTCTCTGCCACTCACCCTCCCCCAGTTTTCCTTCTGGCAGATGGGCTGCTGCAGCCCAGCTGAGTTTTGTGCCCTGACTGCACCATCCTGACACCAAAAATGTCCCCTTGGAGTGCAGTCAGTTGGTTTGTGCTGGGAGCAGACATCCTCCTCCTCCTCCCTGCCTTAAGAACTGCATTTAAATTTCCAGGCTTTTCCCACCAAAGGAGCCTGGTTTACAATTGCAAAAGGAATATTGTGCTTCAGAATGCCTTTTTCTCTCAGCTGAGCAAGCCTAAAACCATTGACAGGCTCCTTCTTTTTCCCCCCACTGTCCCCACGGGTGGAATTTCCCTGAGACTTTGTGTTGGGGGTGAAAAATCATCCATGGCACAGCTGTGAGGGTCATGCAACTCCACAGCTGCCAAAAGGACAATCTGCTGGACAGAGCTTTACAGACCTGTGTGCTGGTGGGATTTGATGGTGGCTTGTGCCAGAGAGACCCCCAGTTGTGCCTGTCCTGGTCCTTCCCCCCTTCCTGTGATGGGCTCTCTCCTGCTATGCTCCACCTCGTGTGTTCTTGTTTTGTACACCAGCATCTTGTGTTTTCAGATCCCAACCTGTCCTCTGCTGGCACACAATTAACACCACGTGCCCCTGCCTGGCACAGCTTGTATTTTCTGTCCCCTGCATTCCAGCTGGAGCTGTGAGAATTAACAAACCAAATCCCAGCATTAGTCAAAGTCTGCGGGTTGGATTTTTGTGATTTAAAGTCTACAGCTTTGTTATTAGGTGAAACCTTGGTCCAAGTGAAGCAAACCAGAACAGTTTCAATTAAAATCTAGGAAACACTTGTGGGTCCCATGCCTAGCACAGTGCCATTTCATCTCTCTTTGGGATGGAGTGTTTCTGGTTCTTATCACTGCCAAGGCAAAAAAAGGACAAGATTAAGTACAGATGAATTCCAAGTCAAGCTCTCAGTGCCAGTGCCTTCTCCTTGGTGCACCTTTGGGCACAAAGAGACACAACTCCTCTCATCACAAAAATGTTTTATGTTTGCACTTCACCCCAGCAGACAAAACTTACTGTAAGACAATAGAAAATGGCATTTTTTGTGTAGCATGTTTCTGCTACTTGTCTTACTCCCAGGCAAGGAAAGTGCTCTCAACAAGGCTGGTGAGACCTGAATCCCTGTTTGCTCCTGGAGGATCCCAGCTCTGTGAAGAATTTCCAATGGAATCATGCTTGTGATGCCTTTGCAGCTTTTGGGAAGTTTTCACAAGCTCAGCTGTTCAATAAATAAACCTTTAGAGCCACAAGAGTGTTCAGAGAAGCTTTACAAGTTGGCAGCTTGTATATGTAGTGCAGCCACTCTGGGTAGGTTTTAGAAGATGAAGGTGTTGCTTGGGCAGATAAAGCATCATTTTACTTTTGAAATGGTGTAAATTGCAAAGATAAGATACAAATTTCCCTAAAACACTAGTTTTTAATGTGGTTAGAACTTATCAAGTGCTTCAAAATGGGAATGTGCAAGTAAGGCCTTCTGTGCAAGAGAACACAGCTTGTACCTACAAAGGATATTTTGCAGACCTGCATTGCAGGCAGCCCGTGGGCTCTCTGTTTGTACAGATTGTTTCAGCTCTGGAGTTACCTGAAACCTGTATCAGCAAGAAGGATTCATTTTACCCCACTGAGGTACATTACAAACAAGGTCTCACTACCCTCACAGAAGAAGATGAAGAAGTGAAGTTAGGCTAATTTGTCCCACTTATAGTTTCAATTTTCCTTTTAAGTCTCTACAGGAAAAAACCCAAAAACATTGCAATACCAGACTAATGGTCATCAACCCAGACTCAAAGTTTCAAACCATGTCCAAAAGCATCTGTAACACAAAGTTTGTCTCCTGCTAAATATACACTAAAGCTTATTTCAGACAGATGCTCTTCCTGCATCTTACAATCTATGAAACTTGTGGGAACTTAAGCCTGTTGGAACCTTAAAATAGGCTCCCAAAACTGAGCAATCCAATCACAGAGCAAATGTGCATGCAAATCTCAGGCAAAATATGACAGCTTTGCTTTCTAGGCTTCACAGAAAGATCAGCCCATCAGTGATAATTAGCTGAGGTTAATTCCACTAGCACTTGGATTGTAAGAGAAAGCAAATCACTAATTGAAAGATGAAACTGGCTATAGGCATCAGCAGTGCAGTCTTTCTGAATGCCTGCTGAAGAAGAGAATAAAGCAATGTGTTAATCTATATGAAAACAAAAGACACCTTCATTAGTGCTCGTTTCAGGAGTCACTGTGTGACACTGCTGCTGCATAGGAATGACTGAATAAAGCTGCTAGTACAGCAGGACCTCATTCTGCCCCTGTAAACTAATTCTAATCTCAAGCCCAACAGCCTAGAAGTTGGTTATTTTACACCTTTCAATATTTATTACCATGCAAGTGATAAAAAGTAAACGTCTGACAGTTTTTTATTCCAATATTTTAAAAACTGCTAAAAAAAAAATAAATTCAGCATTCCCCTCACCATTGCTGCTCATCTGCTGCCTTCACTTGGCTTATGAACTGCCAGCAGAAGGTTTGGCAATGCAAATTTTTAGTGGCATGCAGCTGCACCACAGGTAGCTACAGAAACAAACAGATAGAGTTCTTTTCACAGCAGCATTTCTGAAATTGTTGAGACAAAAATATGGCAACACAAGGATTCAGGCCCAGAATCCAAAGAGCCTGTTCCCTCATTACAGCTGTTATTGATGTGAGCAGTCCTGCAGACAGCCAGGAAAGGTCCCCAGTAAGCCCAGTATCCAGGTGGGTCTCTACCTGGAATTGGTGGTGTGGAGCAGAGCCTTGCCCACTGCCTAAACCAGCCTAGACCATCCACTCCACTCCTGCCTCCTCCAGCAAACACTTGGCAGAGCTGCACACAGCAAGCACGAGGCTGTACATGCAATTTGGCTGTTGGGAGGAGAGGACAAACCATTTGTGACAGATGGTAGTGGTGCTGCTTAATGCAACTCTGGGAGACACTTGGTGACACAGGCTTAGGATGCAGCCCCAGAAGGAGCATATGGCCCTGCACAGAGGAGGAGAGGCATTCAGCTCAGCACTGGGAGCATTTCCTCTGAAATGGTCTTGTTCTACCAGAGACATTTACTGAGGGCAGGCACATTGTCCACACTGAGCCCTAGAAAAGGAGCTGGTAATTTAGGAGGGGGAAAAAAAGGGAATTCTGACACATATTTCCAAGGCTGGAGTGTACAGGCATCCTTCAGATTTCTCATGCTGCTCTACACTCCTGATACATCTCCTGAGCTATTTTTTAAATGTATGTACATCTTAAGGTCTAAGATCTAACATGAATAATAACTGAAATGATACATAATTAAACATTTTGCACATCAATGTGTGATATTGATGGTTTAAATATTTCATGACTAATATGTTCAGTTAGTTTTAAGCCAAGCTACTGAGTTATTTCTCCCTCACCTCCACTGCCCTACATCAGAGAGTATTGATATAGCTTTCACCACAAGTTGAAAAGATTTCAAATCTACTTCCTGGAAGGGTAGTTAAATAATTACTGTCATGCTAAAAAAAGGACCATAAAGGATAAGGGAAAGGCATCTTTTCCTGCTAGCCCTCAGCATCCTCCCTCATGCTCAGTTTCAGCAGGAGGAATGCTGGTGATAGAGCTCTTCATTTTCAGGATGAGTAGCCCAAGGTACCAACCCTCAGAGCCCCTGGACCCATATCCTATATGTCATAAAACATGGTGCCTTCTGTAATGCCAGCATTTATTTGAGCCCATTTACTGCACTCGGGTTAGTCATGTCAAGATCAAGGCCTCCAGCTTGAATAAATCTCTGGTTCAGCGTGTTCCCTCTGCACTGCTCTGCTGGCTGGTGCTGAGTTACTAGAGAGAGAATTGCTCCTCAGGCTCTGTGAGCCAGATCTTTATTTTTAGTGTGGAGGACGAGAGGCTCTGTCCTTGCTGATGACTCATGTCTGAAGGTTGTTACATTTGCAGCCTGTCAGAGGATGTGCTACACATGAAGAGTAGGGGAAAAAAGGCCACTGACAGCAAAACTCCTCTTCAGGTTGCCTGACTTTTTAGTTCTGTTCAATGGAACTTTTGCTGGCATTTCCTTTTTTTCCCCTCTCATGTCTTTAAACTTGCAGTGCACTTTGAGGCATCACTCTGAAATGCCTTTTGAACTATCATGTTTATAATACATCATCATATCCAAAGCACTTTTCTTTAGTTTAGATGGAAGCATTTCCCCTTTTCTTTGCCTTCTCCCAGTTTTCTCCCATGAAAGTGCCAGCCCCAAACACACACACAAGAGCTTCCCTTGCTGTCCTGCAAAGTACAGTAGGATGTACAATATAGACATGAGTTACCCCTGTGATTTAGACATGAGTTACCCCTGTGACAGCACAGAAGATGCTGAAGGCCAAACCTCAGCATCACTTGCACCTCTCCAACCCTTTCCAGAACCACAGCAGACTGCTGGGAGGGTAAAAGTTATACCCTGAGAGAGCTGAGAAAGCAACAGAGGCCGGGAAGAACACTGACATCTCAGTTCTGCAAAAGTTTTTGTTCAAGACTGGTGTTCAAAGTCAAACTGCTAATCCCAGGGGTTTTGAAGGCATTTGAAGGAGGGAGGGACCTAATTCCTTTGGGCAAGAGGATTGAGGAGCTGAGTCCCCATGTCAATACTTTTATGTCACTTAAACACCCACAGGTACAGTCCAATAAAGGAGGAAATCCACATCAGACAGGCATTCTTAGCACTAGTTAGGGAGATATGCATATTCCAAAGGGATTAACTGGTCTGTGACCTGCTGCCAGAGCTGGTATCATACACACTGCACACTGTGCTGAGTGTGCTGTCCATGGGTGACCATAAATATCTGTTGTAATAAGGGAGATGCAGTCAGTTATACAGCTGGGATAGCAACAGAAGGGCACATTCACTGAAAAAAAATCAATTTTAATTAGGAAGACAATTATGTTTTCTCCCAAAGGTTGCCAGGGTCTCAAGATTTATCTTTAAGGTGATGGAGAAGTAATCTTTTGCCATTCTATATCTACAGGGTAGCACTGAACTGTGGAACTATTTCAGGTCCAAGGAAAGACCACGAGGTCCCTCAAGGTCTTATAAGGAAAGGCAATAAAAATCACTGGCACATCATTAGCCTGTCCCCTGCAACAGCAGCTTATGATTACATCCCTTGATTTCTCCTGGCAAAGGTTTGCTCAGCTGATTCCCAAACTGTAGCAGTGGCTGGGCCTGCATTGCTGCCTTCATCCCTACCAAGAGCTGAGCTTTGTGCAGGCAGGAGGCTCTAGGTTCCCTAAGACAGGGACAAACTATACAAAGTCTCAAATGGAGAGAGCTGCCTGGCCACTGGGAGTTTCTTTGGGACTTTTATTAAGGATATTTGTTCTTGTAGCTGAGAAAAGAAGTTATCCAGATATTTCTGAAGAAGCAGCAGCCAATTACTGCCAAGCCTTTCCAGTGTAATGGGGAAAAGTCAGCAGTTGAAATGGACAGGAGGTACTTGATAAATAATTCTACATGTCAATGCTTGCCTTTTCTCAACTGCACTTCCTTGCTTGCCCTGCTCTAAGTTTCCTCTCTGCTCCTCCATGATCCCTCTCTTTGCTTCCTGGACAAGATGTCAGCAGCCACTCCAGCCTTGTGCCTCCCCACAGCCTTCCCTCAGCACCCACCTCTGCCAGGGTAGCCCCTACAGCTGCTCTGTCAGATGAACCAGGCAGCCTGCAAAGAGCAGCCAGGCTCAATTTCCCTCCTCCTTCTCAACTGCTTGCAAGTGAACCACCCTGTGTGTAGCTAGCACAGCTGGACCCAGGGGCTCAGGATCACCTGGTACCTCTATCCTTGCCCCTGTGCCAGCCAAGGATCTGCTCTGTGCCACTGCCACAGCTCTGTCTCTGTTTCATGCTCTGTGTGTGCACAGAACGTGGTGCAAAGAACTTTGGCATTATTATGCCCACCCTGTCTAATAAGGGAATGGATACAAATTGCAGGCAAACTACTGAAAAAAAATCATAGCTGGCTACAGACACTTCACTCTACTTTGTTGAACACCACCATTTGTAATAAAAAAAGATGAGCACTGGATCCTTCCAAGCACTACTGGAAAAAGATCTGTCAAACTATTGCCAGTGTTCACATCTTCCTCTTCTCTCTGCAACAGATTTCTATTACAGACTTCAAACATGCTCTGCTCTGAAAACAGCCCCATTGATGCCAAGATGTCTTCAGCATATAAAACAAGTGCAGGATACATGAGAGAGAGGCACAGCATGGCTCTGGAGTTTTGCATATCCTTGCAGCAGTGTTCTACTTTTTGAGATGCTGGAATTGCCAACGAGTGGCCCAAAGCTGCAGGACCTTCCAGGGTGATCAATCTGTAATTTCCACATGTCTTATTTTCTCTCTGAAATATATCCCATTATATATTGCCATGGTGATACTGCTGTGGTTTTGTTTCACATCCTAGTCAAATCAAAGAGGAATGCTTCAGAAACAATAAAATATTCCTGTGGCTTTTTAACACCACAGCAATTTTAAGCTGTGCAATGCATACTCTCCTATTCACTCATCTCCCAAAACAGTGAAAGCCTTCCTGTCCAGCTGTCACAAATTTGATCCTGAAATGTGCAAACTATTAGCAGTTCAGGAGGGCTGAAAACTCCTTGCTGACACTGCCACTGCCACAGCAGCAGTGGCTCAACACCCCAGAATGTGTGATTTGTGTTTATCAAAGCCAAAGGTCCAACCCTGAGCAGCATCACTGTGAACCAGGAGTAGTTTCCAACCTAACACTCTCCAGTAAGTGGAGTGCAGGCATTGGAATAAATCAAGTAAAACCTAGACAAGGAATGAATATTTGTCTGAATTTTAATAAGTAACAAGATAAAGCTCAGGACTGAGAATAAATATGCAGGAATTTTGTTTCTTTCTATCTTGGTGATCTTGCAGTGACCAAAGTGGTGTGAAAGCCACGGAAGTGGAGGGAACTCAGACTTCAGAGGGACATTTAAAGATTAATTTCAGTTGTAAATAAGAAACTTGCTTATTCTTTTCCGTAGAACACTAGAACAAGCCTTTTTTAAATAGTGTTTTATCACTATAAATTCTGGAAAGCTTTCTGATTAAGTGCAATTGCGTTCAGGGATGTTTTTATTATGCGATTTCAACAAACAAACTTGAGAGTAAAACTCAATTTAATTTCAGGAAGCAATGAGACAGGGTAAATTTAATAGGAACATATTGTTCCAGGCATGTCTATGCCAGCCTGCAGACCTTGAGCAAAGCCAGCCATCTGAGAGCAGCAGGGGAGAGAATGAGAGAGACAGAGGGAGGTAAAGAATGAGAAGGAGGGGGAGGACAGCACAGAGAAAGAGACAGATAAGAGAGGAAAGTTCCTGTCAGACTTTTCTGTGATGAGAGAGAGGAGCTGAACACTGTGGGAGAAAGAGATATGAGGGAGACTCTGAGCTGACTGTGTATAAAATAAAAACAGTACATAGAGCACAAGCCCAAGACACTATGAACTTTCACAAAGTCAATGGAAAGACTCCTCTAATTTACCTGGTGGCATTGCTCAGGCTGCCAGCAAATAAAAGCCAGTGCCTGTCCCTCTCTTCTGCCTGTCTTCACAACAGGCTGTGGAGCACAGAAAGGCTCTGTCTGATCCTCCCCAGCCAAAGCCACCAAGTGACAGGGAGAGGGCTCCCCTGGAATTAAACAGGGGTAGTTTTTAACCAGGTGTGCCCCCCATGCCCTGCTGGCACACCCCAGAGAAGCAGTGGAAGGGGTGGCAGCAGGGCAGGACTGAGCACACCCAACAGTAATGTTTCCTAGAGCAGGCTGTGAGATTTCAAGGTCTTTGAACATCACATTCTCTATCAAGAGTTTCTCAGCAAGTTCTAGTGAAAAGTAGAAAATAAAAACACCCCTAAGCCATTCTAGGGGAGACACCAGCTCGTGAAAAGAGCTCCAGTGCCTCAGCTGACAAACTCATTGCTGTTCTTTTGTCCTTCCTCCCTTTGGCTCCTGTCTCCTGATCACTTTGTTTATTGACACAGATTGTAAGAGCTCTGGTACAAACCCAGTGCCATTGTATTTAAAACCTTGCCATAAGTGTGTTTGGTTTGAACAACACTGCTAACGAGAATGCTGAGCACAAAGACTTCACCCTGGTGATTCTCAGAAGGTAGCTGAAGTCCCTGGGACCCAGGATGTTCAGTCTGATACCCAGACACGGGATGAGAAGGAGTTTCAGCAGCTGAGCACCTGTAAATATCAGCTGCTGTAGCAATGTATACATTGAATTCCTCAGCGTGGGAGGGCTCTGTGCTTTGTGGAGCCAGTCTGTGTCTGAATATCCCATGCTGGGCTGGCTTGTGGCACAGCTTGGAGTCAGGATCCCTGCACATCAAATCCTAGCTCTCACAACATCTGCATATGTGAACTTGGGCAAATAACTTCAGATATGCTGTTTCTTTTCATGTCATCATTAATTATTCCAATTGTCCAAATCATATACTTAGCCAGGTCATAGAGCCCTCTCTTGCTCAGAAATTGTTTTGGTAAAAGGCTTGTGAGAAAATCCATTTTCTCCTTAGGATGGTGAAGATCAACAAACTTTTATAACAAAAGTAGCACAATTCTAAATAATATAATCCTTTAAAATTTATGCTTATTTAACTGGAAGGACATCTAAGGCAGTTTTAGGTTCTTTTGGAAACCCCTCCTTCAAGCAAGGAAACTTTCAATGCAGAGCTGGCTCTCTATTAACATGTTCTCAGCTGCTACGTGGTTATCCTACGATGTACAGTGATTTATGAACGCAGAAAGGATTAACTCTGACCTTGTGAAAACCAGCAACTTCCCTGTTCCTTTTCTCCTCACCTGAATAACTTACTGGACCCCTTAAACAAATTAAAGAAATAAGTAAGAGTGACTGGAAACACTGCTGGACTATTTAAGTAAGCCTCAGAGAACTCCACTGGATAATTTATTCTTGTGAGAAACATAATGATCACCCAACAAGTTTGGTTAGGAAGGTGGTTTATCAGGCCACCTTGATATACTAGGGCAAAAAAATACACAGAACACCTCCTGATGATGGATTGCAAGATATATTAATACAGAAAAGGATTGAGATTTACTTTCAATAGTAGATTAAGGTGCTCCAATGCAGCCAAGACTAGTTCTTTTAAAACAGCGGGGACTGAATTTCTCCTAGATAAGGACTTAATTTTTATTGAAAACCTACCACCTTCAAACTGCTCGAAAGTTGAGGCACTATAAAACTGTCAAATAACACCATTATTAAAAGCTTTATTTGACAAATCTTCCACTGCTGGGATAACTTGTGTGTTTGCCTTCTCTCTCACATGAAATAAAATCATTCACTTATGCAAACTGCTGACAGGAACGGAAACAAATGGGGTTCTCAGCACAGGGTGAAACACACTATCCCCTTTCTGCAGCTTAATGGAAACCAGAGTTATTCATAAATCATAAGGCACTCAGACCAGAGAGCTGCTCTACTGCTGGTTACAGAGCACTTTGGGAAATGTTTGGGATGGACTCAGGAAGCTCTGTATGGCATTCTGGAGTGGCTGTCATTTTTCAGGAGCAGCATCTACATGAAACTGCCCAAGAGGAACCAAAGCAGCTAGGCAATATCTGACAACCCAACATAGGATTTATTTTAACCTCATAACAAAAAAAAGTGTGAGTAGCTCTGCTGGATGGTCTGATAGTTAGCCTTTTGTCTGTGCCCAGTGACCTTTTGCTAGCACTTACCATCAATTCATAGATTTTTAAGGCCAATAAGGACCTTTACCCTTTTCTAGGCTGACCTCCAAATTAACATAAGCTGGTGTGAGTGTTCTCTTGTGAGCATCACCTTAGAGCAGCCTGGTACAAGCAGCTGATGGATAAATACCTAACAAGGTACCTGCCAGGCAGGAGGGATTGAGCTGCAAGTGTGTCACAAGCATTTGAGATTTACCAGTTTGAAGCATCTTTGAAATTCTCCCAAATATCAGGAATCTTTGCATCTGGAACTGCCTGGGGACCTGTCTTTCTGCTACTCTTTATACATAAAAACCAACTTCAGATTCCTGGCCAAACCTCCAGAAAAACTGCAGGATGTGCCTTACTAAGCAAATTCTGTCCCTGGGAGCCCCCTCTGAACACCACATTTTCCAGCACACACTTTGCCATGGCCAAGAGAGGTGCCTTCCCTAGGGACTGATTTCATCACAATTCTGAATGTGGTATTGGGACAGCCCTTATGTGCTGTGGAAAGTCCTGGTGATTCCTGAGTAGTTCTCGATGTGCAGAAATCTGGGGCAGTGAGAAACAAGGCACCCCCTGGGCTTTGGGGAGTCTCCAACCTTTCACAGGCAAAGGCAGAGCCAGAGCAGGGGAAATAAAATCTTGCTCAAATCAGGCTGTATTTTGGATGGGATTTAATAGAGAATTTGAACTAGCAAGGTTAGAGAAACTAAACTAAATTTATTTTCTCTGTTGCCACATAAAGGCCAGGAAAAAAGTTATCAGTAAAGGGTAGAGGGGGATCTGAGCTCAATCACACTGGGAGGAGAGAGGCTGGAAGTCCAGCTGAGCCATTGCAGGAGCACAAGAACTCTAACACACCTTCTGTAATGAATTCTGTCAATCAGAGCAGAAAGTCCCACTTGGAGTTAATGTTCCCTGAATATTTTCCCCATCTATTTTAAACTATGAAGCTTGGACCACTCCTTGGAGATCTGGGAAACATTCTACCTATCAAAACCATTATTGGGCACAAGTGATAAAACACTGGCAATAATAAAATTACATTTTCAGGACCCCATCTCACAAACCTTTGCCATGTTCCACTGCTGCATCACACACAGAGTCATTCTCATTGTTTAATACCTTGAGCTTTTAAAATTTATAATTCATTTTCTTACCAAGTATTATGTGTCTGGTTTTTTTCCTTCTATCCTTGTGACTGGATGACAGGATTAGCTGCAATTTCTATCAGCAATTGGTAATCTAGATTTTATTTCTGCTCTGCACTATATCTCTAAATAAAAACTGAGCTGTTTTCCATTGCACTAGATCCAGTAGGTCCTGCAGTTTTGATAATATAAATTACAACTCAGCCCAGAAGATATTTTTGGGTTTGATTAGCAGAGAAATATGTATATTCACTCTCTGCCCATGAAAGCAAAGAGCTTGTGGGCTATAAAATCGTGATCACAAAGGTTAATGCATGGATCTGGGCATTCAAACACCCTTCTCTGCAGTGTCTCATGGCACCACCCACACCTCTGCTTTTCTCCTTGCTCTGCCTCTCCTAAGCTTCAATTCTCCTGCCCAGAATTTACCAACACAACTGCTCCAGGAACAGATATAAGTGATTAATATTGTTTATTGGGATGTAGAGGGGCAGCTTAGGGGATGGACTGCCTGTTTTGTAAGAAAAAAAATGGGGAATATCACTAAAGTAAAAACTTAGGAGGTCTATTACTCAACCTAATGAAAACATTTAATAATCTGATTTTAAAATTAAAAGAAGATTTGGAAGCACCAGATGAAATCAAGCCCTGTATGGCAGGTATTCTACTGTCTCTAAGTGGTGCACAAGTTACAGGAGGAAATAAAGAGGGAAAACTGAGGGTGGAAAGGGAGGGAGGAAAGAAAACTGAGATGCAAAGGGTTGACACAACTCATCAAGGACAAGGACAATAAACAAAAGAGATCACAGATGTCCTGAGCTCCACCACTATGAGTCATCCTGTTTCACAAACCACTGAATAAGTTGATGAAATTAATAGACTTTTAAAACATTACTGAATTTGTTGGCATAATATTCTCCAAACATTGCTTAGGAGAGAGGATTTTTGCCTCAAATTACTAATAATTTTCTATCTATTCTGGAGTGATTATAGCCAGTTTATTTCTCCTTTGAAGCAGAGCTACCTCTTCTTTTCTCCTCTACTCCCCTGCCACATTTTCACCTCAAGGAACCCCTCAAACATTGTTTGTTGAGTGTAGCTTCCCTTTTCACTGCAAGGCTGAAAGGATTTAGTTTTCCTGTAAGTCAGCCCAGCCTTCTCTGAAAAACACCAAGAGTGGTGTCATCTACCCAGTGAGTAAATTGAATTGTGGCATCCTCAGTGGGTGATCTTGTTCTGTGCTCTGGGTGGATGCTTTTGAAATACACATGTGTGTGTGAGGAAGAGAGGGAGGGAGGGAAAGGAGGAATCAAAAGCATTCAAACATTAAACTCTGTTGTTTTAGTGGACCTTTTCACCCACCCTAAAATTTCAGGTGAAAATAAACAGTGATGATGGGGTAAATGAATGTGAGAGGGAGCAACACTGTGCAATGAAATGTTCTTCATAGGAAGTCTTGCTGTGGCAACTGAATATTTCATTTTTTCATTTATTCCAGAGCCTTGAGCCCCAAGCACTTCAGGTGCTTGATTTTCTACTCCTTGTTGACTTTGACTGAGCTCATCCAGAAGGTTCGTGCTTGCTCTGCCTTCCACAGGTGCCTGCACTGGGCTGAGCCCACAGAAACCTCCTCTCTCCACCCCTGGAACAGTCAGAGGCCCCTCAGCAGGGCCTGAGGTGTTTGCCCAGGATGGGAGGCCAGGGCTTGCTCCTCAGCTCCTGTCTGCCAGGAGGGAACTCACACTGAGAACGTTCAGCTGGCTCCTGCAGGAGCACAAGGAGTGAGCCTGGGAGCCCCACCAGCTCCTGGGGGGATTTTCCCGTGGTACTCCATTGCTTATTGCTCACACTGTCAGGCTTGCACAGAATATAGATTTTCTCAGCCTGATAAGAGATGGAAGGTAATAGGTAGCAGGAGATGAGGAAGTGTTGGAGGAGCAGCACTTGCAAGAAGTGCAGACTTAGCACAATTTATTACAGTGCTTCATGGTGACTGACTGAAAACTCTTACTCAGATATAATGCCACGTGAAAAGAAAAACTTGTAGCAGCTACAGCATTCCTGGAATCCCTCTGCCAGGCTTTGTCAGGCTTTGAATAACCTCAGTTGGAAAAACAGGAGGGAAGATTTACAGGTACTTGGTGTTGCCAGAAAAAGTGGACTGCAACAGCTGAAATATTGTAGCAGAGATTCCAGACAAACCTTTGTGTCACAAATAACAATACAACCTGTACCTCCAAAGAAACAGAGGGAATATTGTTCAATATGTGGAGAGCTGTATGTGTGAAACAATACAAATGTATTGCACAAAGCAGAAGGAATGGGTGCCTTTCTGCTGGACCTGCATTCTGCACAGCTTCTGAATAGCTCTGAAGATGCACACAATGTCCACTGCACCCCTGTGCTCAGTGTGGTCTGTGGGCTGCAACAGGACCTGGCACAAGGTGTCTGTATAATCAGAAATTAATACACAATGAGTATTTTAGGATGCATAAAAGGCATCCTGAGTAACAATTCTGGAGTGACAGCTTCTCACCTGGGTGGGTCAGGCAAAATGCAAATCCCTGGTATGTGAAAAACATCCCCACTTCTGCTACACAGTCTGTTACCAGCTGAAAGGAGACAGTTCCCAGCTACCCAGGGCTGGCTCCTGCACACCAAGGTGAGAGACCTGGGAGAGGATTATTCTCTGAACAAGGATCTTGCAAAGCCATCCTTGCCATGCTGCCATTCTGCAACACCCTCTGAAGGGATGGCAAAGTGGGGCCTGATGTTGCAGAAGAAGCCCTTTTTAGCACACTCCCACCTTTTTGGTCCAGACTACAGCACAGCTGATACTGAACTGTGCCCCCTGATCCAGGCTTTGCTCCAGTAGAGAATACATAATCCCAGTGCAAAGAAATAGCAAGAACAGCAAAGGGAAAGAGGAAAAAGAAAAAAAATATTGCTCTGAGATTCTTGTTTTCTGGGGCAGAGAAGGTAGAACTTGTCAGTCATATTCCAGTATCTATTTCTGATTTAAAACCAGACAATGTCTTTCGATGCAAATGTCTTATAAATATTTCTTTCTGTCAGTAGATAGACAATGTTAGTATTTCTTTTTTCTCCTTATCTGCTGGGTGCATGAATGCTATTTGTCAGTAATTTGCCTCTCAGCAGAAAATGAAAGCAGCACCTACATGCCAAAGGGTTGAGAACACAAACTTGCACTCGTGTAAATGTATTTACACAGATGTGTATTTGTACACACTGAGCATCACAGACATCTCAAGGAATTCCAACAGACTCTGTATTTTACACATTATTTTTCTTCCCCAGGAAAACACCAAAATGGAATCTCTCTCCCCTGAGTCCCTCTCTGTTCCTCCAGTCAGGATTCCATTCTGCTGTTTCCCTGTCTGCACGGTACAGAGGCTAACACCTGGACAATGGGAATGATGCAAACCATTCCTGCACCCAGTGCTTGTTTGGCTCTGGTGCTCTCAGTGGCAGCTCCACTGGAGGAAAGCACTTTTGGGTGCCACATTTCAAGCCCCTTGTCACCTACCCTGACTCCCAGCAGGCTGAACTGCTGTGGTTCTGCCAGCGCAGCTCCGAGAGCTCCTCTCACTGCTGCTGCCATTCTCTTAACAAGCACAAGAGCTCTGAGGGCATGCCCAGATTTTTACCAGCCTGGCAAAGCTTTTATGAAGATTTTCAGCCCTTGTGCCTCCCCACATTGATTTTGAGAGGGAATGTCAACTGTCCATGTTCAGTGCTGCACGTGAGGATTTGAGCCCAAGAATGCTCCTGCCTTTGTGCTTGGACTGCTGAACTGCTACCCAAAGAACAAAGAAAATGAATATGATGGAGATACTCAGCAGGTCAGCAATATCTTTGAAGAGAGGGATTTAACTTAGACATTAATCAGTATATAATTGCTTACGTAGCATGCCTTTCTCCACTATTAATGATTTAACACAATGATTTACCAAGGCACTGAGAGAATGCCTGCATGGAGGGAGAAAAAGCACAGAAATATAGCCTGTGGTATTCCCTGCCAGAGAATGAATCTAGCCATGCAGGAGTGTCAAATTGATAATGAAAGATAAAATGTATGGTGAGCCCAAGAGGCTACTTTACATATTGCAGTGAATAATGCTGCTGCTCTCCCTGCCCATTACACTGGATCAGCTCCTTGCAGACACAGACAAAAAAATATGGTGACCCCACTCCATTCACAGAAATTGTTTACCACTCAAGATACTGTTTCCAATGAGCAATTCCTTATCTACACTTGTGCTAATGAAAAAAAGCAAAATCAAATCAAATACCTGTTGTAAATAAGACTTGAGTACACCAAGATTTCCTCTTTTAATATTAACATCAGACCCCTAACTATGGACCTTCCTAGCAATTGCTTTCTTGCTGGTTTGGCTGAATGATCTGATGAAAGAAATTTCCCATTTAAACAAGAAATTTTGGTCTGTTGAGACTATTTCAACCTATAACAGTGGCTTTCAGGTGGTTTACTCTTGGGCAGCTGAGGATTATTTGTAAGCATAAAAGCAAGCCAAGAAACTCAAGCCTATTTTTAATAGCTTTAAATTTCCTTACAGGAGTTTGGATCTCCAGACTACAAAGTTCCTACAAAACCATATATCCAAAAACTGTGATCTAGGAAAATACTATATACAAAATGTGCTGTTAAATCTGTGGTAACATAACAGTGGAATAGTTTGCTGTAGGGTCTGGGATTCAGGCATGTGAACTATCAATTAGTATCTCAAAATGCTGTGGAAAGACTTAAAAATATTTATTGAAAGCTGTGAGATGAGAAACATTTTTAAGACTTCTCATTTGGATCAACACACAACTCTAAATCTCTGAAAATTTTCCCTCCTTTGACATTAGAGTTATATTGAAAATAGCAATGTTCAACAACAGCTTGAATTCTTCTGTCACAAGTACTATGACATCCATTCTTCCCCTTTCTAGAAAGTGGAACAGGAGCAATAATAACAGAGTTGGACAACATTGTGACTGAGTGCAACAGAACCATTCTATGTTACATTTGCATAGAATCAAATGTAATTATATTGATCACAAACTCAGTGCTCCTGTAATCCACATCAAAATTTATTTTGGGATTGAGCACAAACTTGTGATTCACACTCTCAAAAAACCCCCACCCAAAACAATGCAAAACAAACAAACAAAAAAACCCCAAACCCTAAACTACCATCTAAACATTCTTCCTCTTTACCCCCAGGTATAACCATACAGGTATCTTATGTGAAAATATGATTCTGCTGTTTATAGAATTTTAGTCTCTACCATCATATCAAAACACTATCTTGAAGAAAAAAGTCACTATTTCCAAGCTCCTTTGTTTGCAAATTTGCATTCTATTTGCATTTATGGATTAAGAACCACAAAATTCTAAAGTAAATGGGGCAGAATTGTTTATAATGAACTAAGCTGTTGTAACATCCTCCTGTAGGATGTTACTGTAGGAATTAATGGATCCAAAAATTGTGAGCATGAGGCAGTAGGTGTTTCACACCGTCTCAATTATCCATGGTCCAGTTTCTGATCAGTGGAGTGGTAAAAACTGTGTGTGGGTTATTTTCTTCAAAGCCAATTAGCTTTTAGTTCCTAACAGAGGAATTATTCTAAGTGCCCAGCACTGTGTTTATTGAGTACAGCCCGAAATCCCCATCCCAGCTGGGCTGGAGGACTGGCCTTGGTGCAGAAGAGCCTGACCCACTGAGGGGGAGGCTGTGCTGCCAGGGGCTGGGGAGGGTCCTTGGGAGCTCTGAGGGGTCACAAACACCCACAGGAGATCCACGGGCACCAGGAGAGTGGAGCTGAACTGGGGCAGTTCCCTGGACAGAGCTGAGCTGAAAGGATCCCTGATGAACCCATCTGGAGTGAAACCTGTCTGCCCAGCAACCCTGTCTGGTGAACAAGGGGGTTCTCCTGGGGGCTGAGCCTCTTCCCACACGAGTTGACATGAAAGGAACAGGGCCTGCTCCTCCACAAGCAGAGCACAGCAAACACAAACCCCAGTGCTGGGCTCCACAGGGTCTCTGAGCACCTGTGCTAACCCACCCCTGGTTACAGTCCAGCCAAGCTGCACCCATCAGCTCCTCGGGCTCCTGCAAGCACAGCCACAGCCACAGTTCACGTCTGGGTGCTGTGAGCCCTCCCAGAAGCCAGCTGCTGAAGGCAACACATCTTTCCTGAGGGTCTGGATGACACCAGGTTCAGCTTTCGCTGCTCCCTTCCACAGGAAAAGCAGAATTCTTGCCACAGAGACAAGCACTGCCCAAGAGAAAGCAGAATCCCTGCCTGGGCACACGCTGGTGCTGATCCTCACTGTGTTTTCACTGATAAATGTGCAGCCAGCTCAGCCAAAGTCAACCAAAGGGGGCTCATAAAAAAGAAGCCCACGTGACCTGGGGGAGGTTCTGGGCCTGGGGGCTTTGCTGGCAAGATGGAGCTGATGAGTTTAGCTTTAGGCAAGAAATTACAGCGCTGGGAGTCACCCCCCAGCACCTGGGAAAGCCTGAACTACACGTGCATGTGACAGTTAACTCTGGGAAAGACATGACACAGTGAATTAAAAGCATCTGCCCAAGACATGGCCCCTGGTGGCCTCTTCCTCTGTAAGATTTTCATCTCAGAGACATGGAGGAAATGGAGAGGGAGAGAAAAATGGATATAAAACTGCTGACACTTCACAGATGATACTTCTACTTATGAAATACTCCTCTCTGCTAATACACTCTGCAGTGGTTAGCATTAAATCCACCTGGGACAATGGGCAAAAAAGAATTAACATAGGTGCTTCTTATTCCGTCCACACAATCTGTTTCCATTTTAAAAGCAATTTTGTAAATTTCTCACACTCCTTTTATTTAATCAATTGTGATGTAGAGTATTAATTTCTAAATTGCATGAATCTTAAGTATTTGAATACCCCTGTGGTCCTAAACCCTCTACATCAGTCCTGTGCATTTATCTTTGTTAGTAAATGACACAGTGCATAAAGAGTACAGTTAAAGAGTAGAAAGATCACAGCTGCTGTCGTATTAATATTTAGAGAGCAGATTTAATAAATACCATATCTCACTCTATGTTATTATCTGCATTAGTGCTATCAGGTTTTAAGGGAATTCAGGAGATGGTTTCTTATCCATCAGGTTGTCAGAAGCAGACAAGAGGAAAATCAAATGTTCATTTACTCACATCTGGTGTTCCACAGGGATCCGTGTTTAGACCCCTACTGTGTTTATCTGTATAAATGGTTTCTATCTATCATCTAAATCAGAAGAGTTTATGTGTAGAGCAAACAACACCAGATAAATATCCTTATCCACTAACTCGGTGTAAAAGTACAAACCAAATGTACACAGTACATTGTAATTTCTGCTATTTACTAAGGTTATAAAACCCTCTTCCCTCTTCCACTTTTATTTTTGCTCGAGGTTCATAACTTGATTTGCAACCAATTATTACTTCCCCCTTCTCCTCATGCCTTTTATCATTACACTGATACATAGCTTCTCTTTCTCTTGTACCGTATCAAGGAGCTGGAAAATCGGTTTTAAAAAGTGTTATAAATAGGTAACGCTGAATATAACATGAAAGAAAAGCAGATGTACCCCTGGAAATGAAATATTCAAACCAAGAGATATATTGCATCTTGCTGCAGGGAACCTGCCAGGGAGGACAGAGGGGCTGTGGCAGAGGCAGGGACTGTGCAGGGCTCTTTGCTAATGCTGCCATTATTATTCTCCTCTCTCTGCCTCCTCTCTTTATGACTCCAGCTTCCTTCCCCAAGGAGGAGCAGGAGATTTTTTTATGGGAAGAAAGGAGCAGAGAGAGACCATAAGCAAATGGATCTTTGATATCAACAGCCATTTTGGCTTATAGGTTTTTTACCTGAGCTACCTAAATTGTTTTACTTTTATGCAAATCTGGGTAATTAATGCATAAATACTGAGACCATGAACACCTGTGATTTCACTTCCCATCTTAAACAGCTCTGTGGAGCTGCTGCTGCTCTCTTCCCTTCAGGCAGCCATATGAAGTGCATTTAAGAGCCATATCCTTCTGCAGAGACAACCGTGTGAAGGACATTTAGGTATTGTCCTGCTTTAAAACACCTCCCTGTAGCACCACGAGCCCTGCCCAGCACTAATGCAAGACCCAGCTCCGTTAGGAAATGAGTTCTAGGTATCCTCTGTCCATCAACTCTTCAGTCAAGATAAAAAATAGTCAGAAATACCTTGCTGCTTAAAAAACACCCCAAAACCCTCACCTCCATCCCACCTCGCCTTGCTCTCTTTCTCTCTGCCCTCTGATTTCTATGCATGAGCCTCATTCCATTGCAATGACACAAGACCCTGGAGCTGGCTTTAACCAGCAGAGCAGACACCAACCTGCTCTCTAAATAAGAGTTCCCTGCTGGTTGTATCATATCAGTTAAAATCATAAATGCATGATTCATTGTTTTCTGCAGTCCTGGAACGCAGTCGTACATTTGTTTTAACATTCAATTATTAACAGGAGTGCTGTTTTGAATGTCTCATCTGTCTTATTTAAACAGAAAATAATTATTAATCTCTCCCAATAAAATACATATACACTAATAAGCAGTCTGTGGCTTTCTTGAATCTTGTTTAGAGAAGGATGTAGTTTGAAATAATTAAAAAGCAATACATTTTAGGATGGCTATAGATAAGAGCTCCACATCTGCACATATTTTACCCTGAATAATTCTGTGCAAATCTAAGTAACTCAGCACTGGAGTTATGCTTACTCTTTCCAAATAGATGAATAAAATCATTTGACCATCTCTGGGCAAAGACCTTTCAATCCACGTGCTGCCAGTAACATTTTGCTGCACATACTTTTGGTTACTATTCCATTGGAAAGCATCACAAAACGAACAAACAAAATATAGAACATGTTAATTAACATGCAGAGGACGCTGAAAGAGAAAATGCTGTTAATATGATCTTCTCTCTGCAGAGAGAATGGAGTAGAAAAAATGTTTATCTCAGCAGGAGGATGGGTAGATGAATTAAAAAAAAAATGACATATGGGTGAGGCTGCTGCATGTAGCAAACTGAAAGGTGAAGACCCTGGGAAGGATGATGCAGGGGAAACAGAGCCCACATCACAAATCTGCGCTAAGGAGACAGAATTTTATCTGTGGGCTCTAAGATGGCCTTAAGAATTGAAAGTATATTTTACAAACATGCTTTACAGAGTTTCTCAGCCAAGCTAACATGCCAAACCACAAAGTGATCTGCATTGCCATGGCCTTGCATACTCATGATTTTACAGGGACAACTAAGATAAATGAATGCAATTATTTCAGGGAGAGAAATTGTTCAATAATTAAGATAACCCTGCTTTTTTTCTATCATTGCACCAGTCATACAGTTTAAGACAGAAGTTTAAAAATCGAGTTTTGAGCTTCATTTATCTTCAAAATCCACATCTGTGAAGCCAAGCAATGCCACCAGCTCCTTTAAAGTGAGCAACAGAGGCTCAGGATGTAAATGACTTGACCAAGAGCCATAAAGGAAAATTCAGTGCAGAAACCAGTCTCCAACACATCAAACTTACAACTGGACTTGACTGCCCTGTTCTACCGACTTCTTTTTGTCCTCCATGGCCAGGAAGCTCCAGTGAACTTCCCAGGGAAGTGTTTTGTGTGTTGTAAGTGGACTCAGGCACTGGCAAGTAGCAGGAATAAAAGCATCAAGGCTAAGGCAAGCTTTTTCTACTGGGTACCCACACAAGCACACACAAAGGGTCATTCTAAATATGCAGAATGCTCTAAAGCAATATTATTCCAACAGAATGTTTTGCCAGCTGAGATTTCTAATTCAGAGTTAAAACACACATTCCACATATTCACTCTCTCTGATAGAGCTGAATAAACATGATCCTGAAAAGCCATATCCTGTTTAAAAGCAATGTACAAATGGCTTATCTGTGTAGTCTCAGAAATGACCAAACTCAATAAAACCCCAGCCCTCATATATTCCAGATGGGAATAAGAAACATACAACAAATACTTTCTGTGCACAATAGTTTTTACTATACATTAAGAAAAAAAATCCATTGTCTCCACTCTATCTGGATTTTGAGGGGGTGGATCTGCCCTGTGCTGCCATCCCTTCTGGAGTGAGGAACTTCTCACTGGTATTTAGCTGGCCACACACTTCTCCTCTCAACACTCATACAAGAGCAATGAAAATGGGTCTAGGTGTTCTCATTTACAACATGCCTTTCCCAGAAACTTCTCATGAAAGTTTTTGTTTTCCTTTCCAGACAGTGGCATCAACAATTTCAAGGATACTGCAACAACAGCTAAAATAAATGTGCATAAAGCATTTACCTGGCAAAAAGGATCTGAGATTTAAAGAAATAGAATTAAGATGAAATTACAATCAGCATCAAATTAAATACAAAATGTAATGATGGTGCTTAAAGAAATTGAGAAGGAATTTATCACAGTAAAACACACAAATCTAAAGTGTTATTTAAAGCAGAGCATAGTAATGACTGCAGTTACAAATGGTTAGGTTTTATGCTATAGATTTGATTGAACCTGTGTTTAGTGAGGTATGGATCATTGCTTTTATGTAAGTGGCAAATTCTACTTGTATTTGGAGTTGCATCCCACTTTTAGGATTTCAGATGTATTTTACTGCTGTTTTTCATGCCATGAAAAACTGTCACTTCTCATGTGACCCAAGAGGAGTGGGACTAGCCCTGTGTTCAGGGGTATCTGGCACAACTTCATCACCCACAAAACTTCTCAACAAACATTTCCAGTGTTAAGAATGAAACTGAAACCTGCATTTCAATCCACTTTATGCACTTCAGCAAGCATCTGTCTATCTGAAAGGTCTATCTGCTGGCAATATGCAAAGCACACACTTTGAATTCCATGGCAGTTTGCAGAAATACCAGGCTGCAATGTCACCTCTCTTCCTTCTAAGCCAGCTGCTCTAAGCAATGACCAAAGTGGGTACAACTCTGCTGAGGGTGCCACCCAATCCTCCTCATCCTTCCTTGACTAGACACATGCAGATTTAGACATTTCCACCTAATCATGAGAAGGTACAGAGTTTTACTGTGGTGTGAGTCAGGTTACACCAATTCTGAGCACTTCTGGAGCTTCCCCCTATTTCCCTGAGCCCCTGAGAGCCCCAGTGGTGAGAGCTCATTTGGAATACTCAGTTCCATTTCCTCCCTCCTGATTCACATGGGATCTGTCACCAAAAGCAGCTCAGACAAGTGCTGGGGAGGAGCAGTGACTCTCACACAGCTTCCTTACAACCCCTGCCCAAATTCCCACCAGGAAACCCACGGGAGATGCTGCTTCTGGGGGACAAACTGCATTCAGGGGATCTTTTTCCAGGGATGTTTAATCCACCCCTCCTTGAGAGCTTTCAAAGAAAGTTTTCTTCAGAGGCACAGCAAATCATACATCAAGGAGGCAAGCTGGCTTTGCAGCCTTGCAGTAATCAAAAGTGAGGCTGGGTGGTGAGCACCATCTCTCATGCACTGATAAATTGGTTTCTCTCCTGTTTTCATTATGCACTACTGGAGTTATGTTCATTGAAGTTAATGGGAGTATTTCCATGGACTTTGGTGTGTAGTAGGTCATATAATAAGTTCCTCCATATGTTGTAGTCTGAGGGCCAGAGCAGCACTTACTCATTTTAAGCACTATTTTAAGATTTGATGGATGACTTAACTCTGTTTCCCCAGTTTTCCAAGGACGCAAGGCAAAAACAAAGCTAAATACAAACTACTTCATGGCATCCTCCTTTTTTTTTTTCTTGGTTGGTTGTGCTGTTGTTGGGGGAAAAATGAGCATTTTGTACAGCCGATAAATCATTTTGTCACCTTAATCTTTTATTGATCTCAATAAAAATTGTATTTTGTTTCTTAACAAAAATTCACCAAGAAGGACATCACATCCAGAGATGTGTATAATGTAGGAAGTGCTCATCATTTAACATTCTTATTTATAGGACAAGATATGGATTTTTGTGGAAAAATCTTCAGCTGTTTTTGTAAGGTGATGCATCATGTTTTTAAAGATGTGCTTGACTAAAAGGCAGGTTGTTTACCAACTACACTAAGGAGTCATATATTATTGTGAGGTTTTATATAAAGAGATTATAAAAACACTTCTTCTGCAGCAGTAAATGGGAGGGAGTAGCGAGCTTTTCCCCACTAAGTCTGCCCTGTCACTTCAGGTTGGTACAACACAGTCATTTCATTTGGTTTCAGATGATCACACTGGGAAATCTTAGGGGGAAAAAAGAAAAGAAAGGAAAAGTGCTTGCAAAGGGAGCCCTACAGTTCCTCAAGAGGATCAGTGTGGAACCACACTCCCATGAAGCACACAAGGAACATAACACCCTGACTGTATCCCACACTGGCCTTTGCTTTCTGAGCATCTCTGGGAATGCACCACCCATGCTGGAGCAGCAGTCTGAGCTCACATGGAAGCACACTGCTGGAGCAGGATTTCCTGACTAGCCTGGCACAGGATGCACTCTGGAAGCCAAGGAAAGAGGGACCAGTAACTCTTGCACAACCACACACCAAGTTAGTGGCTACAGGCACGAGCCACACCAGTCTGGCACTTTCCAATGTCTCACCATGAATTGCTATTAAGTGCAACTATTCTTCACCACAATTGTTTGAAGAATCTTCAGGCCCTTCTCCTTTCTACATTCTGGCAGCACCTTACTGAAGGCTTTAGTGCACCATAACTCTGTCTGTAACCAGAACTAATATGTGCTTGAACCTTAATAAAGGTTCACTACAGAGTAACCTAAATGAGGACCAGAATCTTTCCCATTTAATTTTCATAACTGACAGGACTACACCCAAAACTGGCTCCAAGAACCAACTTGCACAGTCTGCAATACATCCAGGCTGCCTCCCTGCCAAGAGAGGCAGAGCACAGGGAAAAGGCTTCTGCAATCCCTCTTTGCAATGGAATTAAAAAATGCAGTCTGAAAAGTGGCCAGGACTCTTGGGCCTCAGCTTTCCATCCATCAGATCAGCTCAGGGGCTGTACCAAGAGTCCCCTTGGTCTCGTACAGAAGGAAATTGCGTGGTCAGATAAGCATGTCCTTAACATCAAAGATTCATTGCTCATAAAATTATCATCAGAACCATCTCTCACGTGAGACAATCCATTCTGCACAGCAATAGCTACACTTTTGATTTCCTCCAATTATGGGTACGAGCTGGTTTGGGAGGGTTTCAAATCCAATATCTCAAACAGACCCCAGCACCAGGCTTGCTCAGCATATATTCCTGCATCAAGGATATGTTTTTTTCATTTTAGTGCTACTCCCTAAACCATTTTTGTATCATACTGTCATTGCAAAAGATTAACCTTAAGCTGAAACAAGGACTGTTTCTTTTTTTATCAGACTTGTGAAATTCTCCAAATATTCCTCTAGATTTAGAGATGAAGATAGAAAATCCTCGTGTTTTTCATGTGCTACTATTCAGTCTCTGCTTGTTCATAGTCTGGGCACATACTGGTTTAGACTTGAGAGAAAAAGAAAGTTCCACCACTGCCCACAATAAACCAGCAGGCACTTATTCTCTGCTCATTCCTATAAGAAGTGAAGCTGAGGAAACACTTTCTCTGTTCTTTATTTGTTTTTCAGGGTCAGAAATTCAAGGCGCATTGCACAGGCTTCTTATACCACGGCTAGAGGTCAAATCTCGTAATACATGACTTGTCAGTATCTTTTAGCACAATTGATGGGAGTGTGCTGCTGACTCTTGCATTCCAGACTGAGAAGAAAATGTCCAGAGCAACTGAGGTTATATGATGGATTTCGTAAAATATCACCAAGTCTCAGAAAGAAAGATGGAGTTGGAGGCTAAGAGAAAGGGCTGCACATCAACCTTACAAAATGCCAGAGTTTTGATTGATGTTCAAAACTGGTCATTAACAGCAGTGACTCCTGCCAGCCACAAAAATCTCTACTTAGTCTAGGAGGAACTCATAAATGCAGCACAAGCATTGACAGACACATGCCCCACCCCAATTCAAATTAAAAAAAATAAATAAAATAAAGTATTGCTCCTTTATTATAGTTTGTAAACATGTATAAAATATAAAGGTGAAATTCTGGCCATCTTGGAGTAGAGAAATTCTGCCTGCTTCTGTAGACACACAACTGTACAAAGTGCTATTTATGAGCTGGCAGGAAGAGTCCAGAATGAGTCTAATTTTTCATAAGTAAAAGGAACTGATATGTTCTCTGTTAAATGGAGAATTGTCTTCCAGTAACTTGCAATTGACCCACTCTCTGTTAACATTACACACAGAAGTGTTTGCAGCAGATCTTGGGAAGAGAAGGTGAATGGCATCAGCTGAAGTGGCTGCAGCCACAGACAAGGACTGGGGAGGGAACCTGAGATTTAGGGCTAGGAAAAATGATTGCCATTGTTTCTTATTTTGAACTCAGCCTCAATTAGCTAATGATAATAAAATCTTTTTAGGATTCTGAAAGCTTACTAAGGACATAGGAATACCCAAAAGCAGGTGTTCTTCCATTAACTGCTCCATCTATTTCCCTAGCAATCAGTGATGTAAATAAATCTCTCACATACACAGACTTCAACACAATCCTCCCCTTCCCTGCTTTTTTTTCCCAGTTCTGCTCAGGTTAGAGCACAAAGAAAGATGGTAAATAATCATCAAGGAAAGGTGAATCTACCTACACACAAACCCAACTTATTTTCTACAGGAAAAAAAAAAAGGTTTTAGAAAATGATGAAAAAAAAAAAAATTAAGTAAACTAACTACACATGGTTATGGATCCTGGAATCCTGGATTACCTTCACTTGCATCAGGACAGCACAATATTGATTAAGAGGAAAGGAGGGGAGATCAGTCAGCCCACACTGAGCAGGCAGCAGGGAATGTTCTTCAGTGTGCCCTGCTTAGTTTCAAAACAAATAACCCTTTGGGTATAAAACAAAACCTACTATGATATTTGATTACAGACTGGTATTAGCATTTCCTTTGTCCACATCCCTACAAATTCCAGGAGAGGAGGTTAATTTTCATTCCTGCAACTCTCCTTTTACTGTAATTCCTGTTTAACACAACATTTCAAGCAATTCCTTTTTCACTCTTCCATTATTCTTCTAGGACTCTAACTTTTCTTATAGATTATTTTATCAAATATTATCACAGTGGTATCACTTCCTGTCAGCATGAACAGATTAATGTAAGATTTTTCTTGATATACCAACATTTTTATATTTAATAAACTTTAATAAAAATTCCCAGACATGGAATGGAGACCACTTTTCCATTATATATGCAGTAGAAAAAGACTATAGATAAAAATATGTTTAAAAGTTCCTACATTTAGATTTGAAAAGGAAAGATATGCAGAACCCTTCCTAATTTCACAAAAATATAATATAATTTTGTAATAATTAATTGTAATATAATTTTTGTTATGTGACTCCAATGCTGTTTTCAACAAGTTAAATGTGAAATGGGAGCAATGGAAAACAGGGTGAAATCCTAGAGCCAACTCAGATCCCTGTCAAGCAGTCAACAACCTCACACTACATGGCAGAAACTGTTAAAACACCAAACTTCTGAAAATATCAAGGTCCAAAAAGCATCTGTTGTGTCACCTGATTATGGTGTAGATCTACAAGCACCACTTTCACCAGAAGTGTGGGTACAGTGCTTGTGAAGATCAGTCCTTGGGTGGTTCTTTGTGCTATGACAAAAATCATATCTCATATTAATTGCTTTATTGTGGCCTTCCAAACACAAGAAACTTAAATATTCCAGAGCAAAGTTCTTGTGCTCAGGCAATTAGGAGGAAATACATATAATGCCTTTTTATAAGAACACAATTAAAGAGTAATCACACTTTTGTCGTGGCTGACAATTAGCAGCCCTCCTTCCCCAGAGACAGAATAGAGCTGTGTCATTATCATTACCAAAACCTTAAGCCCACTGAGGGAGTATTAGATCTATGCAGAAAAACAGGTTGGGAGAAATCCTGGCTCCACTGAAAACAATGGCAAAACTCCCATTTTCCCAGCTCTAATTAGCTATGGTTAAATTACAGAGAACATATAGTGAACTTGGCTAGAGCTGATGAAAGAAGAAAAGCAGATCTTAATAGTCAATGATCCCTCCTGAGCAGTGACTCAAAGAAAGAACTTCAAAATACTTTTTTTTGAGGCAGCAATCCTAAATCTTCCATTGTCTCCTCCTGGAAATCTGTTGGCATCAATCCCGATAAAAACGACAGAATCAAGGTATAGAGAGGGAATCAGGCACACAATCAGGCAGCACATCAACATGTGCTTATATCACCTTTGTTGTGTGCATTTTATCCCTCTAGTATCACATATCTTGTATTATCCCCCTCCTTCACAAGCCAGGCACCCCCAAAAGCAGAGCAGCCCTCTTCTGCTCTGTCCTTCTGACTGATAAAGGAACTGGGTTGGGTTGAAGGGGGCAGTCCAAGCTCACTCCAGATTTCACCTTTCCTGTTACCAGAGCTGAGACACTGCATGGAAAGCATTACTGCACCGTTGGTGCACAGAAACAGAGTGGGACCACATATCAGAATCGTAAATACCTTGGTCATGCTGGTATTTAATACTTTCAATATGCACACTTTTAGTAGAAAACATGGGAAGTAAAATCAATATCATCATATCATTGTGCTGCCTGTCTCCAGAAGAGGAAAAAGCAAAATTGTTGGGATATGCAGAGGAAACAAACAATATTCACTGAACAGGCACTGTCATGAGACCACCAGTGCATGTGGAGGAAGCAGAATGAAAACCAGCACTGGTTTTTGTGATAACAAAGAAGACCACAGCAAGAGTGGTGAGAGTTCTGACAACCTTTCCTTTGTGACAGATCTCTCAGCTCTTCAATTTTAAAAGGTTTTATTGAGTTTACATTTTTATAGTTAATTTTCTGCATCCTCAAAACACCAGACTCGAGAGGTTTCTCATCTGTAACTGAGATTTCTGCTCCTGTATCCCGCAAGAAAAAGACGCCGTGTTCATCCATCATTTTTTTTGATAGAGATACATGCTGAGAAGATTTGATTATTCATCTCTCTGTTTTTAAATACATCAGCTAGTTAGCATGGCCCACTGGTCTATCCAGCTGCAAGTCTAATATGTTCTGGCACAGAAAGAGGAATAGATTGGGCCCAGCAGGAGCTCCTAAAGAGTCTGCTGTCCCGACTGCCCATCGGGGACAGGAACGCCCTGGTCAGGAGGCTCAGGCTGCCCTTGCAGCACTGACTCAAACTGCAGGGATGCCCCTCTGTGGAGGCACGTTGAGCCCAGCCCTCAAATACCCCGTTCTGTGCTGTCCCAGCAGATCTGGATGGTTGCCAATTTTGGCGAGAAGCCAAAAGACAAGAGGCAATTGACCCGGCACTTTTCTGTTCTTTCCTGGGAATTGCAGAGCTACAACATGCCACAATTGCTTACGAATGTTAGGATTGTTTTCTCTACCTGTGCATTGTGTAAAGCGACTAATGTGCTTTGACCTGCAATTTGCAAAGGGGTTACAACTACCATGGGAGAAGCAAAGCGTGGTGCAGAGGTTCACAAGTGTTCAGGTGGAAGAAATGGAAACAGCTGAGTTATATTGCTCCCTGCAAGGATGTGATGCTCCTAAATCTTTACTTGTGTACAGTCCCAGAAAACTCTTGGGCTGATTAATGCACAGCCTCACACAAAACCCCTCAGAGCACTTGGCCTCTGCTCCCAAACGGGGCTGTGCTCTCATGACACCTGAAAGCCTTTGAGTTTTCTCTGAGCAAGTCCTTGTCTCGAGCTGTGACATGAATGGACTCAGGGAAAAGGGGTGCCCAAACCCCTGCTTTGAAGACAGGAATTTGGGTGTGTTGCACCTCCCAGCAGTGGGCCCAGAGGCAGCTCTAGGTGTTGGTAAAAGGTGTGCAGCAGGGCAGGGCAGGGCACACTGAAGCAGCCCTGCAGCTGCACGGATAAAATCCTGTCCCCTGCTATTTACCTTCAAGGACCCATATTAATTTCATTCTGCCCTCAGCTGTGTCAATATGTGGGTATGTGTGTCAATATGTCAATATGTGGGTGCAGCTTCCTTGCCACTTGTCCCAGCACCGTGCTCTGGAAGGGCTCAGCCAGGAAGCAGCTTTTGGGATGCCACCTGGGGCTGAGGAGGAGCTCACACACACAGAGTGCAGGGCAAGGATGTCTCACACAGAGTTAACAGTGAGCACAAGGCTCTCTCAAACCATTTGATTTTGTTGCCCTTTTATAAAATGCAAATTAAAAAAATTATGAAACAGTAGGCAATAAAACCTGAATTTTTAATACCAAGCAATCACTGAACCTTTGCACGTGAGTACGAAGGACTAAATAATCCCATTCTTTCTCACAGCACAGACCCAGGAGAATTTCTTTCTCTATATTGCTTTTATAACAGCTATCTGTCTTAGTCTGCTCTTGTTGATATATTTTAAGGCTTTTAATTTGGAGGCTGTTATTTGCTCAGATGTTATCTTCAGCATAATAAGTACAGTAAGCTTTCACCAAGTCATACACCGGGCATTTGAGCTGGGGCAGAATTTCTGACTTAAATACCCATGTACAATGGCAGAATAAATAAATAAAGAACACCTTCAAGGCCTCCAAGCACCTAGTAACAAAATCACTCTAACCTTACAATAATGCTCTGCTTACAGTCCTCCCAAAATGCAAGTCATTTGCTGGATCCCAAATGATATTTGGTTGATGGATTGCTGGTGATTTCTACATCAGAGCACCTTGGAGCCCTAGTGCTAAACCCCTGACAGCGTTAGCATAAAAGATTTACATTTATGTTATGAGGGCCACACAAGAATAATAATTTTAAAATACATTGCCTTGGCTGCTGGTGCACCCTGGGAAATCTAAGAGCAGCAGGCAGCATTCCTGCGCTGTAATTACAAAATGGCAGCACGGGAGAGGCTTTGGAGACAAGGAACCAGAGACTGCAGCCATCTGCATGCCTTGGCGAATTGAAATTACAGTAATATATGAAGACATTACCTGAAAAGCCCAGCACCATTTAAATGATTTACTATTACGCCCCAGCAAGCTTTAATTTAAGGATAAAGTCATTCAGCAAGCTAATCTGATATAGGAAGCATTATTTCACACAGTTAAGTTAATTTACACTAGCTGATTGTTGTTGTTGCAGTTGGCATTATTATCTGCACAAACAGCCGATCGGCCCTGACAGAAGCAATATACTGTTTAATACAGCGTCTTAATTCAGCAGGCCAGCTATCTGGGATAAAGGTTTGTTTATAAGCAATAATGGGGAGGAAAGTCATTTTGAGGCTAAGCTGATAACACTGATGAGAACTATGTGGGGGTTTTTCTGGTGAGGAAACAAGCAGGAGCCATCCCCTCATTTGTCCACCTGTCTCCTAACGGGAACATCCCGACAGATTTCTCCTACGTGGGTTTTGCTTTCCCAGCCTAACTGCAGAGCTGGTCTTTGGCACCACTTTGTGCATTGCCTTTGACAAACAGCCATCAGCATCCCAGCACTGTGTGATCACCACCACAGCCCCTCTGCCCCAGGGAAATGCAGGCTTCAGGAAGACCTCCACAGCTAAACTCTGCCATGTGAGCCTGCTTGAAAAGCTCCTGATACATCACAGAAAAGGCAAAACATGACACAGTGCATGGGTTTGGCTGGCATTCCTCCAAAAGCTGATGGTGAGATGCACTGTGATGCTCATACTGAATAAGATAATCCTATGTTAGAAAATATCTGATGGAAAGGAGTGCCAGGGCAGGCAGAGACAGCCACAGCCTGGGCCAAGGATGGCTTTGTGGCTCCTCTTGAGCAGGGCTTGGATGAGGTTGGCCTGATCCCCAGAGGTATTTGCAAGCACCTTTATTCATTAAGAGCTGTAAAAGTCCTTACCAACAAACCAAAGCATTATTTTTTCAATTGAAAACAAGCAACAAAATAAGAAGCTGCATGGGAATTACTTCCTATAGCTTTCATTTCCCCACCTGGTGAAGTCACCTACTGAATCACAACCAAAGGTTGCTTGAGGGAATTCCTTAAGTCTGCTGTCCTCCTCCACATAATGTTTAAAGCTGCAGGAACATTCTTCTTGAAATTGCCCCTCTTCCCCAAAAACCTATTACCAAAAAAACCCATTTCTCTGTTCATGAAGTCAGATTGAATATAATGCCAGTGTGACCACAAAAAGAAAAACCAGCCAACCTGCCCTGAATTTGCAAGCAGACTTTCTTCATCTTTCAGCAGAAATATGATATTCTGTAATACTGGCTCAGGAGCAGTGACAACAAAAGGATATTTGGAGACTTCAGCATAAAATGTATCTTGAAACCAGATCATCAAAAGCAGTTAGAGAGCTCTGTACCATTTACAAGTCAAACCCCACTGAGCCAGAGCCCTGAATACTTCTGAAGGCTCAAGTGTTCAGATGCTTCTGAAAAAACATCTTTTTCACAAAAAAATCTTAAGCAGAAGTTTACACCAGCTGCTGTAATACCACTAAATCCCAAGTCTGTGGTCAGTTGTTCTGCTGGTTTTAACAGCACACTCTGAGTGTTGGAGTCCAGGGGGCATCAGCAGCTTGATCAGCACCTCCTCTGAGCACTGCTGCACCCAACCAGACCTTTGAGGAGCTGTCCTGGCAGCTCAGGGCATGGGTGCTCCTTGCCTGAGCTGTCCTGGGGCACAGGAATAACTTACAGCTATTTTAAGAAATAACTTACAGCTATTTAAGCCAATACAGAGGTGTTAAATTCTCCAACCTCCCCAGCACTCTGAGCCCAGTGATGCAGCATCTGAGCTCATCCAAGGAGCCCTGCCCAGCTGTAACCAGGTCCCTCTGACCTCTGCATGGCATTAACATTTCAATTTCTGCTGAGCATCTCTCTCAGCAGCCACTGGATCAAGCCACAAAACCCAGCTGCCCTTCCCTGGGGAGCCAACACCCCCCGAGCTCCACGAGGAAATGACTGCACGTCTCACACGGCCTCGCTCTCCTGGGGCTTCTGCACTGACAGAAGAACAAGTCCTGTAGAAATTCTTTTTGACTGCCAAGTCTCAGATGCTCCGTGTTTTGCAAGCTTTTATTACGTAGGAGGTACATTATTTAACATCTTGTGGCAGGAGCTCACAGAACCTGCACTCATTTCAGCCACTCCACAATTAGTTCTAATCAGAAATTAGTGGAAAGCAGCATGAGAGCACACAGAAATAACACAGAGCAAAGAACAATTTGAGGGATTTTTCCCCCATGTTTTATAGCAATAACATGATGTTAATTACACACTTTTTTCTATTAATTTGATATCTTTCCTCATTTGTGTTTTTTATCCATATTTGTTTACCAAAATATGTAAATAGTGCAAAATAATAATGAATACAAGCTGTTTAAAAAAATTCAGTTAGAGCTAAGTTGTTACTATGCCACAGTCTTTTCTAATTATATTTTGAAGAGAGTAAGCTAGAGCCTTAGCTGGTGGAAAAAGAGAATCCTGCCTGAAGATTGCTCCCCATTCCAAGACAATAAAGGCAGCTGAGTGTGTGTGAGCCATTAGAGCACCTTAACCAAGGAGTTAGATTTGACTCCTGTGTGGGTTTTCATTCGAGTACCAAGGTTCTAATGCAGAAGTCATTAAGAAAGGGATTATAATAGGAATAAAAAAAGAGAGGGAGAATAAAAAGTGCCCATTTTTGTGGTTTTACTTTGAACAGCACAAACACATTCAGACATGCAGAAAGTAAAGAGGAATAATGCAAATTAATTTGAAATTATTTGGATGAATTAGGCTTATGGTCTGATAACTGAATTATGCAGTTACATATGCATAACATAGCCCACTGTATGGGAATCTAAGGTAATGAGACTAAAAGCCAAAACATAATCAGATGTTAAAGAACAAAAGGGAGGCAATGCTCTTTCACAGATCATTTGGGGTAAATTCAGGATAAGATGATAAAACAGCTGAAATGCTGCAGATGGAAAACAGATATCAAGAACACAGGCTGAATAAATTATTCATAATTAACCCACATACATGTTTTCCTATTTACAATATTCCTTACAGGGAAAAAATTTCTTCCTTTTGTAATATTAATTTAAAACAGGGACTAATTTTATAAACCACTGAAATTCTATAACAAAAACATGGCCAAAATCTTGCAGAGTTAGGGAGAGCTCATGTCCTAACTACTCTTCAGTACTTTATTCTATGACTTGACTCTCACTACTCAGCATTAAACATTTTTACTCCACTGTGACTGGGTAAGTTGCTCCATATCATTACTCCTAAAATGAATGTCTTGTCAAGGATGAATTTCACCCTCATGAAGGCTGAACCTGAGAAAAGATTTTGGGGTTCTTGCATGTCCCATGGAATTTCTATTTAATATTAAAATACAAACATAGAGAGTACATGGAGACACTATACACACACACACAGAGCTGGGAGTATTTCTAATTTCATAACTTGTTCTATGGTCAGGGAGGTATGTCATTAAACTATTTCATTCCACCTAATAAAATTAGTATCATTTATTAACTGGGGGAAAAACACTAATTGATTTTGTCTCCTGGACACACATACCTCCTAGCCATGTTTAACTGCCTGGGTCATTGTATAAAACTGTAGTGTACAGTTAGAAAATGCATGGAATATGAAATTAATGGTTGAATTCCTCATGCCTGATCCATATTGAGTAGGAACCATCAGCCCAGCCCCTGCTCCCTTCCATTCCAAGGTGGAACCCCCTGTTAATGGATGGCCGTAGATGTTCCCAGTGAAGGCACGGGGTGGAGTGGAAAAGGCAAAGCTCCCTCTCAGTCAGTTCAGGGATGTGTTTCTACTGAAGAGGGGCAAAGAATGGCATGAGACAAAATTTGCTTAATAAAGTCCATCAATTTGTGACTTCATTTCCTGATGATGGCTTTGTTCCTCGTGATGGAGAGGGGACTAAAAGAAGAGGTAATGGCATAGGGTATGTGTTACTGTAGCAGCTAACAGTGGACTTTGCTATTTAAACAAAGCAGAATGGCTTTTGGATCAGACCACAAAAAGACATAGATCTCAAAATTCAATTTGCTTGAATAATCCCTCTGTGTGGAAAATGGAGCAATGTCAGGCTGGGAGGTGGGGGACCCCATCCCTGGGACACCCACCCAGCCACAGCCCCACTGCCCTCCTTGCTGGGACCAGGGAGCAAAACACCAGGGAAAAGCTCCTGAGTCGAGGTAGAGCCAGGGACACTGGGTACCAGGGACACTGGGTGCCAGCTACCATCATGAGCAAAATGAGAAATTAATCTGTTCCCAATTAAAATGGCATTAGATGGTGAGAAACAGGAACAAAAGATCATTAAAAACCTTTCCACACCTTCGGTTCTGGTTCAACTCCACTTTCTCAGCCTGGACTCCTCCCCCTCCTGTCCCCAGAGGAGCAGAGGGATGGACAAGGGCTGTGGTCAGTCCATCCCAGCCCCTCACTGCTGCTCCTTCCTCCTCACCCTTTCCCCTTCCAAGGGGGTCTCCCTGGGGGCTCCAGGGCTGGGCATCACCCTGATCCCTCACTCCTGGCTGGGTTCTGTCCTTTCTGCAGCACATCTGGGACTGGCTGCACCCAGCACAGAGCCCTGGGCACACCCAGCCACTGCCCTGCACCTCACCCTCAGGCCTGGGCTTAGGGCTTTTCTTCTCACTTTCTGTCAGTCTTTTTATTGTTAATGTCACTGTTTTAAAACATACTTGCATGTCTTGTACTATCTCACCTTCTTCCATTTTATGTTTAAGGAATTGTCCTAAAACTACTTTTAAGAAGAAAAATCACTGAGAAGGAAACACAAAATTATGTGCTGTATTATTAATTAAGACATTCTTAGTCATATACAAGGCCTTATTAAAATGCTGCAACTTGCATACACAATTTTCCTGTCAATCATGCAGGACACTCAGCTGGGTCACCTCTATGAGAGACAGTACAGGAGAAAACCCTTGGAGAAACTGCCTGATAGTCTGAGCAGACTGAACAAAAGGTAGAAAAGACCTATATTCACTGCAAAAAGTAGACATATGTTAGACTAAAAGTAACTATATGACATTTCTCCCACAGGTTTGGGGTTTTTTTTTTAAACAAAAATGAAGAGGGCATTCCTATTAAAAGTATACAAAGAAATGTCTCCAAAGCAAGCCTCAGCAGGATAAAAATATTCCTGCCATGAAAGATGATGAGGTTGTACTTAGATCAAGAGGCTTAAACAATACAGAAAAATCTACAAGATGTTCTTATTAGACAATGATATATTAATGAATTATATTTGATTTTATTTTTTTTTTGAGAAGGGGCAAAGTGCTGAAAAGGCTTGGACCAGAGTCATGGCTAAATCTGAAGTAGTCTCTATTAAATCAAACAAGAAAACAAAATACCCAAGGCTTTGCCATGGGATTGGAGTGGATTGCAGACCTGCACTCCAGCTCCCAGAGGCTGCAGACAGCCCCAGGGATGGCAGCTCACCAGAGCAGCCTCCAGCAGCCTCCACAGCACCCAGGTGTGCCAGCTCTCCAGGGCTGTGTCCTTGTGAATTGGGCACACTCAGCTCTCAGCCACACAGGGTCACAGTAAACCCTCACTCCACAGTTATCCAGAGTTTTACAAGCACAAAATCTATAAATTTACTTAAATGTATGCCTTCAGTGAGAGCACAAATTACACTTTGGGAGATTGTTTCTGCAGACAGCACCCAGAGCTTGCAGCCTGGCCAAGAAGAGCCAGGTGGGAAGTGAAGCACTCAGGCAGCCCAGGGTGGTGTGCTTGTAGAAGATAAGTTCTACCAATTAAAAAAGAAGTTCAGTACATTGCTCCTGATCACACAGCCCAGCCATTCCCTTGAGGGTGTAAAACAGAACCACCTGGGAAGCAGCAGCACTTCCCAAGATTCCATAAAGAATCAATGGGAGTAAGAATTTCTGCTGCTGCCATTCCTGTCACCACCCTAGAAAGATTTCTTAATGCAAAATTCTGTGAAATAACATACAATGGCAAGTTTTTGGTTAAATGCTTTAGAATTTCATTCATTTCTGTTAACATTTTTTTGCTTTTTAATAGCAATATTTAATAATAGTAAATAACACACAAGGATGAAACCCTTTCACCTCTGATAAGAAGGATAAGAATAAGTCAGGGTTTGTTGGTAATGGTACTTATTAGATCAATGGAAATAGCAAGGAAAGGACAGAGATGCTGTCAGGTGCACAGGCAAGTCACATCAGTCAGTCTAATAAAAGATACTGCCTCTCCCCACAAACTCCATCTCACATTCCTAAACCACTTTGTTTACAGGAACAATATGGTTCACATAAAACAGCCCTGCTGCTTGGATCAATCAGATAAGAACCTTGCCAACAAAATAACTTTTTCATTAAAACATAGCACATTTAAAATTGGATTCTGGTCTTACATGTTTCTTTAGGGCCTCTCTGTATCAGCAAGTAATGAATTCTAATTGCAAATATGGATTGACACCCCTAATTTGTGGCACATTTGAGGTGTGATTCTGTTTTCACAGAATTTTTGTGCAACAGTGAATCATCTTCAAACTATACAGATATTTCTGGTTCATAAAGGTCAGAATTGAATAAATATGTTGTTGTTCAATAGTCAATGTACATTGGAGATAGCCAACATGGGATATTAAAGGCCCTGCTCCTGCCTTGTTTCAACTCTTTAACACATTACCTAGCACACAGACAGAAATATTTGGATTAAATCATGCACCCACTGTGCAGACCCTCTTTATACTCAACTTTGTTGTCTTTCTGTATTCTAAATCACATGCATCAAATCTTCACTCCTTCTCCTACATTTAATATGCAGCTCTGAAACTGCAGTTATACATCATTTTCATTTGTTGAAGAGTGATATATAATCTGGACTGAAATTAAATAATGTCATCCTGTGTTTAGTATTTATTGATACAAATTTAACCTGCTCATATTTCAACCTCCAATCTTCCACCAAATAATCTGTATTTAATTATGCATTCCACCTCTCTATTGACCTTTGAAAATATCCCTCATGACTACCAATCAAAAGTGATATAAATTAGAAATTCTTTTGAGTCCTTTCACACTATTTATCATTCCACTCCCCAAATTAGTCAGCACTTCAAGCTCGTTCTCAAAACCTGCCTCCCCCCAATCCTAAAAACTCAGAACCCCCAAGCCCTTCATGTTCCCCACAATTCCAGCTAATTATTAACATATCACTATCCATTTGACAGAGAGAAGATTAATGAACACATGAAGCAATCCCAAGATGTGTAATGGCTAAAAGCAAGGAACATTTTGGGCATACCATTCTAACCACTATCAAAAAAGTTTGTTCTTAGAAGAAACTACAGCTGCACTTTTTGACATTCAAATACAATTTACTAGAAACATTTATTATTTGATAAAAGAATCTACTAAAAAAGGCACAAGGAGGAAATAAAGTGGGCAGAATTCCAGCCCCCTCCACAATTTATTTTCTAATTCTTACAAGTTGTGTAAATAAGCTGCCATTTGAGCTGCACAGGAACATCTCATACAGATAGGTGGCTTTTAATTTACTACAGAATACATGAGAGTTCAAACTTTTAGACCAACTCACAAAATAGCAACTTAAAATGTTTTTAGCATGCAGAAGAGAGCAACAGTTTTGATAACTAATTTCTGTGGTCTTACCATGAAATTCCCTTTCCCCTCCTGAAACCTGAGTGTTCTGGCTGTTCTCTAAAGGTCCTGAGGGAGTGAAATCCACCTCGTGTAGACTTTGGCCTAACATCACCCTGTGAGCAGATACAAGGCTCTGGCAGAGATAACTCTCTGAGCTTATTCCTCTCTGGGGCTCAGAGAGAGAAATCCACATTTCAGCAGTTTCAGCAGCTCAGGAGCTCTGTGCACATGCAAGGATCAGAACCTGCCCCAGCACAGCCCTGGAAGGACAGACATGCAGTGGACAAGTGGCTAAATCATAGCCACCAACTCCAGGATACACTTCTGTTCCAACTCTTACACCACAGCAGGAGTAAAATATCTTTGCATGACTGCAAGACCTATATTGCAAATAACCAAGAGCTTCAGAACTTTAGTGTACCACAGAGAAAATAAAAAAGCACAACATGGGTCATGTTTCACCTAAAAAGCTCCATGAATGTAGAGCAGCCTAAGGATGTCATTGATGATTTACATGCAGTGGCAAAGCAACACCAGTGGTCCCAGCAAAACAGCCTGCAGCTGCCAGTAATTGGATTAATTCTGTCATAAGAGCAGAAAGCTGTAGGTTTGCACCTCAGAAACTTCTCAGAACTGCTTTAAAGCTCAGTGTCTGACACACTAACTGCAGACAATTTCTGGTGCTCCAGAGACTACTCCCACTCGAGCTGCAATAAGCCAAAGACAAAGGAAATTTTCAGCCTTTAAGAGCAACTTGGCAATAACTCTGGTCTTTGGATTAATAACAGTGCTTGAACACAGGGCAAATACACTGGAAGCATCCATCCATTTTACATGGACTTTATTAAGTAGTGGCCAGAAAAAAACCCAGGCTTCTTTCTATGCTGTCTTTTGTTCTAGCTGTTCTTGGGCTTCATGTTGGTGATTGTTAGCAATCTTGGTCATTTTAAATATGTTCTTCTGCTTGTATTTCCTAGTTGGTACTAACTTTTATGCTTGTCATGCTCATAAAGCAATAATCATATTCACATGCAGCTTGTCTTTGGCTCAGTGAAACAAAGTTCTTTAGGTCTCATCACCCAAAACAACCTCAAGATGTCCCTGCCCATGGCAGAGGGGTTGGAATAGATAAACTTTACAAGTGCCTTCCCACATAAACAACTTCAAGATTCTATACTATAAATCAGCCTCTCCATTCCTCTGGTCATCCTCTAGGTCTTAAAGGTATTTCATTTTAACCTTCATTTTTCCTCAGTACAGTGCAATGTTTTGCCCATCCTCATACCAACATCTTTCTAAGGACGTTGGTTCTGCTTCTTCAGTTGATGTGCAAAATTCTAAAACTGCATTAACTGTAGCCCATGCCTTCACATCAGCTCACAGAACTTCCTTCAGCTCAGTCCATGGCCGACTGATGGGGCTGGAAACCTCGATTTGTGTGCACATAATTGCACCTGTCTGCAAATCAGCCCTAATCCTGAATGAAGATCTCATGCTGTAGATTCCCTTTGCTGGAATCCCATTTGGCTTGGACAAGGAGGATTACTGGAATAAATCACATTATGAAACAGCACCTTTTTTCTGACAATGTAACCAAACTTTCCACCTTTGCTCCAGAGCTCTGAGGGTGATCCCTGTCACTGCAGTGGAAATCTGCCCATGACACCCTGAGGTCTCAGAAGCATAGGCTGGGGGTATCAGGATAATGCACACAGCAGGGGCGCTAATTAATATTGCTAATATACTGAATATGCCATCTCCTTGGTGAAAAATGAATAGTGAAGGGGGAAAAAACCCCAAACAACAAAGCATAGTAGGAGTTGTATAGGTTAAAGTTTTGATTTGGTTTATCTTTTGAGACAGTTTGATTAGGTAGATTAAGTTTCTGTGCATCTCTCTAAAGACCACAGTAATAACCAGTGTCATGACTTTCAAATCCTTTGAACTGCAGAAGGGAATCAAACATAGTTGTCTTTTTATCCCAGCTTTTACTCTTTAGAATTCTAAAAGCTTGCTTTGCTCATCTGTCAAAGGGATGGCATTAAGGGGATCACTGTTGACAAGTGATAGTACAAATTATGCAACACAAATGACATTTCACTACCTCTCCTCTGATCTGCAATTCCCACTCTCAATCATTCCCTATTCTATGAAAATATTAAACCACAGATCCAACTGCAGAAAAAGTGATAGTGTAGGCGTCTCTTGATATCTTGCTACCGAACAAAAATATGTTCTGAAGCCCACACCTATAATTATGTTTGTGAAAGTGGGTTCCATTTAAAGTCCCCTGGTTCCTGTGGGGATCTTGAAATATAAGTATAGAGATGTCATGACAGGATCAGGGCTATAAGGTCTTTTCTAAGTAAATGTTAACAGTTCTGAAAGGTCTTGCTTTAAATTCAATGTAAACCAACAGGCAAAATCATTAGGCTGAACTTCATCAGAGAGGTTTCTCCTTAGGCAAGGAGAAACTGAAAAATTTATGTGTTCCTTCCAGTTTGCCCCTTGACAAAGCCTTATCTGAGACCATTCCACATCAGCTCCTGAGGAGTGTTCTCATATTCTTCCACGGTTTAGGAGGAGAGAACTTCAGCAACAAGAGGATTCTGAGAAATCAGCATTGAAGCCACTCAGGTCAGAGCAAGCAACCAACCAGCCAGGAGTGTGTCAGCAGAGGTGGTGGTGAGGAGAGGAGCAACTCCAGCAGGACACAACCAGCAAGGCACCAGACAATCCACACACATTGGCCACCTTGCACGAAATAGAGCAAAAAATAGGTTTTCAAGTTTCGGTGCTGCACTCTCATCGCTGCAGTGAGACAATTTAGTCCTTCCACATTACAGATCAGACTAACAGAAGGCTGAAAGCAAACTAGTTTTCAGACTGCCTCAGAGGAGGAGGACTGCAGGTGGGTTTTTTCCTATTAGATGAGATGATTCCCACCTCATCAACACACGTTGATGCTCATGTGAGCTGGAGTAATACAAATGACAAAATTTTAAGAGTCACCTGAAGTGACTGCATGGGCACAACAAATGATGTTGTTGCCAAGGAAGTCTCTGCACACAGACTCTGCAACCAGGACTTTCGTTTACTCTCAGAGTCACAGAGGAGGTTCATCTTCAATAGCTTCTCTTTTGGAACAAAAATATTGACTGAAAACGAGGCACAAGTGTTTCCAGAAGTGGGCAATTGACTCCTTTTGGCACCTGACCTCGAGACACTGTCAAAGCACCGAAATATTGAAATGAACACGAAGGTTGTATCACAAGAGAAGGAAATAGGATTAGAGACAGAAGTTTTGCCACAAGGCTGTATTTAGACTGAAGAAAAACAAAAGAACAAATATAATTTTATTAATCTACTTTTGCCCAAAGCTGCAAAAAGCTCCTGTGTCAGAAACCATCCCTACAGTGGTATCCCCACTATATATTACATTAACTGCTTTTTATTAGCAGCCTTACTGCTCTGATGTGCAACGAGAGCAGAGGAGTTTGCAAATGAACAGAACTGCACTGCAAGGAGTACAAACCACGGGAAATGCTACGAGTTATTCACTGGTTTGGTGTCAATCTGCATAAAGATTGAGGGAAAAAAAGCCATAAAGCACCTGGGAGTGAGCCCCAGCAGAGGGGATTATGAGGGTACCTGGAAGCTTTGTGTGCACACAATGCCTGCCGTGAATGGACGGGAGCAGTTCAGGTGGTCAAACACGCTTAGGCACCTCTGGTTATTGGGGAATTATGGCATGGTGTGTCTTGGAAGAAAAGGAAAAGCAGACCTTGGCTTGCTGCTACAGAATAAGCCACTGGAGTTCTTTGTGAGGTAGGATTATACCGAGTTTAAGGATAAAAATCCCATATTCTAATGCGATTTAGGACACGCAACTCCCTGTGCAAGTTTCCCCAACCTTGATCACTTTTTAAAAGCTGATTTTAGTTCTGCTGAGTAAATTATCCAAGAATCAGTCAGATTAGGGGGATAAAATGGAACTAAAGGGAAAGATAGATGCATTAAGAGCATTAGAACACAAAATCTCCAGTAAAACTCCCAGTTTAGCTGAATGCTACTCCTTCTTAAAACTGATGATGGAGCCTCTAAGGATGCTGATGGCAACCACAGGTACTGCAAGGGAAATGAAGGGCACTTCCATCTACTGTGTATAGCACAGTCAGTCCTTAAACATGCTTCCTTTTATGTCTGTAAGAGTTTTCATTCAACAAAAGGAGAATAGTTGGGAGTAAGTTAAATTTTATTTGAAACCATGGCTCTAATTTATGCTTCAAGCCTGGGCACAAACATGAGAAACCAGGACCATGATTTTTGAAAGTTAGATTGTTACCTAGTAAGATAATTCCTTGCACTCAAGCAAAAGTTCCTTAATTAAGATAGGAATGTTCTATGGTTATATGAAAGAGGACACTCAGCCCCAATACACTTAATTTTTGCTATGTGTTGTATGAGCGGCACAAGACCACTTGACTTCTCTTAAATATTTGCATCTCTAATTGAAAAGACAGTATTTCTCAGGGAGCTATATTAAAATAAGTCCTCAGCTTCATCTGATCACTGAATTATTATTATTCATGGGAGTTCTTCTGTTAGTGTCACACCTAATGTAATCTCAAGCTATATTAATTAATATAATTTTAGAGTGGTCTCCCCATATTTCTCCTCTCCTCTCTCCTCATCCTGTCTCTTGTGTCATTTCGTCACCATGTTCAGCATGGATAAAATTGTCCTGTGGAATATAGTGTTTGACAAAATCAACCTTTTATGCCTTGGACTGTCTCCTAGCTGGGGCAGCTCGCCCAGAAGGGAATTATTCCTTTCCATAGCTGTCATTAAGGATTCTGAACCCTCTACAAGTCCATAGTAGGTGAACTTACAAAAGTCAATAAGCCTCTGAGGGGACCTTAAGCTGTGATATGAGTATTTAATCCTCTGTTTCTTTTGGAACCTTTGCACAAAGTGCTCAGCAGTTGAATTCTGATAGAATGAAAAGGTAAACTCTAATTAGAACAATGCAGTTCAGGCTTTTACATTAAGGTTGTCACAGCACTTCCAATATAAAAATCAATCTATGAGGGCTTACAGCTTGGACATGAAAAGGTTTCATGAACTTCACTGGGCTGACAAAGGTCTCTACCACACTGTAAAGCTCATTTTTAGCCAGCTTTCATACAGAAATAAGCCTCATTAGAGAAAAGGGTCCAAGTGGTGCTGCATTCACACCAGTGCTTGCCTAACCCAGCAGCTTTGGAACCCACAGAGTATTTCCAAGTCAGACACCCTAAAAAAGTGCAGTGGGAGTGACTTTGCTGAGCTCTCTGAGGCTGTTGCTGCCAGGGAGAGAGGGGACACCCCCAAACACAGGGAAAAGCTGCAGGGCAGAAGGCACTCCCTGGTACCACAGCCAGAGCCCACTGCAGCTCTCACCTTTTGGATGTTGTTGCAACCATGGAATGCACAAATGCAGGAAAGCTTATGCAAGAAGCACTTGTTTCAGATAAACAGATAGAGAAACCCCCACAAAATTCAGGGAGGATTACAGTGGGTTTGACTGATATTTACACAAAACTTGCTTTACCTGCTTACAATGAGTAGAGGACTGAACTCTCAGTTCCAATAGACATTTATATTCTGCTCTTTACTTGTGAATTAGGATTCTGGCAAAGTTCATTGCCCTGAAAAACAAAGATAATTTATCTTTTCCTTTTTTTTTTTTTCCCTCAGGTCATTTGTGGCCATGTGGCTATTGACATATAAAAGAAATCAAAATAAAAATTAAATGCATTAAGACTTTAACACTCCCCTTAGAGGCAAGGGTCACACTTTTGCTCAAGGTATGAGCAAGCTCTGAACCAGGACATGTGTGGAAATGAGACTCCTTTGTGCTGAGTATATACAAAGTTAACACTCCAAAATGTGAAGCTACTCAATAATAGACAAAACACATCCACAACAAAGGTAAATTGCTTCCTGGCAATGCTTTTCATCTCAAGCCTAATTACAATGTCCCAAAAATCTTCTTCTGGAACTCACTGAAGTTAATTCCTTCCTAAATCTATTTCCCTTTAGGACTAAATGCATATACACTTTTCTAGGACTTTCAAAGTACTCTCAGCAAGGAAGAGCTTTATCAGCAGAAAAAAAAATGTTAGCAAATCAAGATCTAGATCCTTTCTTCTTTTCCATGTAGCTCTAGAGCTCTGAGAGTCCCCCTTTTTTAATGTATAACTTTATTAAATACTCTGCCATTACAGATGTTCTATAATTCAGTCTCCTGGGTAATTTGCTTTTCTTGTTTTGAACATGCAGTAAAAAATTAAAGAAATATTGATAATTACCCCTAAGACCTGAGAGATGAGTGATTTGAGGACAAGTATAAAACAAAACAGGCTTGGTGTAAAACTTTCAGTGAACAAATACTTAAAAGTGAAAAAAAGATGATTGGAGAATAACAAAATGGGTTTGGGCAAAAGAGGAAGGAAAGCAGATTAACTTTAGTATTGGTTTAGGTCACATGAAAGAAAAGTGAAGCACCACCCTGGAACAGTTAGCCTAGAAACATTAGGCCATTAAATTCTTTCTTGTTTCATCCTGACTCTCCTGACATCCTCTGGCTGTCCAGCTATGTTAAATAAAATACTTCAAAGGAAAGTCTCAAGTGTTCAACAGCTGATTTTGCTCCCAGAGGTGCTGAACTGGCAAAAGTGGAAACATGTGGAGCAAAGATAACGAAGCAGGAAGGAAGGATGGGCTACCAGAATGTTTTAGAGCAAGAAAATAAAATAGTAATGAATAGGCCTGGAAGATGAAGGTGAGCATGAGCTGGGCTTCATTAGGAAGGCAAGGAATGGCAGGGATGACAAATCCCCAGCTTGCTAACACACATCTGATTTGTGCAGAGAAAACTGTATTCCTGTGAATAAAGGGATATAACAGCTTCCCTCTGCCCCTGGTTGTGGAGAAGGTGTCAGGTGTTCAGAAGGGGCTCTCCAGGACTTCTGCACAGCCCAGCCACAGGCTCCTCAAGGATCCAGTACCTGAAGATCTGGGATAAATCAGAACTGCAATCAGCCACCATTACTGGTATAATCCACTTCATTCAGAAAGAGTCATCCCTGCTCCTCAATAACAAAAACCTCAATCCAATAATTCTGTTAGAGGAAACACAAGCACAGTCCCCTGGGCTGAATATTGCCCTGCAGAAAACCCCAGGTTCTTCATGCAGAACACATTCCCACCATTTCAAAAGTTCAAGTGGGAAAAGCAATTTATCCATGCCCTGCATTTCAGTGGACACAGATAAGATCATTACACATTTCTGTGGCAAAACACTGTTGATAAAGTGCCATAGACTATTAGATTTCCTGCATCTTATTTATTATACATGTCCACATATTGTGATAATTGGGTTGAATAATATTTCATGCAGGCTAATATGAGAATCATTTTTGCTGAATATAAAATTACTTATTTTGATTCTGTGGGGGTTTGTTTTGTCAAAACTCATGTAGCACTTAGGAAACTAATAATTGTTCAATTGTGGAGCAGAAGTGTAAAATTATCTGAACAGAAGTGCAGAGAATGAAAAGAACAATGGATCTGACCTCATTTGTTTGATTATTAATGGTGTTTCATCTAATTTACAAGGTCTAACCTTGTGTAATGCAAATGTAGAGTGCAAATGTATCTTTTTATCTCACAGTCACTAATTAGTTATGCTATATATCACCCCTTTTTTGCTCTAGTTAAGCAATGGGACAGAAATCTGCAGGGAAAAACCTCCAAGAATAATGTTTAGAGAACACAGTAAGATTGGAAAGACTGAAAAAATCTAGGAAGATTATTTAATGTATTTTATGATTTGGTACAGGTCTGACTCCTCATTAAATATTAGAAGTGAAACCTTTCTGGCAATGCTGGGATTTACTCAGAAGTCTTTTTTTTCTCTTCCTAGGACCTCAGTGAGCCACCAGCCTGTGGCAGAAAACAGCCCTATGTTACATCACTCAGGTACAGGAGCCACTCAGACTCCACAGCACCAACACTGCCTTTTGCACTTCAGAGAAAATCCCCTTTTCTGAAGACCAGAATAACCAGATTTCAGAGATGAGAGTGGTGAGACAATGCAGAATCTGCAGCTGTTTGCTCTACAAGTTGCATGTAAAACACACAGATGGATTTGCTGGGAGATGTGAAAAGGAGCAAGGAGCTCTCCCTGAGCTATGTGGGTTATGTGCACAGCAAGGAATCAGGGAGAGGCTGTTGGTTCCTCCCCCTGCCCCAGATTTTGTTGCATCAGACTTCAGATGTCTTTCACTACTTTGGTTTCTCAGGAAGTTTTGTAAAGTAAAAATCCACCCTTGCTCAGTTGCCAGATTTTATCCCTCCTGTAGTTAAATTTCCACAAAACCAGAGCAGGCCAACAGCCTCAGTTTGGGTGGTTTCTACGAGGCATTGGCATATCAGCAGAAGAGAAAACACATCTCCACAAAACAATTAGGTAAAAATTAGAAGGTGATAAAATGGAAAATTAGAGTACTTAGATAGAATTTAGGACTGAAGCTTCTCTCCTTCCCATTAACTCAGTGATGGATTACACCACTGTGTCCTCAATACATTTGTTTTAATTAAAGAAAACTGAAGGATGGTCTGTGCTCATTCAATATTTTAGGTCAGCACCACCACAGAATTCTGTGCAAGTGTATATCCTACCTATTGCTTTTCTTATACTCTAATGAGGTCATATATCAGTGAAAAGGTCTAAATCTTTAGTTTTCAAACAGTTTTATTCCTTTTAGAGTTTTCCTTCTGAAAGGACTGCCCACCTTACCCCCCATTAACAACAAAGTCATCTCCTCTCTTTTCACTCCTGCCTGTCACCACCTAAAGGATCCAACAATGACAAGAGGAGACTAACCAAGATTCTTTCTGCTCCTTATCCATTTGATTTTATCTTTCTGTTTGATGTGTCTGAAGTTCCTAGCACAACAGGACGCTGGCCCATGACAGCAACTCTGAGACACAACTATAATACAAATAAATAAGAAATGTTTAAGAAGGTGTCAACGGTTTTAGAGAAATTTTTTCCTCTTTAGAAATGCAAATGACCCGGTACTTAAGGAAGACAATGGCTGAACCCTGCAGCCATGTGGGTGCGGCACCTCCCTGTCTGGGGGTTCCTCAGGAGGGACA
>VZRX01001688.1:209853-235640 GCA_013398075.1 Notiomystis cincta
AGAAGGCCTTCCTTTCAAGGAAAACTAACAGGCTCCAAGCTAACATTGTTTTAAAGTTTTACACCTATATATTCTCTTTAAGTTCATTTTTCTTGCTCTCTGGCAGTTAGCTGTCTTCTCAGTCCTCAAGTCTGAGTGGGCTGCTGTGGTTTACTGCCAAGAGAGCTGTGAGCTGCTCTTTGATGCTTCTGTAATAAAGGACATGTCAAGGGTAGCCAAATCCACTAGTGCCACCGAGGAGAAAAACACCCTTAGTGGATGATTCCATCCAAACAAACTCAGGAACCTGCTTCTAACACACTACAGCACCTACTGAGTTTTGCAAAGTCATTCTTGGGTAGCTGGCATAGCCCCTTTTTGCTTTTATTGAGTTTATCTTACATTTATTTCCCTTTGCACCATGCCATTATCAGTTATTTATGTGATGCCACAGATTTCTGCTCCACCCAAAAAGTGAGGGTGCTGAGGGGCTTCTGAGGCAGTGAATTGAGCAAGTGCAGAGATGATCCCCAGTCTGGAATGCTGCACCCAGAGCACCAAACACCAGTTCAGGTGTCACAGGCACACAGCAAAGAACTTGAGCTGTCGGCTGGGGCACAGAGGCTTCTCCACAGAGAAGAGTGCCAAAAAATGAGAGGCTTCTCAAGAGTAAGGCAATCTGTGGGAAAAGAAAGCCCACAAAAACACCAACACCACCCAGCCTGAAGAAAAAAACTCAGACAACCAAACCAAAAAATTCCAACAAATCAGCAAATGTCCTTTGCATCACGTTCCCTGGCACTGTGTCTATGAGCTCCAGGGCTATTCCCTGCCAAAGGGCTTCCATAGCTGCTGGGAATTTTCCTCACTGTAACAAGGACAGCCTTCAGCCTGCAGGGGAGTAAAGAAATCTTGCAATATCAGCAGATCAATACTTTGGTATTCAGCAAAAATCTATTTCACTTTTCTCCCCTTTCTCTTCCATCTCTGTTGGCCAGCACTTTCAGGCTTCTCTCTTTCTGACCAAAAACCCACAGAATTCCCTGTTCTGAAGCCTGAACTTTCTCCAGACACCCAAGAGCCTCACTTACCTTCCTATTACAGATACAGAGTATAAGATAATCTTTATTTTCGATCAGAGAATCATTTGCTTTGCCAATTATTCCATTCATACCCTGGCAGGCATGCTCTCCCCCTTGTCTTTCTCAGCCCAGCTCAGTCCTCTCAATGAACAAGTTATCAGTGCAATTTTTATCTTCTCATGCATGAGGGTGATCCTTTTTCTTTGAAGAAAACAATTCTCTTTCCCTCTGTAGGGGCCCACCAAACGCCAAGGCAACCAACGACCACTCGGTTAAGGAAGAGTGAGGGTAACACGTAGCTCCACAGCACAGCTCAGCAGGAGCTTGGTTTCCCCTTCTGCTTCTGAAATAATCACCTTGCATCTGCCCTTCATAAAAAGATGTGTGTGGATTTGGTTTATTTTACCCATCTGTTCAGATCCAGACAGAATTTCTTAAGAACCTACAATCTATCTTCACGTGACTGGATGCTATGCAATGATTCTAACAAGAATATTCTCAGTGCTGCTACTCTCAGATGCTTTAGCCACTGAGCTTCATTTTGCTTGCCCTTCACAAAAAAACCACAAAACAGGAACAGGAGAAGGTCAGAAGATAAAAGGAAAGTGATCAGAGGCTCAGAAAAACACCTACTTATGAGACTGAGTTTGCAGAGACATTTACATCAAGCAGCAGCATGGGAAGGTGAGCAGAATATACCTACTTATAATATCATGGAAGAGCTTAAAAAATTCCACAGGAGCAAAATATTGGTAATTGATGAGCCATCTTTTGTTCTTAGTTGTCTAAATTGATTGTAGTGTTTTGATCAAAATAACTTCAATAAATCAAACCCCAGGCAAAAAATAAAAGGCTTAAGGAAAGGAAACCTTCAGGTAGTTTTGTTCAGTCACAGTGGTGCTCGAATTCAGAAAGCCCTGTTTGTAATGGTGCACAGCCCTTCACACCTGGGTATTTTGAGCACTCTGCTGTGGTATCCTGGCTCACTGCTCTTCATTTTAAAGTTTAGATCAAGGTTCTGTTTTGTTTGGGTTGTTTTTTTTTATTTCAAGGTCTTTGCTAAAACATCTGTTTAACACTGTGCTGCTCAGTCCCATTTATTTGTGCTTATTATCTTAATTATTTTTGCCAGAAAGACTGACAATTATACATTTGCAGATGTAGTAGATCAAAACCCCCTGAACACTCTGGTGTTTGCTCTGGGCTTATTATTCCCTGATACTTTTGCTATCAGTAGAATTTGCTTGTTTACCATTGCTATCTCTATTTAGATCATTTATTTAGGTGAGAAACAGTGAGGAGTAGCACTGCTGACTCCTGGGAGGCCTCATTTGTTATCTTCTCCTAAATGAACAGTGGCTACTTTACCACTGTTTGCTGTTTTAAGCTCCACTCTCACCGGTGTTCTCACTCACACTTCACACCCATCTGAGTTTAAAAGAGATTAAGCTGTACTGGCTCCAAATTCAGCAAAGGGGTAAAGGTTTCCAGAGGAAAAAGAAATGTTAAATTCTGGGCCAGTGAGAAGGAGAAGCATTTGGCATTTACAAGCTGGAAGAGGAGTCATTATACTGCAAGTAAAGGAGTGGGGGAAAAAACAAGAAAAGTAAAAAAAGAGAAAAATATCAGCTTAGGAATTTTGCTGTGAAACCTCCAGCAGAGAAGACAAGTGAAAAGCAAGAAATAATTTTATTTGGAGCCCAGGTACAGTTTCAGGGAAATGAGCATGTGTTACCTGCAATGTTTCCATGCCTTTTTAGAGGCTGTCTTTGTTTCTCTTTAGAGGAAGTAGTTGAGTGCACAGGAGAGTTAATAAAGCTGGATTCATAGAGATTTCTATTTTGTGGTGGGATTTGCCTGAAATTTATTACAGTGTAAACCCTGAAACTTTGGTAGAAATGTTGCTGTGAGGAAGAGAAGGAGAAGGGGAGCTCATTCTTAATTCTAGCTGCTATTTTCAAGTAAGTATCTTTAAACTATTAATTCTCCATCAGACTTGGCTGAAATAGGCTGATGCACTCAGAATGGAGCACCATCATAATAGATAGAAATCATTAAATGAGACAGTTCCTAAAGAAACAAACCCTGAAATCAAAAGAATTAACCAGCAATGCCACAAGGCACCATGATATCTAAGGTACAGCTTTGGTCATGAGTCAGCCCACCCTCTCAAACAGCTTAAGCTTTGTTTTTCTCATGCTAACTGGATTAACTCGCCTCAGCTGAGGACATCCCACCCAAACCTAACTTTGAAATCTCCAGCTGAAGCCCCAAAACTGTAATCCAGACTCTGGGCTATTGGCATTTTCTCATGATGCACCTAATTCTGCCCACTCATCAGTTGATTTTAAACTCAAACGTAGCATCTTATGCAGATCAGGCTTTTAGAAATTACATTCACCCTGTCTTTAGAAAATCACACCATTCTGACTACTATTTTCAAAATATATGCTACCATCAATATGAGAATTTCATGGTGATCAGGGAAGGACAAGTAATTTACTTTTTACTATTTTTTGTAATTCACAATCACAGATGAAACCATTTACTTTATGCTAGTATGGCCAGGTATAAAGGGGGGTTGTTTGTTTTAGCAGCAAAAATTTCTAATACTGAGTTTCCCTTCTCTAACTTGATGATTTCAGAGAACTAGGACAAAACCCCTGTGTGAACAGGACTGGGCTCACCTTACCCTGCACTGAAACAGCTTCAGGTAAATGAGTGAGATAAGGCAGACCTGCAGTGACTCCCACATGGCACTGGGGGTGTGGAGTGGGCTGGCAAGCACTGCAGTCCCAGAGCAGCTTAATGGAAGCCAGGAGATTCCCAGGAGCAGAGTTCAGGATTTGCCAGCCACATCTCCCCCAGGGTCTCTGCCAGAGGCAGACCCTGGCTCTCTTGGCCCTCAGCTGTGCCTGTGAACGTGGTCATTGTCACCTCCACTGGGACAAGAGGAATGGCACAAACAGCTCAAGAGAAAGCACTGGTGGCCAGCCTGGCCTCCATCTCCTGTGCAAAGAAACAATTTGCTTTTCTGCTCTCAAATATGTTACCTTGACCCAGCTGCTGTCACAAGAGCTCCATTTGCTGTTGTGGAAAACACATGGCAGCATTAAAAATCCTTCTCATTGGGGATGATTCTGTAGGAAGGTATAAATCTCACCATAGCACTAATCCTACATAGAATTTTCTGTATCAAAATATGCTGTCTTTTCCTTTACACAGCTCTTCTCAGCCTGTATATTTTTCATATCAAGGATTATCTCAGCCCTTTGTATTTTTATGGAACATTGAAATGAGGATCATGTAGACCTACAAGGTTCCTTCTCTTCTGTGCCATTGCTTCATTGCACCAAATTCCTGCACAAAGTTCTCTTCTGTCACAGACCTTTCAAAAAGTATTTCAGCAACCTAAACAACTGGGATCTTGTTTACAAGACCAGATAGGTAGCTGAAAATAATTTCCAAGACTTTTTTAAAGCACAGTGAACGGAATCTTAGGAGACTGAACATCTTCTACACACTGCAAAAATTGTAAACCACTAAATGGTGCTTAGGATACACAAAGTGTAAGATTCAAATCCTCAGGTTCATATCCTTACAGATGCTTTCAACTTTGTTACTGTTTAGAGAACTGCAGCTCAACTGGAGGGCATCAACATTAACATCCACCCAGATGTTCTCCTCTGACCTTTGTTTAAACACTGTCTGACTTCACAGTGTAGCATGTTGTATGAAAGGGTTACCCCAGCCTTTGAACCCAAATATGGAAAATCTCTCTTTTCCAAAACCCTTCAAAATATTTTAGGATGATACAATGGTGTCACTCTGAGGGCAGCAATTGTCCTTAAAGTAGGGGTTAGCAAAGCTCTACAATGAGAGGTGAAATTGAACTGCTAAGTTCTATCCAAAGAGGCACATAAGACTTTTATTTCCCTTTATTTCTCTGTGGATAAAGCAGACAAAGGGAGGCATGGCCTGCACTGGCAGGCTACGACGCTTTCAGGCAGCAAGTCACTGGAACAAGGAGAAAAGGCTCTGCCTCAAACTTCTTACAAGCAAGGAGAAACTCCGAGCTGACTGCAGTGCTTTCCACAGCACATCAGGAGCGACCTGAAATCGTTACTGAGAGCCAGGCCACTGCGATCGACTTTGCAATTACTCCTTGTCTCAGCGTGGGTGCGGTGGCAGCCCCATCGACAAGGAGCAGCTAAAACCGGCTCTGGGCTCTCCTGGCTATTGGTCTTTGTTAATTGCATTTCTACTCTCTTTATCACGTTTGCTTGCAAACACTCAGCAGTGCAGAGGATGCTGACAGGGCAGGTAAGTTCTGTCCCGAGTTCACAGCACAAAGCTGGGTGCTGCACTGGGAGCTCCTCCCGCAGCAGAGGCAGAAAAACAAAGCCGGGAAAGGATGTGGGAGGGAGAGCAGAAAATGCCTCCAGGGACACACTGATCCATGGAGTCAACCAGCACCTGGGAAGCCCCACTCCTGTGATGCTGCCTGAGCTCAGTGCATTACTCAGTCCCAGGGGATTCATCTCCCCTCATCCTTGGTGCTTACAGGGGGGACACTCACACCTCGGTGAGTTACCCTTGTAGAAGTAGTGGGAGACAACTGGCACTTCTACTACAGCATGGATCATCTTGTCCAAAGAGGCACATCTGAAATAGGTCAGAGGAATCACAGCCTGGAAGCTGATTTCTCTGTTTTTTTATAAAGAGCTCTGGATGAGAAGATGCCTTGAGAGGTGTAAGGGCTTTTCAGACAATGGAGTAGAAAATGAAACTCAAGATGTTAAGCCTATTTATGTCAATAAATAAATTAGTCTATTTTTCCATTCACCACAGGGTGAATACAGCAAAATCATATGTGATTTTCTTTATCAAGTTATCTCAGCTTGTCATTCTGCAATTTCTTTGTGACACACAAATACACCAGCCCAGAACACACCTGTCACAGAGCATAGCTCCCTGGCTTCACACTGTTAGCTCAGAGAAAAAGAAAAAAGCTCCATTCCATATCTCACTCCTTTTTCATACTCCTGTTCATACAGAGCTACAATAACTACCCATGTGTAAAAGAATATGGGAAAACTGCTCTTACAGATCACAAAACCTGACTGCCAAGAATAGAGTACATCTGTGACTACTTTGAGGTGGATGCATGCTTCTATTTCTCAACATTTATATCAAATATAAAGTGTTTCACAAAAGAGCAGCTCCTGTCTTTTAGCAGAAATGCACAGTTTGAACCTCCCTGCCCTACCCTTGGGGTGGCTGTGCTGACCACAAGGCATCTTCTCACCTGCACAGCTGGACACAGGCACCTGAACTGGCAGAGGCAGCTTCCCTCAGGAGCCACGAGGGCTCTGAGATTGTATTTCAGTATAAATTGTTTCCTCTAAATTGGGTCAAATTTGTTGCTGCTGAAAAGTGCATCACTTCCTAACCAGCCTGCCACCTGAACATCCAATAAATCTCTTGGGGGGAGAATTCTATGCTGTATCTTACACCACCAAAAGCATTCCTGAGCATGCAGATGATGTTCTTTGATCCTATCAGTTAAATAAGAGAGCAAAGGGAAGGATGGTGTTTCTAATGGTGCAGCAGGCCCCAGAATGCTGGAATATTATAGCCAAGATTAACTCATGCTGATTCTGCTCTTCCCTCTGAATCTGATTGCTCAGTTTTGTAGTGATGGGCCAGGATTATTAAATTTTTGGTGGCATTTTCTGTCATTTGGAAAGGGTTATGTGTAACAATAATATTTTATGACATACAAATTTTGCAAGTAGGTATGGGAAAATCAGGCTACAAGAGAATTGGGGCTTTTGTTTAAACAAGAAACACTGTACTCTGGGCAAGAGGAAATGCCTCCATTAACCACTGGGACTGGAGGATCCTGCAGTGCTAATGTATCACCTCTGCCTCTCTCAGACCTGTTGATTTGTGCCGTGAGTATAAAGTTCATATGTGCATAAGGCACTGCAGGGACAGGTAGCACTTGTGCTGGCTTATGTGTAGAGACATGCAGATTTTGATAAAGCTTTGTTTTAGAGAGGGAAAACTGACTCTCCACACCAACCCTGTGTCATGATTGATTCATCCAGATGTCCTCTCTCTCCTCAACCCATTAGTCCTCAGAAGATTAAGTGGCCCAGTACAGGCAGGAGGACTAAAGGACTGGGATGCATTATTTAGTTACGACTCAGTGCCTGAGCTCTGCTGTTTTCATATTCCTAGCCTGCAGCAGAAAACACCTCTAAATGCATTAGCTGAAATGAATGGGTTGAACTTAAGTTGTTCCTCCTTGTGTTTGTGAAACAGGAAAAGTAGCAGAGCTGTGAAATGACCACGAAGAGTTTGGGTATCTGGGCACACAAATACACAGAGTAGGTGAGTGATACAGACAGACACTCCTGGCAGCCTGAGGTGCTGTGCTGGCTGTAACCTGCCTTAGCTCCCAAAACAGGATCAGTTTCAGCCAGCTAGAGCTTTAATATTAATCAATGTGTTCTGTTCAGGTGCTCATTTATCAAGCTTCTACTTAAACCCAAAAGAGACAAATTTTTGACAAGGTTCAGATATATTTCTTTACTACATCCAGGCCTTTTTCTGTGCCAGCACTCTTTTCTTTACTGGTATGCCTTGTGTCAAGGCTCTGGAAGTGCTTTCCACCCATCACAGGTGCCCTGAGCACTGCACCAGGGCAGTCCTCACTACATCAGGCAACAGCCTTTTGGAGGGACCAGCTGCTCCCTGGCTCACCAGTTTCATAAGAGTCACATAAAAAGTTAACATTTAATCTCTTAATAAAGCTGTCAGAGGTAAACAATGCTTTACTACTTTTTTCTTAAGGACACTAGAGACACTCTCTGAGGGACAGACATAGATTTAAATGAAGTCATCTCTTAAACTACTCTCCATCTTCCATAAGAATAAATCTCCTTCAAAGGGCTCTGAGAATATGACTGGTTTGGGGATTGGGACAGGAGAGAGGATGAGAAGGGGAGAGCAAAACAAGATCATCCCCCAAAACCAAACAAGCTTTCATTTCTGACCTCAGACACTGAGAATACAAGATTCCCTGTATTGCTTCCAAGAACCTTCCAATTGTATGTGCTGTTCTGTTCCCAGCCATGGCTGATTTTTGTTGCTTCAAATAAGGCAGAAAAACAGGATACAGCCAAGTACATGCTGGAGGGGAAAAAATAATCCTTTTAATGCAGTAGGAGACTAAGATACAAACAATGGAGTACAGAACCTCAGCCTGAGTCTCAACAGCTCTGTGTAAGGTATTATACAAATGAAAAATGAGTTTAAAACAGTCCTGCTATTTGATCAGATACAACAGTTTACAGGTCAGGGCACTGGCACTCATTCTCACACAAGATACAGGTGATTCAAAACCTGGTCCAGTCCCACACCTGTTCCCTTTTCAAACCTGGATCAATTCTTTCTCCCCCTGACAACTCCTAAAGCCTCAGCATTTTAAGAATTGCCTCTGGGGCCATCAGCTGTCTCTCCCTGCTACTCATTTGCTGAGACACAAAGCTCTCCTGAGCCCAAGCTGCACCCTCATCAGCGTGGATGGAGCACGGTGGGGCTGGCAGGGAGAGGGCACAGCAGCACCAGGCAGCCCTCCCGTGCCTCTGAGGCTCCTCCACTGCTCCACTGTGGAGCACCATCCCTCAGGAGAGTGGGGGTGGCATTCCCATTATCCACTGAGGGACAGCTTTTGCTGCATCACCTACTTCACTCGAGCTGATCCTGCCCACTGCTGTTATTTTGGGTTATGAACACTGAGTTGACAGACATCAGCCTGCCACTGCTCTCTCCCAGGGCATGGGAAATCAGGAAGTGTTGCAACATTTAGCTCAAGGCTTGTGAAACACCCTGAAATGGCAAAACCTAACCTTGGAAATTGGTTAGCCATAACTTTGATTCCTTGGCTATCAGTAGGTAAGCATTACTTGTTCCAGTAATGAAATGTCAAAATTCTCCACAAAAAAACCCCCAGCTGTTGTAAATCTAAACCAGGCTGGGAGAACCAGACACGTTCTTGTCACTCAGTTTGTCCAGTTAATGACAGGACTCAGTTTCCACAGCTGTCCCATCCACATCTGTAACCTATCACTCAGTGCAACAAACTTATAAAGTGAGTCACAACAGCAGTAGTTTGTAACTAAACAAATGGCAAACGTAATATCTACATTATTATCAAAATCTGTTTTGTTAGAGACAGATCAAATGGTTAACACAGTACACAAAGACCACGAGCCACAGTGCAAGACATTCTGCACTCAGCTCTATAATGTTATTCCAGTTTCAAGACAAGCCTAGTTTTAAAATGACCTACTAAGTGACACTACCCCATTAGGTTTTCCATAAAAATCACCTTATTACCTTCAAGTGCTGTTCACTTCCTAATGTCATAACTCCTAGACTGAATACCTCTCATGAAAGGACAAAATTATCCACTATTTCAGAATTTTCTCTATAACTGTCAATATTACCTTCATGGAAAATTTGACAAAGTTGATAAAGTCTTCATCACACGCATTAGAATGGCCTAAGGACCTACAAAATAACAGCCAAACTGTTCCAGGCAGAAGGACCACAGCATGAAGAATTTTAATTTAGAGAGACAGAAAAACAAAACCACATAAGAGAGACACGTGCCACACACAAAGAGAATGAAAGAAATACTCATAATTCAACAGCTTTGGAAGCACAAAGGTGGCTGGGAGGGCACATGGTACTGGGGGAGGCATGGGAGAGAGATGAGGGCTCAGCAGAAAAGGTGCAGCTCTAATCTGGGGGGATATGGCATAAAGAGCAATGAAGCTGTAGGACCAAGTGTGCTGAGCACAGCCAAGGCTGGACAAAATCCTGGGTGTAAATTAGGTGTTTCCTGAGAGGGAGGAGGGATTTCCTCTTGGGGGAACATAGCCCTTCCTCCTCCTTCCCTGGGCCCTGTGCTGCCACACGTGGTGTTGTTATGGAATGTCCCTTTGGTCAGTAGGGGCCAGCTGTTCCAGCTGTGGCTCCTCTCAGCTCCCCCTGCACCTGAACCTGCACTGAGGACAGTGGGACGATGAGAAAAGGCCTTGAGGCTGTAAAAGCACTGCTCAGGTTGTGACTAAACTAAAACAGGACTGTAAACATTGCTTTCATCACCAATTCAAAACTCAGCAGCATATGAGCTGCTATGAAGAAAACTGACTGTAGCCCAGGCAAAAGCAGGACAAATGTCTCTGCAAGGCAGCAGTGTCCACGCTGATCCCACTGACAAACACTTGAAGAAGGGTTTGGTACTCTCAGGACTGTTGTCATGGCCCAGCACTGCATGCTAGTCCTGCAGCCTGTTTGATATAATTAATAGGAGAGGATGCAATCCCTCTTGTCCTCGGTGGCTTGCTTTGAAATCACAGACACTGCCACCAGCAAGGCTGGAAGCTGCAGAGTATTTTACAGGATGGTTCCTGGGCTCTCTGTGTGTGTATTTTTCTGTCTGTAGTACCACTAGTCATTAAAAGTCTGTCTGCTTTTCAAGTGAAAAAATATTTAGTTTCTCTGGCTTATGACAGTCTTTTTAAAGAGCAGTGCTATATTGATTCTTTCCTCAGCGTGTATACAAACTCATTTATAATGTTGTGACCTGAACTGTAGAGCACAAATTTAAAATGACCTGTACATATTACTTGGTAACATTTGGATTGCAAGTTAAATACTCCCTGATTAAACATGAATGCTTTTCCCTGGGAGTACGAGATATCTTATCAGAAAAGCCTTCTTATCAAATTCACCATCCTGGAGGCAGACACATTCTCTTGCAGTGCTGGGAGTTTATAATGATAAAATTAACAATGTTGTATTTCCCAGTGAAGTCAGCAGTAGTGCACTGCATCCTGCCATTAATCATTAGAGCCAGTTCTCATAACAGAGCCACTCTCTGGCCCTCAGGCACCTGCATCACTCCCCAAGCAATTCCAGTCCCCAGCAATAACTTATCGCAGAAGCCAGGGATCAAGATTAAAAACCCAGTGAATAATGGGAGACTGTGTGCACCTCTGTTCCTCTGGTAGATACAAGCAAGCTAATAACCTCCTTAAAGGGGAAGCAAATCATTCCATATTTTTCACTTTATGGACAAGCCAGAAAAGACCTGTATCTACGTCTCAGTAAAATTTATTGTATTGTTTAAGTTACTTGTTTCTGCCTTGTGCAAGGCATCAGCATGCATAAAACATTGGTGGGGGAGGGCCCTGAGTGTAGCACTGCTCCAACACACTGCATTCTGCTCACAAAAAAACTGCAGGGGAAGGAGATTTTCATTTAAATCAGAAAATCAGAAATATTACCCATTTTGTAAAAGCATTTGGGCAAGCAGTATAATCAGAGGCCAGATTTCCAGCAGCAAAAAAAAAAAAAAAAGTGGCTTGAATTGACATTTGTGCCATAGAGGTGATGAAAGAGCCCCTGAAAATGCATTTCAGCCATGGCTTCTTCCCTTCCCAGTGCCAGGGCACAGACTGAAATACCAAGTGTTTGCTGCTGCTGCTGCTGAGATCAGTGCAGTTCTCTGGGAAAGTCTCTGCTGCAGTTGATGCAGCCCACACTGCTAAGCATGCAGGAGAGACTGGCAGGTCTGGGAGCACAGGGGGACTGTGAAATCTTCATGGGGACCTCCCTTCAGTGCCCTGCTGGGAGGACAAAATGCATGCACACACCCACCTGTGTGTGTGTGGAGGGAGGCACAGCTACTTGCAGAGGGGCTTTTGTCTCCTTCAACTCAGCATCAAATATTATTCCTTTTTTGAGATCATTGCTCAGAGGTTATTGCAGATATTCCTATTTTTACCTACAAACCATATGCAACTTTTAAATCATCATTATTATATTGTTTGTTCAAAGATTAATCTGGAAAATTAGTGCTACAGTACTTTGAAGGGACGGAAAGGAAGTAGGGTCTGATCAAAGAGACTGAGACACTGTGCTGCTGTTCCCAAGAATTTCATATCCAGTTTTCACTTTTTTGGAGGTTACTACAAAGGGAGTGCTTGAACTCCTGAGATAAAAACAATAATTACTGTACTTAGAATAATTAATACTTGCTACAGGTTTCGTATGATGTGAGCAGAGAAAGAATTTCAAGTGTGGCATTGGAGAGAAAGAGAACACAGGGAATTAAAGACAGGTAAATGTAGAACTACATTGTGCTAAAAGTCTCCAGTTTCTACAGGCAGCTCTTTGGCACCCCTGTGCCTCAGGCAGCAGCAATTTCAGGCAGCACCCTGAGCTGTACCAGCCCCAGAGTGAGGAGGGGAGGGCAAATAACTGAGGCACAGCCAGGCTGATTTCAGGCTGAAAACCACACAGACACACAGGAGAATCCTCTGTCACTTCGCATCCAATCTGCCAGTCAGACTACAGGAAATGTTAAGAAACTGCAAATTAATCTTTAGAAGCTGAAACACAGCACTGAAATTCTGGGACCCAAAGGGATGAATATCAAATATGACCACAAAAATTTGTCAAGTGAGATTCATCGTTGGGCCTGGTTATAAATTCTTAGTGTTCCACTGTTTTCCCAAGAGTTTTCATGAAACATTTATTTTTGATTATCAGGTCTCAGGAATTCTGCCTGGTTTTCCCATCTGCTAAGAATATAAGTTCCTGATGGTTATAAAAGCTTGATGGCCCCCAAAAGCTTCCCAAGCATACAGTCAAATGAGATAAAAGTCATTACAACTTACTGATATATCAGTAAACCTACATAAAAATCACATTATGCTTAATGATTTAGAAGCAAATAACAATGTATTAATGCAATGGGTGCATTTCTGACTGGCTGCATCTCTGAATGCCATGTGATACAGTGGAGTGTCAAATGGTTCAAGCTGAGTGCTCCTGCCATCACTTTGAGAGCTGATTAGAAACAGGGACAGTGTTGGACTCTGATATGTGTAAGAAAAATTACAGATGCCTATTTCCACTCAAAAACCACATAGGATGTCATTATTCTCTGTTTCAATTTGTGTCCTAGAAGAACTCTGATTAATGATTTTCCTCTGTCAATAATTTGTTTCCCATAAAAATTCAGTCCTTCCTGATTTGATCTTTATTTTGATAAAGAATTAAATCCCTAGTATTATAAATCAAGTTTCACCAAACTGACCCTATCTTGGAATCCTGTGACTCTTATTAATATTACAGAAGTCTGTTCTAGAGGGGAGAACAGAGAACACTGCAAGTCATACAGTTGCTGGGATTTTAAAATACACCCATGTCTGCCTGTCAATCACTTCACAAACATCAGAACTGGTGTCAACTGGAGGCTTTAGAGACATCATGCTGTTAGCAGCTTCTCCTCAAGTTCTTGGAAGCAGGAGGATCAATGAGAGGATGCTTCAAAAGCTGGGTACAAGTGATGTACATACTGCTGATGGGAACAGCAGAGGAGCTTTGGTCATGTCTCAAGGAAGAAAAGTGACAGCCTCATAAAAGAATGTCTACAGGATTATGCTTCAGAGAACACAGTCCACACGTGGATGAAGAAAGCAGCATAGCAAAGCATTTTTACAAGTTTGTGGGTTAGTCTGGTAGCAAAGGGTTTTATTTAACAGAAATAATTACCTTTCTAACCGTGCCCCCCAGGGTCAGAGAGGTTTGTAAATCAAATCTTTACATTTGGTCAAATAATTCATTAAGGACATAGCCTCATAGTGGGATCTGTTTTGCATTGCTGAGCTGATCTTTGCCATGCACAACTCGAGTGCCAGAAAACCCTGCACCTTTCATTTCAATGTTTATTTTGCACTACTTTAGTTGGCCTCTGCCTATTTATCAGCTTGAAGACCTGTTCTTTTGCTGACTTTAATGATAAATAATCAATAGCCCCCTTGTACTGTCACTACCAACTCATTCACATGCAGTGAGCACTCAGGCAGATGGAACTCTCTGCTGTCCAGTGCAAGAGCAAGAGTTGGCAAGCACAAAACAAAGTACAAGATAACCTATTTAAACATCACAAAAAGCTTTTTTCTCGGGGGTGATGCAACACTGGAACATGTTGCCCAGACAGGCTGTGAGTTTTTTCATTCTTGAAGCTTTTCAACCCTCATTTGGACACTGCCCTACAGGACCCACCCTGTCTGACCCTGCTTTGAGCAGGAGGGTTGGACCTCAGGGTTTCCAGACACTGCTCCCAGCCTCAACCACTGTGTCATTTTGTGATTCCATGAAAAGCTTTTATTGGTTGGCACCTTGTGACTCACTCTGGCAGCTTTGACTGCCAGTCTGAGAGGTACCTGTGACCACAACCCAAAGGCACCCATCCATGTTCCCTCCAGTGCTCCTTGCCTGCAAGTGAGCCCTGCTCACATCCAAAAGGGACCTTCCTGCCTGTGAGCAGAGCCCCACAGAGCAGATCCTGGGATTCTGGGATCCTGGCACCATGTGCTGGAGGCTGACACAGCTGGAACAGCTGTTCTCCACAGGAACCCCAGGTGGGACAGTGGGCAGCCTGAGCCAGGCTTAGGCAGAAATCCCATTTAGTGTGGGACACATCACTGCTGCTGGGCACAAAAATGTGCAGTCTGCCTTAGAACAGACTCATTTATGGCTTCCAGAAACAGGGATGAGAAAATGAAGCTGATTTAAACAGACAGGACAAGTATCAGCTAGACCTGACTTAAGACTGGAAAAACAAAATTTGGATTAGGGAAACAACTGGCAACATACCAAGCTCAATTCTCTCACTATAGATGTGCAAGAAGGGAGTTAAATTTAAGTAAATGCCCAGGCCTTGCTCAATTGTGTTCTCTGAAAGAGACTCCAGATCAGCATTGCAGGAAGAGACAAAAAGAAAAGGCACCAGGGCAGACAAGGAGAACTCCACTGTCACAGGCAGTCAAGACTTCCAACACTTCTGAAATCCAAAGGAGGACAGGAAGAGGCAAGGCTGTGGAGGGAATACCACACAAGGCTGTGTGTGTTTTGCTGTGGAGGGAATATTGGATTTGAGGACGTGGACAACAGACCAGAGGAAATCTGATTGTGACTACTCTTACAAAAAATATAACATTAGAGAGTTGTTTTCTCCCCCCAAGACAAAATGTTAAATCTCGTAGCTTCTTGTCCAATACAGTTCACTATTACTCCCTTTGTTCTAAAAAAACATTAATTTTCTTAAGACCAGGGAGTGGAAGACTCTGTTTATGAGCTAATATTTAGATTCCTTAGACTGTTAGAAGAGTATCCCTAATTGGATTACTTCTTTCTGCAAGTTGGTCTAAACATATCAAAAAGCCTTTAGTACTGTTGTGGTACTGCTCATGGAGATTTAAATAAAACAAAAGTAAATAAAATGCTGCAGTAAAGTAAACCAAAATTAAGATACCCATTACATTTGGTTTTTCATGAGGAAGGAAAAAGTTGGAATTATTCTACTAGGTTTGACTTGTGTGCAAAAAAACCCAATAAAACCCAAACATTATAGGCACTATAAGAATGAAAGCAAAAGTTTAATCCCAAAAAAGCTTCTGCATGTGAATAATTAAAAGACTCTAGAGTAAAATTATTCCTACTCTAGACTTCGTGCACAAGTATCAGGATGCGAAAAACACAAGTTATCATCTCATACTGAAACTTACAATTTTATTTTGTCTATTTAAGCTTCCTAAAATTCCTGCTGATTGCAATGAGGAGTTTGCAGGAGAAGCTGATCAGAATGTGATGATGCCATTCAAATCCTGCCTGTTTTGGTTATGGAATCCATAATTTTTAAGAATATCTCTATCTTATCAAGTCCCACCTTATATTTAGGTACAGCCAAACCCAACACACTTAGCCCTCAGTGCTAAAAATTGTATTTCATCTGCTAATGCTTTCCTTGAAACTGCTTAGATTAAAAACACCTCTAAAGGAAACAGAATATGACATTTCAATAAAGCCATATTTTTTGCAGTAGTCCCTAAACAATGCATGCCAAAGATCAAGCTGGTGAGCACAAGCATCTCTTTGTGAAGGCCCTCAAACGTGTGAGCAGCTCTTATGAGAGAAAAAACAGACATCAAAGGAACAAAACCAGTCCTTAGCCTTGAATAAAAATACTTTCATTCTACCAGAACTGCTCAGGTACAAAATGTCATTCAACTCTTTTCCTCTTTCAGGTGGCTTAATTTTACAGCAACTTTCTCTTCAATGAGAATGTGATGTGACTTCAGAGTGAAGAGGGATTTGGGATTTTTTTACTGTGTTATTAAGCCATGAAGAGTCAAACATTTTGCTGAGTTAAGGTGATTCACTACACTGCCCTGCTTAAGCTCAATATCTATTTCTGTGTTGCCTATTTTAATCTTGGTTGCAAGTTAAACTGACATTGCTGGAGCTCTTTCCTAAGGGTTTCCAACACAAAAACTAAATTGCAGTGCCTTGTAAATGGGGTTTTGTCTGTTCAGCAGATGGATAGCAATTGATTAAGCTTCAGTAACTTGTCTATGGATATGAATTCTTAAAGACACTGATCTGCAAAATCAGAAACCCAGTGATAGGTTACATTGGTAAATATTCCAGCACACTGCTGCTGAAATTAGTGAAGGCTGTGTGAGACAGAAGGGCTGAGCCAGCACTCTGTGCTCCTGTAGGCCAACACTTGAATTCTCTTTAACATTCCACCATTTGGGAGTGTGGAAATACTCCTACAGATCTGGTTTCACCAATATTTACAGGACTTCAGTCTCCAGAAGGGCAGATACTTTAGCAAAGTAATTGCAGCTTTAAGGAATTGTAGAACTAATGATTAATGATCCTTCTGAGATGACTTAAGGAACTGAGGAAATAAAAATGATTTTGCTGAACCCCAGAATGTGATGGCTGATGAAAGAAAATGGCAGAGAAAGGTGTGCAATTAATTGCTTTGCAAGGCTCAGGAGTTGTGATTCCACTCAACATTTTAAAGAGAAAAGTGGATTTCAGAGTTGAGCCAATTTTGAATGTAAATTCAGACTCCAGCCCTCCAGGACTGTTATCCTTATGAACACACCCTGGAGTACATTGGTTTTGTTTTCTCCTCTGAGCAGCAAACTTTGATACAAACAGCTTGTGAATCAATAAGCAACTTGTTTTGTGGCCTCCCTGTGCATCGATTCACAAACCATTTGTCTCCTTGTAAACACTGTAATAAAACAATTATCACTTAATAATGCACCATTACATCATCAGTAGCCAATCAGAATGGTGAGGAATCACAATTTTGTTCTCCCTGTGTATCACCTGTACATTGTAGCTCATTCAATTTCATAATAAATCAATATATATTTCTTTCCATGAACTGGGTGTTTTGGGAGCACTTATATAATTTTTCCCTAAATAAACAAAAAAAGCACCCGAGAAAATGAAGTAAATCTAGGTTTTAATAATCTGGAAATAAAGGAAAGAAAATAGATTTTAAATGAAAAGTATTGAGGAGTTTGGCATAAAATTACTATTGCAACAGGTATTCTAATTTTTAGATGGAAACCTGCTCTGAATTAATTTAAGGAGCCAACCTGGGGAGCTGTTCACTGACCTCCCCCAGTTTTTCAGGGCCTGTGTTGTGGCAGCTCAGTGCAGGTTACAGACACAGCCTGACTGCTGTCAGTAGAGGGGAATAATCTCTTCTCGTGGTCTCCTGGCCAGCCCACAGCACCATCAGCCCTGGCTGCCCAGGCACTGCTGGCTTCTGCTCACTTTGGGGCCACCAAAGCATCCTGACCCCTCCTGCTGCCTTTTCCTTCCTTGACAGGTGCAGGGGTGGAGGTTTTTTCCCTGCTGGATTTCGGGAGGGTTGGCTCAGCTGCCTCCCCAGCCCATGCAGTCTCTCAGGGTGGCTGCCCTGCCTTTGCCCTCCTCCTGTGCCTGCAGCCCCAGCTGCCCTGGGAGCTGGTGTGGGAGCAGCCCCTCTCTGGAGCACTGCCAGCACACATGTTGGACTGGGGACAGCCAGTGCAGACCTCTCTACCCTGTGACCACAGCCACAAAAAGCATCTCCAGACACCTGGCTGTCCACCCAGCCAGACTGGAGGGTCCTAACTTGGATAGGAGACTCCCACTGAAAGCAGTGGGAAGTGCCTTGCTGATGCCAGGATAAACAATCTCTGCTCTCCCCTCACCACAACAAAGTCATTTTCCACACAAATCTATCAGGGTGGCCAGGAGTGCTTTACCTGCTGAATTCACAGGACTGCTCCCACTCATAATCCTTTCTTTCATGAGTACCAGAAAGACCAAAGTGGAGCTGACTGACCTGGAGCTCCCCAAATTATCATTTTGGCTGCTTTAAACATGGGTTCTAAGCAATTTTGAAAAAAAAATGGAACCTATGATGTTTTGAATATAAACTCTTGTGTCTCTTAATTATCTGTAGCAAATAATCTCCTTCTCTCACATTTACACATACAAGTGACACCTATAGCTTACATCTAAAATGCCTTTTGGCTTTCTGCTCCAGAAACAATTGTGATTTATCTACCAATGATTTTTTTTCTCCAGAAAATAAATAGTTCCTTTCTTTTAAAGAGATAGTACTAAGTCCTAAATATTCTGATTTTTTTTTTTTTTTAATTGCCATTTTGGTCACTTGTGGTCCCATTTTTTACTAGCAATGTAAGGTTTAGAGACTATGACAAAAATTAATTGTGACATTAAAAACTATTTATTTATGGAAAAAAAAAATCCCTGTGTGTTTCATCTTCTCCAATGAACACAACATTTGGTAGGACTGTGGTGTAAAAATACCTACCACTATCTGTCAGTAATGCTTGTCTCAAGAGTTATTGATAAATCCTCTTAGTTTAAAATAAACCTGTTGCACATTGCAGAAATCTGCAGGTGTGCTATGGTGACAGTGAAAGCACTCATTTGGTCATTTTTAGAGCAGACTGTCAGATATGACAAACACCCCTAAAAAGGTCATTTTTGGGGTCATTAATCAAACTTCCCACTGATGTGTATAAATCTTACCCAGGAAAATTCTCATAATTTACTTTAAAAACAGTAGGCCTTGATTAACAAACTAAAAACCCAACAATATACACCTGCAAGTCTCTCATCCTTTTTCTAAAACTGGTGAGTATCTCCCTCTGTGGTATAACCTCTATTCTGATTATCCATGGCTTTTTGGAGGCATTTAATCCTTCCTCCCTTGATCCTCCAGAACAAGCTCAGTGGTGGACAGGCAGATAAATGGAAAAAGGTTATAAAGGGAACTCCCTGACACAGGAAAGCCAATAAAGGTCAACAAGCAGATGTTAGCCTGACACAGCACCAAGAGCTGTGTCTTTATATACATACATGGAATGGATCAGCCCCTGCAGTTTTCAGATTGTGAACCACAAATTACAGCAATTTTTGGTTGATACTCCAGCTACTACACAAGCCTGTGGACAGAATATTCTATCCTGGGAAGACAGGCTAAGTCACCTTTCAAAAAATCAGAGTACCCAGGGTGTGGGGAAGCACGTGCTCCCCATGTCTTTGTTTGCTTACAACTTTACCAGTATTTAACGCCACGTTTCAGAATTATTTCTTCATGTTATTATTGTGTTGGTCAATTACCCCACTTCTCGGTATCTTTAAGTAATTAAATTAACTTCAGTGACCAAGGAAGCACCTTCTGTAGTGACACAGACTCACAGAGCCAGAGCACACTGCACCATCCCTCTCCTGAGCAGAATTCCTCCCTGAGACAAAAAAAGCCTCTCTCAGCCCTGCTGAGACAGAACCCTGCTACTGCTGCATCCCTTCAGGGCATTGCACTGCTGCAGCACAGGAAACTTCTGGTTCCACCCCCAGTCACAGCAGCTGCTGCCTCAGAAATCAAAGTTCCTCCCCTTGCAGAGAAAAATAGGTGGCCAGAAGAGCAAAGCAGGGCACTGACCACAGAGTCACCCCAAAACCCACCCAAAACCTGCACACACTTCTTGGTTTTCCAGTAGCTGCAAGGTACCACCACCACCAAGGTGCCAGGAGGGCTTGGTTGATGCCAAGAGTGCAATGAGTTAGAATGAGGATTTTTTTGTTTTGAGTTTTTTGTTGTTTTGTTTTGGTGGTGGTGGTTTTTTTTTGTTTGGTTGGGTTTTTTTGTGATTTTTGTTGTTTTGGTTTTGGTTTGGTTTTTTTAACTTTTCAGGGAGACTATTCTGTAAATAAATTTTGCCCTAAGCTACCAAGTCCCAGCTCTTTGAAGGCAGGGACATAGGAGCTCCTCACCACTGAGGTTTTTCCATAACAGTCACTTGGATTGTAGTCACTGTACTTTTCCCAAGCTAATAAATATTATTCTCTTCAACTGCAGTATCTGCTAATTGCTGCATGGCTGTGGAATTGCATAAGCTTTTCAAGCCCTCTATCAGTCTGAGGAAAGGCTGTGCTTGTGAAGTGCTTAATTAACAGTGCATGGTAAAAGCAAAATGAGCTGAAATTTGGCCATTGCAAACCTGACTCTCGGGGGGGTTCACCCCATTCCAGGAATTTCTGGGGAGTGCCCAAAGTCACACCAGTGACCTGAGGCAGGGCAGTTCAAACAGTTGTAAATGCTTTGCTGGATCCTCTGCTCACTGTAATCAAGCCCCCTGTATAAATCCTGTCCTGAAATAAAGTCACAAAACTCTTTGCTAAGCACACAGCCACGTTGACCATCAACACTCATGTTCAAAAGACAAATTCAGACTTTAAAATACCACACAAAACCCTGTTTGCATCGAAACTATCCAGAAAATTATGAGTTACACAACCACAACAGCAGCAGTTCAGATGCAACTATGCAACAATGTGCTTTCATGCTTCTAATACTGTATTTTTCTCTGTTTGGACAAGTGAATGATTATTATTTTGGTTGGCACTATGGTAGATTTTTGTGAGTCTGAGAAAATAACCTCCCTAAATACACAGCAATGAGTGTTAAATTCAGCTGGCCCAGAAAAAATGGCATCTGCTTCAGCTTTGATACTTGGCTTACAGGGTGTTTCCCACTCTTCATGTCAAACATAGGATTCTATCTTCACATTTTATTTTTACCAATGCCAGTATCAAAACAATTAAAATATCTTTTATGGGAAATGTCAAGACTATTCCCTTTATTCTTTACAGAAGTTGTGCAGACCTAGTGCAAAGAACAAGGCTCAGTTAGATTCCTAAATACTTGGAATTCCTAACGTATCTTGCCACTTATGTCATCTTTATTAGCTCTGATTCAGCCATGGAATCAAACTTCCCACCTTCCCCCCCAAAGAAATTCCTGAAAAAGAAATTTTCCAGTTAATGGTAAAGATCTTTACAGGAACTCTATGAACCCCCTCAGATGTCAAAAAGGGAAAGAGATTCATCAAGATGATGGTTTCTCCAGAAGAACCCAAACTTCTGTGTTGCACTTTGAGTTGACAGAGCACATTGAGGGGCCAGCCTGAGCCTGGCCCTAGATGGAGATGAGACATGGCATAGAACAGCAGGACAGCTTAATAAAAGTGTTTGTTGGCTTTATTTGTGGGGATATTCCATAATGCCCGAGAATCCTGATTTTTTTTTTTTTATTATTGTTATTCCTCCTCCCTGCCTTTTGTTGAGACAAAAGCTCACTGGTGAATCTGCATACCTTTGAAAAGGAGGAGGGAGGGCTCTTTATGGCTCTGTCTCTCTCTCATGCCATCAAAGCTAATTTCCTTCTCAATTTGCTGAGCCACTATCTCCAGTAATTGCAATTGGACTGTCAAAACTGTTGGCATCTTGAAATAATGGAATACTACCTAGTATCAATCTCATTTCACATTCCTGACAGAAAGCATGATTTCCCTTTGTCTGTCCCATTTGCAGTAACAAACTGCATGATTTCCATTTGCACTAATAATTTCAACACACACAGTTGGCTGGCCAGCATTTCAGATCTATTCTTTTATTCTTACATTGATATAAATGTTATTTAATATCTGAAAAAGTACTTAAGGCCTCCAACACTTTTATTTTGCTTTTAAAATAAAAGACTAGAAAAGAATTTATGTCATTGGTCTGGATCAATATAGAAAAATAATTGCTGAAAGCTTGAGGAATCAAGTTTTATCTTATATTGGATAAAACCCAAATGAGACAAAGCTGAGAATTACAAATTCTTTTATTTCACTCATTACTAGTGCTGGTTCCAAATAGCCAAGAATTCTTTTCTGTGTACTTGGGATGGAAATATCTTTTCAATCTTTTCACATATGATCTCAGATATCCATTTTGGAGATATTTCCCTATTGCCCACATGCCAAAAACTTTTGGTCTTTTGCATTTAAATCTCACAGTTTCAAGAAGGGAAGGCTTCACATTTCCAAAGAGGAGAAAATGTTAGGTCATATCAATCAATGTAACATTTGTGAAGAGCATTTTTTAAAGTGGATTATGACTGATTCATCCAAGAAGAAAATTCCAGAGAAGGGCTATAAATGTAAAGCCACTTTTAGCTGTTCTCAGTGGAGACACTTTCCCTTGGCTTCTTCCTCCTTCCCAGGCTATTTGGGCCCATCTCAGCTTGGATCCAGCCTATCAACATCTTTTACTGGAGCCCCAAACTCTGCACAGCCTCACAAATCTGAGTTTAAAAGTGCCAGACAAAGGGAAATAAGGAAATGTTTGTATCCCGTGGTCTGCTCCCTTCTAACTGCATCATCTAGTCCACTTCCATCCACCAGAGAACTTTCTCTTTCCACTTAAAGAAATCCTTAAATTGCTTTAAAATTTGTCTTCAGATCAAAATATGTATTTCAAACACTACTTTGTGCTCCTATACTCTTCTCCTTGAAGCCACTTTTTTTCCAGTTAGCTGTTTCACTACAGCAGGAAGGCTATGTCCTAAAGAGGACCAACAAATGGAATTTTTTAAGCATGAATGGAATATTAGGCTCTTTTTCATCTACCTGTTGTATACAATAAGAGAACTGTTTAATTAAGAAAACATTTCCCTATTCCCAGAGTAGGAAACCCCAGAAATTCCTATCTGACAGCAATTTCTACTTTGGCTGAGCAAATGTTGGTTTTAAATATATTAATGCACACATTAAAACAGATAGCCACACTGTCTGTAATTGGGGAAAAGAGAAATCTTGAATGACCTAGGAGACCCTTTTATTAGCATTAAGCCCATTTCCTCCTGCAAGGAAGCTGTTTCTACTACATCATGTTATTCCCCTTTGTTACAATAACTGTCACAGCAGTCTCCTCGGCCTGACTTTTGGAAGATTTACAGACAACACCCCCTGACTCCTCACTGAGCTAAAAACGTTTGTGTGATCAAAACCACCTAATCAGGTTGCTACTGTGACTCAGATGACCCTGCCTGCTCTCCTTAGGAATGCCAGGCTGCTGCAGCGTGTTACACACACAGAGCTGAGAAAAACCCGACCCTGCTGCTCTCTCTGAATAATCACACGGTGCCTCGTGGACTGCAGGTCAGCCTGAGACACCCTGCCAGTGCAAAATGCCCACCAGTGCTAAAAGAAGTCGTTGGCATCCCCACATTCAAAAGTGCAGTGAGCATGAGAATACCCCCTGCTCTCCGTTTTAATGACTGTATAAATTAATATGAATTGTTTTGGCACCAGTTTTGTTCCTTCTCCCAGTACGAAATACTGCTGAAGAGTGATTGCCAAGCAGTATTTTTCATTACCTCCAATGAACAAAATTATCCTTCTCCAAATGCCAAGCTTGAGAGAATTTCATGAGCCTTCACATTCCCCTCATTTTCTGTGTGGCCAGCACATTTCTGCTCTAGGAGATCCACCACCTCCGCTCAACGCTGCCTTCCCTCTCTCGCATCGTGAGGGCTGAACCCCCAGAACTGCACGTCTTGGGAGGAAAGCCTGGGGATATTTGGGCATGTTGAGCTGTCCCTGAAGAGCTGCTGCACTAGTTCAGTGTTTCCCTCAGAAGAGGACAGGTTTTTGGGCTCCCCAGCACGCCGTGTGCCGCAGCTGCCCGATACCGCAGTGCCCTCGGCCGGACCCCTGCAGTGGGTCAGCGCCTGCCCTGTCCCCAAAGCCACCCACGAGCGGTGCTCCTGGGGGTCTGGCAGAGGGCAGGGCCACTGCCCCAGACCTGCTGGCTGAACTCCTGCTCACCCAGTCCTTGGTGTCTCTCTGACTCCGTTTCAGGGCTGCTAAAATGCAATACAATAAAACAGTCCAAACTCCTCTCCCAGCACGTGCCCGGTTTGGACCGAACTCACCCCAGCTTTTGAGTTTAAGAACCCAATCTTTGAGGGGCCCCAGTGGGTCTGGCAATGCTTTAGCATTTTTCAGGTCAGCCTCTCATATTAAGTACAGTGGCAGAACACTTTTCATTTGTTTTTTCTTCCCCCTGTATACACACAGTGCTTCCTCTGTCTGTGCCAAGCAGCAAGGTGAAATTACAGCAGACAGCCCAGAACCAAATACTGCAGATCTGCATATCAGATCTTCCCATCTCTAAGCCTGATCTCTATTACAGACACAGGGACCTCAGGGAAAATATTCCATTTCTCTGTGTTCAGTTCTCCGTCTGTAGAATTAATATTACAGTATCTTCTTCTTTCTTAATTTTTTGTCTCATGTATTTAAATTACAAAATTCAGTCTTGAAATTATTTCTAACCTGTGACTTTACAGCCACATGAAATATGAGCATTATTAGAACAATACTTACTGGAGGCAAACAATGCAAAGAAGGGAATTAGCCCTGCACTAACATTTAAAAAGTTTTAGCAGGTACCACCACGCTGTGCTGGCTCTGGTTTTGATTAGGCAGAGCTCCTGCTTTTGACAATCTCTGCTGAAGCAAATATGTACATTTCCCCCCTATATATTCCACTGCCATGTGTGCAATTTTGGTGGAATGTCCTTCCTCAGAAAGGACAAATTCACCTCCATTCATCTACAATTCATCGAGAACTCAACATGGAAAATTTCCATATTTGCAAAAGGAATCTCTTTGACCTCAAAGTCCCTTGCACAGTAAGTTTTGAGTCTGAAGATATAGGATGAAGAGAACTGGGAGTGCAAATCTCACTCTATTTCAACTCCTAACATGTTAAAATACAGATAGATATTTTGAATATATTTTTGTGATAATTTTTCATATACACACACACTGTGTTTACAAGTGAATCTTTTACAGGGACACAATTTTCATCTTGATGATGAATCTCACACGGAATCTTGAAAAATATCTTCTGACCAAAAAAACCCAAAAGTCCAAACCAGACATCCAACAATAACATCAGATAAAAATGTTAGTTATATTTCACCACAATCATCCCAAAATGAATCATGGAATAAAAGTGAACTACCTGCTGCATCACTTGTGTGCTGGACCAAGGTCAGAAGTGGTTGGAGTTTGTCAGCCTCAGGGTAAATGTCTGTGTGATTGGGACAGTTCATCTGATCCTTATCTTTCTTGGTTTCCTCACCTGGAAAAGAAACATGAAAAGGCTTCCTCAGCAAAAGCAGCACGAGCAACAGATGCACAAACCCAGCAAAAGAAGGTGTTAATGATCCTAATAACTATGGGGAAATAATAACAAAGTACTCAATCTAACAATCTACAGAGCTAGCTTTCAAAATGCTTAATATTGAGGGTAAATTCAATAATTATCTTAGCAATTATGGTACAACGCAGAACAAGACCCATAGCTCTTAAAATAAAAAATAATTTGCCTTGTTTTTTTTTTTTT
>VZRX01001689.1:4340-46810 GCA_013398075.1 Notiomystis cincta
AAAAAAAAAGAAAACCTACAAAAAAAAAAAAAAAACAAACAAAAAATCAAAGAAAACTGCACAAAACCAAAAACAAATTTGCCATAAAGCCTCCAAAAACTTTCTCCACTATTAATATATATAAAGCAACCATGTCATTTTTGTATTTGCAGTGATTTCATGGACAAGATACAGAATGCTGAAACTCAAATTTATAGAGACATTGAGTGCCATCTGGAGACTCTACATTCCAGCCCCATCTGAATTTTGGTGTGTGTCTCCTGAGCACTGTGATAGAGGATGTCCACAAGGATGGACTGCCTGGCGTTCACTTAGCAGGCTGATGTGTGGAGCACATAGCACGCCTGAACAAACATGTCTTGACATGATCAATGAAACTGGTGCTGGGTTGGACCTCTTCCTCTATATGTATTCTTATTAATTTCTGTGATGTGAATATCCAGTGTACACAGATTCCCCCAAGGGCCTAAATTTATTTTGTCCAACTCTGAACTTGGCATCCATTAACTCTGTTATCATGCATGGTTTCATTTTGTCAATTACTTTCTCATAGTAGCACAATTCTTCTCTCTCTAGTTCTTGCACTCAGTAAGATATGGTGGGTTTGTAAACATCAGTTTTGCTGACTTCAGGGGATAGTTATGTGAGTTTTATTATATGTATTGATCTGCCAAAAGGGGAAGTTTTTTTTTTCAAAATTCATTTTGTCAGTGGTTGTTTTGCTTCCTGAGTATGAAGATTTCTCTATGCATTTTTATCCCAATGCATATGTTACCATTACTCATTTTAGTTGTTATTCATTTAAAATCTTGTTGCAGTGTGTTCTTCATACTAATAGTGATTTTAAAAAATCACTCAGTTTTATTGAATATGCCTCAATTTTTTGTGACTATATGTAGTTGGAATTAATGTAGGAAAGTATACAATGTGCTTAGAGGAAAACACTATTGTAGTATGGATACAGAAGAGAAGTAATTATGCATTTTTAAACTCAGCAAATAAAAGAGAGTTAACCATGATGTAATCCTTCACATATTTGTCTAACTCTGTTCTTTGTGATGTCATTAGCTTTTATGTCCTCTTTAGCCTCTTCAACCTTTGTCTTTACTACTGCTGCAATTCACTACATCTCTATTAGAATGCTTCCTTTTTAAGAGCTCTTAAGTAGCAAAATTTCAGTCAAAAAACTATACAACTGCAGCTGACCCTGTAAGCATTTAACTTGTATTATAGAATTACAGACTCATTAAATATGGCTACATATACCTAAATATATGACTAAATATGCTTAATTATATCTAAAGAAAGATTAAATCAGAACTGAAAGTCAGATTCTACAGAAATTTGAAAGAAGATATATAAAATCTTTACCTCAGAAACTCTTTACAACCTTCTGTAGGATGCTTTCAGACTGAACCCACATGGATAAAATTCTCTCACACAATTCTGAAATAGTTTGCTGTGTAGCACACAACATAACTCTGGTGGTATAAACTACTTTATATGTCTTTGCTATAAGAGAACCTGCCTGAGTCACAATTAATTTAATTTATCATCAGCACTAACCAACTGATAAAACCTTTGGTGTTGTACTGCACTGCTATGAATTTTTCTATTCCCTGTAAAGTTAATAATTAGATGTCCTCCATGACTATATTGGTTCTGGCTGAGCTGGAGTTCATTTCCCCAGGCAGCCCTCACAGTGCTGTGCTTTGCATGGGCAGCTGGAAAGGTGCTGGTAGCACACCAGGGCTGTGGCTCCAGCTGAGGAGCAGCAGCACAGCATCAGCTCTCAGCATTCCCCACTCCTCCGAGGTGCTGGGGATGGGCAGGGCCCTGGGAGGGAGCACAGCTCAGCCAGCTGGCCCAAATCGACCAAAGGGATGTGCCACACCATTTCCCATCAGCTCAGACAGAAGAGCTAAGGAAAGGAAGGGGAATGGAGGGTATTTGTTTGTTATTTACAGTGTTTGCCTGCTGGAGCACATTGCTGTGTGTGCTGAAGCCCCGCTTCCTGGGAAGTGCCTGAACTGCTTGCTGATGGGAAGTAGAGCATAAACATATTTTATTTCCTTTGCTTATTCATGCAAACTTTTGCTTTTGCTTTCGTAAACTGTCTTTTTTCAACCTACAAGTCGTTTTCCATCTTATTTTCTCTCCTTGTCCAGCTGGGAAGGGGTGATAGTGCTGTGCAATAGGGACCTGGTGTCCAGCCAAGGTCAACCCTCCACAATGACATCTCTAGTGGAGCTATAACTATGATTTTTTGCTGTAACTCATCAAACATACAAACAACAACAAAACAAAAACAAACAAACAAACAAACAAACAAACAAAACCTAAGCTGGAGAAGGAAGCTACAATAAAATTGACCAACATTTCATTTTGCTTTGATCTTTTTTCCCTCTGAAGTAAATAATTGTAAAAGAATTACTATATACTCCCATAGAAGGCAAATCTTTTTGATCTGAAACAATACTACCATACCAGGTATTTGTGAAAGAAACAAATTAAAGAAATCACTAGCATCACCAAAACACCAAATTAGTAAATTTCCTTTTATTCAGAAGCACAGTGTCTAGGGATATTCATCAAGGATAAATAGAACTGTACTTCAATTCTTGTCTCTACCTGAGGAGCTTTTGAACTTACGTGTCATATTTGAAACACTTGACTAAGTAATATTTTAATATTCAGATAAATATATGGTTAATTATTATCATCCACTACTCCTTTCTTTTGAAAAGAATGTTGGTATGAACAATTATTCTCTCCTGTTTCACTTCACTGAAAGCTGTTGACGCCAGCAAACTAAGGATATTTTTCTGCACCTCACCAGAACCTCTTAAGGTGCCTCATATATTCAATGCTAATAGGACTGTTAGAAAAGCATCTGAACCCATTTCTTAGATACAGGAAAGTATTTAAATTATATGATTATTTTCTTTGAGCCATATTCCTCTTGACACTACATGCAAACATCAAAAAGCTATTAAATCTTTGTATCTGGAAACTTCAGTTAATGAAAAATTCTATCCATCATTTATGATATCTCAAAACAAAACATTTATGCCTACATACTTTTCTGGTTTCAAGATCCTGGGAAGATATAGAACAACCTGATATTTAGGCAACCTGATGCACATTTTGTCACATACCCTATGGACCTCCTTGCTTATATGTACCATGCAAAATTATAGAATCCCCTTTTAGGCTTTTGCACATCTTATGCTGCAATTCCCTCAGAGACATCAGTGATGTTTAATGTGGTTTAATGAACTCCAGTGAGACCTTAACTGAACAAATAAAGAGCCACAGAGGCACTTAATGAGGTATGGAATCAAGCATCATCACAGAAGGGAGTAAGACCCAGCAGTGGAGAGAGCAGAAAAGGCTGTAATGTTATATAATATGAACACTAGTGTGGGAAAAAAAGAAATTTTAAAATTCTATACCATTTTCTGCTACTCATATTCTTGAGCACTGCCAATAAACCTTTAAAAAATGCAAAACTCTTATAACAATTTCTACGCTTGTGTTACATGAACTGTTTCTTGGTGATAACATTTTTATTTAATTATGTCTCTGAGCATCATAACTTATATTGATGAACATGGATTGGCATAGTTGTTTAAGCCTATAATGAACTAAATGTTATACAGAATACAATTTTCCTCTTCATTTACTTTAATTATTCTAGTTGTAAATGCTGTTGCCTTCCATGATTACTGAATAAATCTCACTGTAGGATCAAGTACTACAGTTTAAGAATTAGACTTAAGAGTTGTTTTGTAATTATGTACAGTTTTTGTGGCATTAGATCTCAGCATTATTCTTCCTAAAATATTTGGAGACCTAATGACATAGAGAGTAATAAAAACATTAGAGTTGACATCCCAGGACTGTTAAATACTGAACTTTTGTAAGCATCTCACTGTTTAACTGAATTATATTTTCTTAATTTGGCCTCTTTAATGTTTTAAATGAAAATGCTGACTAATTAAATCAAATTTTGCTAATTTGTGCCAATGAGTAAAAAACATCAATAAACTCAGGTGGTGGAGACAGATCCATAAACATTTCCTAGTTCTACCTTGTAGAAGGAAAGAGTGACCTAAATCTTTTTTAAGATGGTTTTAGAGAATTTCTGAATGGTTCCTATAGAAATGGACAGGTATAACACTCCAGAAGAAAGAAGTAATTCATTAAAAATATGCCAGCTGGATTCAGAAATTTGTTGACAACTGAAAGCTATGATTCAAACTAAAGAATTCAATAACATATTAAACTGATCCTAATTCATGGTACAATCAGAGTGACCCCATTATTGTTTAATCTCTTATCAGAAGATAGAAGGTTAGGACCTCAAGTTTTCTCAGTTGATATATAATCCCAGCTAAATGAAAGACTGATTCAGAAGCATTGTGACCAATTACCATATTGATATATATGCTAATCTGCTCTCCTATCTCCTTATAGATGTTCTGAAATTAAAGCTTGCATTCCTCATTTTATTCTGTAGAAAAAGAACAAGAAAAATGACCCCACTTCTGTTAACACCAGATGTTATAAACAAGCAAAATTTGAATGATGAAATGAAAAATAATTCATGAGCCAGCGACCAAATTCATTGATGGAGTTTTAAATTAACCCAAATAATTCTTAAGTAAAACTACTGAAAATATAAATTGGTATATTTATATGTTTCTTACACGCTACTTACTCTACAAGTTATAAGTGCTTAAGCTCTCTCAAATTTCATTCAGTATTTCTTTTCTGATTTTAATTTCCTTAAACTCACCAATAAAGGCCTAATTTAGAGATGATGTGCAAGCCGACTTCCTGTGTTACAGTCTACACCCAATTGCTCTTGTCTACAAATGTTACATCTGATGTTATTCACTGAGAAACAAGGGGAGGGAAATTATGTCTCAGAATTTTGGAGTGCTTTTACATTCATACCTTTTTGCCTCTTTTAGCTAGCAGATGTGAGTTATAAAATATTAAATTCTTTACACAAACGCAATACAGTTCTATGTTGTCATATGGAAGTTACCAAAACCCATCCAAAAGTTGCTAAGGACCCAACTCATCNGAAGTAAAAAGTTCTGAAAGAAAACCCTGAACAGCTGAGTCTCAGCACATCTGTTCTACTGACCAGGTCTTGGTCCAGTTTGCAAGTTAATTCCTAATTTTTTTTTAATTTTGCAAATAAAATTCAAAGAACTCTTTGGACTTATATAGAATGGTTTAACATGATTAAATGTATTAATAAGGTGATTGGATCACCTTCTGCATCACTACTGCAAAGCTTAATATGTTCATGACAGTGTTTTATTTTGTAATGTGTCCTTAAATTCATTTCACCAGGCATCTTCAGTGCAGTTCTGTGTAACAGGAAAATGAATGGTGAAACCAAACCAGAAAGTCAAGGATAATCTGCTCTATTGCCCCAATAACATCTCTAGATAGTACTGTATCAAAGAAACCATCTAGATGAACTTCCATTGGGGCTAAAGGAAAAGAAATCCGATACCTGGATGGGGCAGAATATTTTTAAAGGATCCTTCATTTATATTTCACCAGCTCTTCATTGCTTCTGATGAACCTTCCAAACAATTGTGCAACAAAACTCAAATATTTCCTCTGTATTTTGGGACTACTTAATAATTTTGAACACAGGCCAATTTAACATATAGTACATAATGATGAAAACATTCACTTCAGTCACTTAAGTCATAGCACTTTCATAAGATACTGAGATCATATAACAGGATCTGATTCGGTTTTTTCTGCTTGATTTTTGAAAAGATATATATGTTCAGTATATATGATGCTAACCTCTTCACTTTGATATTTGTCATTTTACTAGTTTCAATTTATTGTTCTAAACAATTATCTTTTCTAATCTAGAAAAATCTTTTGATGAAAAAATTAAAATTATCTTTGATTTTTTTAAAGAAGACTTTCTTCTAGGAGTTTTAATAGTGAATATTAATTCATTCTAGTGAATTAGATGCATTTGAAGACTTAGAAGTGCCCTAACTCCAGCTTTAGTCCGAGTAGAAATACTAACAGCTTCAGAGTACTTTAAGTTCCTCCAATGTGAATTGCTCTTGGGAGAATCTTGTCTTTTCCACTGACTGTAGTGAAAAATTATGACTTCTACAGGAAAATTTAATTTACTTCAATCCTGCTGATATTGGGTTGTTCATGCATTCTGTATTGCTGCATGATACTACCAGCATCTGGATGAATTGAAGACCTTTATGTGCATTTCACATACATACATGTATAATATTTTTCATTAAACATGTAGGACTTCTTGTTTTTTCTCATTTTCTTTTCCATCTTCTCACATAAATTCATTACACTTCCTGTCTGTCAAATTAATTGAATTTATCCATGTGTTTGAAACTCACAAACAGTAACTAAGCAGATTCAGAAACACACGTCTACAAACACAGATATGCATAATGGAGATCCCCAAAAAGTCAGTGCTTCAGGATATCAAAGAAAAATATCCCAAAGATAGGATAACTTGTAACACCTACAAAAAACAATTTTCCAGCCTTAAATTTTTGCTATATTGAAAATTAGTGCTATCACCATTTTAGAAACGTGATTGAAATCTTTTAGAGCCCAGATGACTCACAAAAAGGAAAATATGTTTGAGTCCTCTTTTGACATACACCCTATCTGACATTTGGTGTAAATTGCTGGTTAGCTGGATGAAGAATTAGTAATAATCCTGTTGCTAGAGTTACCTGATATCAAAACATAGAGACCTTTACAGTCTGGCTGCTGTAGAAAAAACAAGCAATGATCACATCATCCTCTCAGTTTTGTAGACTTCTCTCATGTCATTAATGAGCTGTGCTTTGATAGAACAATATTGCCCAAAAGTAATGTTGAGTACTTTCATTAGTGAACTACAGGTCTCCAAATTAGTGAAATGTCTTTGAGCTGTTTAAACTTGTGATGGAGAGCATTTAAGCATTTAACTGCCCTCAGCTTGATTGCTTTCTTAGACTGGGGTTTAAGTGTTTTGCCCCACTGCATTAGTGAAAAATGGCCATCAACCCAGAATAACCCGAGGTGGGCCATTTAGCAGGTATTGCAAAATAGTACATGTATTACTATTATGCTGTCCAGTAATTGCACCTTAACAAAAAATGCAAATCATTTCCTACAAATGTTGATTCATTTTCAATATCTGAAGGCAATAATAGGAACTAGAAATGTGTTCCAATGAATAATAGATTATGAAAGACTATCCTGCATCGTTTAATCATTTTTCCCTTGAGAAAAAAAATAGTCATGCTTTTGAAATCCTAATGTTTCTTGCCTATTTGAAGAGCAATTATGCACTCCACAGGCATAGTGATATTTTAATTTATTTTGCTTTCCAAATTAGTAAAACTGTAGACTTTCTATTCTAGACATAGCCCCAGAATCCAGAGTTCTGGAATGCTTTCCTATGTCTCTATACAAATCATATCTCATTTTTATACATCAGAATTATGTTTTAGAAAATTCTCCCAAGGGGCAGTTGTTGCAGTCTTGTAAGAAAATACTGAATGGGAACCATTTAGGGTACATAAATGGAAAATATTCTTGCCATACAGCTAGGCACATATGAAAAGTTTAAGAACAATTTATCTTTCACAGTGACCTTCTTGACAGAATTCTGTAATAAGGTCAAACTATTTTCACATATGGCAAGAAGCTTTGTTTATCAATTGCAACCATCAGTGTAATAATTCTATCCTGCAATAATTCTGCTTTCAAGGATACCAAGTGGTAGGCTAGTACTGTCAACACCTAAATGTCCAGAGTCATTTGCTTTACCAGCATAAACTTTTCATTTGTATATTGCAAATCTCCTAAAGATCTCACCCATTGGACTTATCCATTATAATGGAGGAAAACAATTTAATGTAACTTAGAGAAACCTACCTGAGCCTGACATGCTTCCATTGCTCAACCAGATGATATTTTTAGGAATATTTGCCTGTGGAGAATAGAAGTTTCTGCCTGATGCCTTTGTGCATCTTCCCCACAGAGCACGTTCTGATGAGCTTTATCTGCCAAAAGATGCCAAACTGAGTGTCTTTTTATTCAACCTGAGTTAATGATGTCTGGTTTTTGAAATATCATTCCAGAAACTGAGCCCTACCTCTGTAACTTGTATATGTTTATAATTCTCTACATATTTTTTCCTTTAACTGCTAATTATTTTGTATAATTTTTCCAGTTGTGCTTATGAAGAGGTGATATGAGTGTGATGCCAAGATAAATAGCTTTAGACCTTTCTAACTTCACAAACCCAAGAACATAGGCATATCAGCTGCATTGTCAGACACACACACTTTTATATAGTGAATCACCTTCTGCAGCTGTACAATACAAACTATTAATTCACTTTTTAGAAGCCTTTACTCAAGGCAACATTACTCCCTTATTTAGCTCAAGAGGAATGGACCACAAAAGGTCAATCCAATGAGAAGAATGACATAAGTGTTGGCTAACAGATTAATCTATGAAAGTGTGTGGTACATATACAAATGCACACACAGTACCAACCTATATCTGCCTCCACACTTAATGATCAGGTCTGATGAGCTAATGAGTCTCTTATGGGCAAACTCTACATATTTGAATACTTCTGTCTGCAGTAAGAAAGAAAAGAAGAAACAATAAATAAACATGACAACTGTACTTCAGCAGATTACAACTAAGAGGTATGCTGATTCATTTATTATTCTTTAAGACTGTAACCAGTTAGGTACTGGTGAGGTAGAAAAATAAAAGGAGAGAGACTCCATGGTAAGAGAAGCAATATGCTTCTGACAAATAAAGGTAAGAGATAAGAGTATAAATTGGTAAGATAAGAGGACTTCCCCTATCAGTTACACAAAAATTAGGGGCTTCTTTTCAAAGAAAGGGTGAGACTCCTAAGCTGGTGTTAGTTAACACAGTGGAGATACTGTCCGAACTGAATATATTTTCTCTCTTTTTAGTTATTTTTGCATCATGTTCAGGAGTAATGGCAACCATGGCTCTAGTAAGAAACTGCATTCAGGCAAGTAAAGTACTATCTAGAAAGGAGATGCAGAGGTGAAGCTTGCAAGAAATAGCAATACCTCCTGTGAGAAAGACAGTAAAAAGTAACTCAGTGGAAAGATACCCAAGGAGTATGAAAATAAAAAAGATATCCTGATCTACTCATGTATGAGCATGAATATATGTGTGTGAATTAATGTTTCTTCTGGGTACCATGTTTATTCTGCACTTCCAAATGATATTGTGAAACTGGCATTAGATTAGAGTACTTGTGCTGCTCAGTCAACTGAAAAGACAGTTTTGACTTGGATCAGCCTCATAACTCATATCTGCATGCATTGATTTGGGATGCTATACATCTCCCTGTATCTCAGTATTGAGTAATATTTTTTATTTCATTTTCTATTGATAATCCATCTCTTGTGAAAGGTACAGTATTTATCTTCCTGGATATTTTGCAGTATCTAAGAGAACTTTCACTCTATCTACTGGCATTTGAAGTAATGTGGAAAAAAAAGAAAGATAAATTTACAAGAAAAAAATGTCTTTTTATCTAGCAAAAAACATTAGTAAAATATTTTTACCTTTACAGTGAGAGCACAAAAAGCTTGAAATTGATTAGTTGTTCACTGTCAATGGTGGATGTTTCCTTAATTACTATGCAGCACATAGGAGCAATCTTCACCAAGCAAAACAGCAGTGGATGCACAGTAATTATGTTAGAGCAATGTAGACATTATTTTGGAAGGCAGAACTTGGAGTGCATTTGTAGGGGTTGGATATGAAACTGAAAACCAAGTCCTTGCATGTGCACGTGAGCAAATACATATGCACAACCACACACAAACATTCATGCTCTAGCATGTGTAAAAAATAACCTTCAGTTTTCACCCATGCCCCAGAAAGAGACAGAATATTACTTTCAGCTTAGAAAATTGAAAAGCATGCAAAAGCAGATCAAAAATCATGTTGCCTATTAAGTAAATAAAAGAATATTCAACTGGTATAAAATACTTGTAATTTTGTTTTAAAATATTTCAAAATTATTGAGCATTGCATTCATCTTGTCATCTATGTTTTTCTCTGTAATTCATTTGGGCTATATTTTTTTCTTCATTACTTTTAAGCTTTTCAGCTCATTAATTTATTATCTAATTATATCTAATTACTCATTCACAGCAGTATACCTAATTTTCAAGAACTACCAAATTTGTACTGTCAAATGTTCTGAGAATTTTTTCAATATACAAAATTGTTTCACTTCATCTAAGCTCCAACATACCAATTTAGTAAAAAAACTGGACCAGCATTTTCTGATCTATAATATTATTACCTTAAGGTCATCATCTCATTGTCTTATAGCCCCTCTGTACTTTATGGAAATTAAGTAACAAAGAGGACATTTGTCCTTGATTAGAATGAACAAATTTTTTACTAGATTCTATTAAAAGTTAAGAACATAAATAGTTAACCTGTTTAAGAAGCAAGATCAAACCTGTATCTGTTCTCTGGCATCTCTTTTATAACTAAGAAAACATACTGTGCTTGGCAAAGCTTCAAAATTTAAAACTCTCATTGTCTTTGTTTCTGGGATGTTACACAGTCTTCAATTTCTTTTTGTTTTTTCCTTGTTTTAAAGGAGGGCTAGGATGTTTTTCAACTTACATCTGTGTTGCTGGTTTCTCTCTAGAGAGACATGATTTATTTAGTTGAAATTCTTTCAGTTGAATCTAGTTCTGAGAAGGGAGGGAACTTTAAACAGAAATTTGGTAGTATGTGCATCTTTGGTAAATGGATTCTGTAAAGTTATAGAAAGTGTTTCTATTGTAAAAAATCTTCCACTTTTTTTGTTTTATTGTGCTGTCAGACCCAGGAACAATTCTTCACACCTCACGTGTTGATCACAAACTGGCAAATCCAAAAATCTTTTCTTTTTATACAAGCCACTGTTTTCTGTTAGAAGATAGAGCACTGTTCTTGCAAGAGTTTATCTGAAGAGGACAGCAGAATTTTGTCATCCTTACTTTCCAAAAGTAGGTTTGCAGCTTATAAGTCTATGAAAGTACATATTGGTCCTGTAGCTTCTTGGAATCTGGAGGATTGGTGAATTCAGAGGCTTATATTCACTGACTTTTAAAGGCTGTGCTACCCTGTAGCAAATCTCAGAAGCAAAAGAAAGGGACTTTTCAGTTATGCCATCTTGATAAATTTTCTAAATTAAGTTTTTATAGTTAAACTTTTTTTCTTAGTCAGGGAAAAAACAGTAAGAGGACTTTCTGATCCTTATACTTTCACATTGCAGCTGGAAGTCCAAAGAAAAGTGTCCAAAGAGAATTCACAATTAAATCAGACTTTTTATTCAACATAACTTTTAGCAGGATCTTGGGAAAAGGATAAACTCTCCCATATAATTATTGTCTTTCCTAAAATGTGAATAGAGGATGACATCAGTTCTTAAGAACAGAATTTTCACAGCAGTATCTGAAAGAGTATTAGCTTTCTGTTTGGTCAGTTAAGCTCTTGGTTGGTTTGCAAACAGAATATGCATACATTAGCCCAGTAAAAGCCAAAAACTTGAGACAATTTATTGGAAAGCCCTTCAGAAAGCTTAGTATTCAAACATCTTTGTGACCCAACTGGACACAGTCACAGAAATTTTTCCAAAATAGGCTTAGCCAGAGCAAGAGGCTTCCCATCTGTCTGAGGAACTTCTATTTCTAAAAATAGCAGAGGAAAAGAGGGAAGTTGATTCTAGTGGAAATGTGTTGCTGACAGCATCTGAATGGGAGTATATGAAGGATCGCCTTTTATCAGTTTCCAAGGATTGAGAAGCAGGGATCAGACATCAGGGGAGGTTTACAGTTGTCTGAATATAGGCACTGCTACAGTATGAGCTGTTCTGCAGCTTCTCATCTGGCCAGAAGCTTTTGTTTCAGAAAATCAAGATTCTGCCAAAGGACCTTGTATTTATTTTCCAGACACATGCACCTAAATTGGTTTAATAGACACACATTTTGGGAACTGAATCCTACCCTAAGTGGTTATCAGCTAATATTCTGCTGTGCATTTGCCATTTGAAGAACAAGTAGCTCCTAAACACAGAGGAACTGTAACTAGAATTAGGTGACTTCCAAACAAGAAATCTGAAGGAATGCAGTCACTTGTGGACGTCTCCACTGAGAACGATGTTTGCCATTACTCTAATAATATGCTGTAGGGAAATTATGGATGACCAGAGAACAGAAAGTCAGCAAGAAGCTTTGTTAATTTATTTGTTACAGAGATCCTGCAGTCCAGGCTGTAATTAAGATTTGGCAGGCTCCCAAGCCCGTCACCATACACTCAGACTGCTGCCTGTAAGACATGCAGCAGGCTTTAGTTGCAGATTCCTAACAGTAGTTCAAACTTTAGCTGCTGTTGTGCTCTTTGAGTTTGGGACCCTGTAAGGAAGGGCCCTAGTCTGTTCCTTAGCCACATAATAAAGCTATTTTGGCTTGGCTGGGCACAGCCAGAGGATGCCATGTTATTTCTACGGGTTTGTAAACCTGGTGATGTTCAGTTATGTTCAGTGGTTCTACCTAAATCAATTTTCAAAGAACTACTAGTACAAAATATGACCTCAAGTACATTTCCCAAGTAACATGGAAATTAAAAATAAAGAAAACAGAATGAAAAAAACCCAAGATTATCAAACAACACCCTCATTTGATGACAGGTGGTAGGAGATTTAAACACAAAATTATAACCTTATAAGATTAAGCAATTTTCACATTAGTATTTTATCAGTCTGCTTCTCAGGAGAATATGTTGAAGAGCACAACAGAACAAAAAAGCTAGATCAAACACTGGGTAACAGTGGGATAACATTTTTAATGTTCCTAGAAATAGGACAGACTGTTATTATCATAAGAGAATTTGCTTGCAAATGAGGATGTTAAGTTTTATTTCTTTCAGGGGCATGGTGAAACTGTTCATTGATGATGCTAGCTACCCCAGGATGTATCAGAGCTGCCTTCCTTCAAGAAACTAGATTCTTCTACATGTTTACCAGACAAAATAGACAGCAGTTCTCAGTGTTTAGAGTCCAACATAATTATCAGTAGTAGACTGGATTAGAAGTGTGTCTAGGTAAATGACTGTTGGTAAATGAGCATTCACTTTAAGTTCTTACTTTTGGAGCTCTACTGAATTAGATGGGATAATTAACTCATTTCTAAATAACTGGAAATCCTTAGGACAGCATAGGGTTTTGGGTTATGCATTTAAATCTTAACTGTATGACTGCAAAGACAAAACATGCATTAAACACCAGCATCATTGTGTGTGCACTTTGGAAACACTGCTCACATCTGTATTTCCCAGTGAAACAATGTTTAATTTACTAGTTCTGGTGACTTTTATCCCTCCAAGGAGTTCAAAGATTTTCTGCACTAGGCAGTATAAAAACACTCAGTGGCAATGGTAAATATAATATATTAACTAGTGTCTCACATTGCATTGGATGAAAAATTAAGTCTCAGAGGTGTTTCTGGTATTTGGAATAAGAGTTCTCATCACTTTCTGACATAGGATTACTCCTCTGGGCCTCCTTTTCAGAGCAGCATTTCTTATTGTGATGCAGTGATGATGGTAAATACCCAGTGGTGGGTCTTTGCTCCTTTACACATGCCTGAAGGAGTTTAAGTACTGTCTTGTCAGTGTCATACAGTATATCTACCATAACTCCTCTATAGACTTCTCAAGTTTCTTTCCTCCCAAAAGAGAAGAACTCATACATTATGCCATTTTATGGAAAAAAAAAAAATAAAAGAATTGGATCATTTGACCATGAAGAGATTGTGGCACTAAAAGAAACTGGAAGTGTGAATTAAAACAGCTCATGTGGAACTTCAGTAAGCACACTCAAAGTAAGCACTCTAAGCTTCTGTCCCAGATCTGCAAGTCTCTACTCCATATCTTTCCAAAATTAATAATAAATTTAAGAATAGGTCTATTAAGCCACATCAGACATGTGAGGCTACAGAATCTCAGGAAGATGATACAGAAATAATTATGGTACAGGCCCATCTGTGAAGGAGTGAGAAACTGGAAATACTCCTAGGTCAGGTTCAGTATGAGATACAGGACAGCTCTGCATCTTTGAACTCTGGTGTCTCCAACAACCACAAGCAGGAACACACTCCCATCACAATTAATCCCAATTGCTGACATTCTGATGGTAGAGATGAGCATTTGGAGACAAGATCACTTCAATTCCTGGACTCCATTTTAGCTGACATACTTAGTTCATGAAGAGATATGAATCTATAAAATAATGCTGTGATGTTTCCACCTGAAAGAGGAATTCATGTTATTTTCTTTGCTTTTGGGCCAAATTCGCAGCATGCAAAAAATGTTATCAAATCAAATAGGATAGGATTCCATGGCTTTGTAAAAGCAGAAAGGCTGACTTTTAATATCAGATGACAGAAAAATACAATTAATGGTGCATTGAAAAAGATGTTATTAGTAGAAAATAGCTTGCTGAAGCCTCAAAACTGTCTACTAGATTAACAGCCAGATGATAAGTTAATGCTCAGTACCTAAGACCTTTGAGAAAACATAAGGGAAAGTTTTTTGTTAATTTTTTTACATATGTCTTGATTTAATATCTGAATTAATAAATAATGCTCTGTGGATATTTAAACACCTGAAAATAGTCAGGAAAATGGCATCAGCATTTAGAAACCCACCAACTTATCAAAATGGATTTTCTTCTTTCAAAACATATATTTTAATCGTTTCTATTTTCTGTGGGTTTTAGATCACAAATTGTTTCATTGCAATGATTTCTCTGTAGATATGAAGGTAATTTTTCACATGGGTAGCAAAATAACACAAGTCATAATATTTGTAAATTTAATGAACAAAATATACATTGATGACATACTTGAAATTGCATTGGAAGTTGATAATAGTTAGAGCAACTGTTAATCCAGGGTGGATAGAATTCAACATGTGTTTCATGTATGTGTTTTTTTTTCTTCTGGGTTGTTGATGAGTTTCTTTGGAAGAAACTCAGAGGAATTGTGTTTTTCATTGGGAATGAAGAACAGATGTGTGTAATGAGTGTCTGGGGCGAGAAGGAAATCTGTGCAGCTATATATTACATCAGATTTTTTTTCTATCATTCTCAATTAGCTTTGGAAAGCATGGACTACAATGTCACCAGCTGCTCTTTCAACTGACTGTTCAATTTTACTAAGTAAAATGGACCCTATATGGTGAATTTTATTCCAGTGTCTCGTTAAAAATTAAAAGACAGATTATAGCGAGCCGATGTACTTGTGCTTTGTCATGACCCATCCCAGGAGACAGAAGTAACCCAGGTTCTTGTTTATAGATTCCTTGGGGAGGATTAGAGTGAATGATCAATGTTTGTAAATATATATACACACAGATATAAAAATGTATTATGGTTTATTTTAGAACAATTTGGTTGCAAAGGAAAGCAGGTATGTAGCTGTTTTGATTGTTATTATCTATAGTAATGTAACAATATGAAAGCATTGAAATGTGAAAGCACAAAAATATCACCCAAGGACACGTGTAAGGGAAAAGAGAGAGAGAGAGAGAGAGAAAGAGAGAGAGAGAGAGAGAGAATAAAGAGAGAGAGAGAGAGAGAGAATAAGACTGTGAAAATATCACTACCCTGTCAACCTTCCATGAGTCTTGATTGTTGCAGTTTAGACATCCCTTGGTCAAAATAATGGTACATCGGGAGTGGGGGTGGAGGGAGAAATCTCCAAAACACAAATCCAGTGGGCTAAAATACACTCAGTATAGGTGGGAAAGCCCAGGTACCTCCTCTCAGGGAGGAGCTTTCAGTCCTCTAGTGGAAGGCCTCAGAAACGAGTGTGGGAGTGCTTTGGAAGCCTTTGATGGTTTGTGACACCTTCTAAGACAGGACAGCTGCCTCTCAGGCTTCTGAGCCAGGATGCCCCAACAAGTCCTTCAGCGGGGTAGGGGAGCAGGGGCAGTTTTATAACCCAGGGGTTTGTGTAAGCATGACAAGAGACTCCTCCCTGTCCCCACAGGGTTTACTTCTCTTACCTCCCTCACAGCTCATCATTCACTCTCTGTATTAGAGGCTGACCATTACACACCCAAAAGACTCCTGCCTCCAAATGCAGCTCTAACAAAGCACTCTAACAAAGCCTTCACAACTGAGGAATGTTTTAAGTCATTAACCCATAGAAGTCCACTTTCTCACATGTTTCTATCACCCTTATCTTCTATTTTTAACACCTCTTTTGCTGTTATTTTTATCCCCAACTGAACAAAAGGGAAGTACATGAAGTACATGGCCATTATGTATCGTATCTTACCTCTGAATCTCTGTAATTTCCTTTCCTCAGAGGCTTAATCTGTAATGAAATTAAAGGATATGGAATATGTTATTTATTTTCTATGCATTGAGCTAAAAATTAGTTTGCACCAAGAAACCTACCTTAGGTTATATGAATGAGCAGAGCAATCTTCCTCAGAGAGGAAACCACTACCTTCTTTACAGTACTGTATTGCAAAAAGCTGAATTATCATACAAATCTATTTGGTTTGATATACTTTATCCAGTTTATCCAGTAGGATCTCATTTGTAAATCAATGTCTCATTTCAAAAGCAAGTTCCATGATAAATTCCTGAAAATCTTTGAATTTCATCTCAGTCAATACACCTTTGTACTTTGCTTAGATTGATTTCTAGAGACAGAAGACAAGATCCACAAAAGTTCTTTGATCTCCTTTAAACTACATAAGAGTTATATCCTGTAAAAGATGTATTGCAAACAGAGGCATCTGATAAATTTAGAAACTATTTTTAGAAAAACATATTTGTTTTTCTAATTATTTATATTATTTAAGACATTATACCACTTCAACAAGTACAATAAAGATTATTCAAGAATATTTGAGAATTGATACAGACTAAGTAAATTCTAATTCATGTTCCTTTCTCAAATAACCTGAGTTTGGACCTTACCTCTGTAGACACATCTTCTTTTATGTACCAACACAAGTGAGAACACTGGAACTATATGAGACCTGAATTTTTGAACTTTAGTGACCAATGGGTACCTAAACATAAGTTTTTACTCATTCTAGCAAGGGCAAACTCACAGTGATGACTAAAAATTGAACAGAGCCACACAGCTGTGCTGTAAATTGTCAAGCCAAGTCTGAACATGTGTTTGGCAGGTGTTTGGCACAGTGGGCAAGAGAAAATATTTCATCATGATTAGGAAGAAATGGTTCTTGTAGACATTAATTACTTAATTCCTTTCTGCAGGGATGCAACATCTTTTTAAGCAGATAGTATGAATATGCTTTATGTAAGTGCATTGTTTCAAAGACACTGGAAGGTAGGAAAGAGGGTTTGTTTAGTGTGAAAACTCTTAGGGTCTATGATAGAAATAAGAGGCTATACATTAAAAATTATTTCGTCTATCCTTTAATCAGGGAACCAGACCTCAGCAAACGTCTACTCAGTAATTCTGTGGCAACACAGTTACACATTGCATGCATCATTTATCCAAGAAGTAGTGGAAGCTGAGTTTTATTGTGAGGCTGGGAAGAACATTCATGAAAGGGCATCTGATGACTTAAATAACATCCCTGAGTACTGAACTGTGACTTCCTCTAAGAAAATCTCCTCCAGCAGGTGAATGAGGGATTTCTAAAATTACACTGGGAAAAAACACACACCTAAAAATGTATCTATAATAATTTAGATCACCAATGTAAACAACTTGAAAAAAGATTAGCCATTATTTCTGCTTAATTTGTTATTTAAAATTGATTTATGCTACAGTAGATACCAACATCCTTAGTCTTTGATTTTCCCTCTGTGATTAAAACAGTGGATCCTTCACTTGTTAGGGCTGGATTTTATGACAGTGTGTTAATAGTCAATCACTTGCAATTTCTACAAGTGCCTCATCTAATACAATCAATAGTTTTTTCCTTGTTCCAGGTGTCATCTCTATGATAAAATTTGTCTTTTATGTGACTGCAAACTGATCATGGGTCATGAAATATAATGAGTGCATTTCACAAAGTGAACACATCATTACGCATTCTCAATATTCACTGAATGTACAAGTAAATGAAAGCAAGTTTTATCTTCATATACAGCTAAAACTTAAATTCCATTAAAGGCTCACCTAGATAATGGTCTGTATTCTACTCTCACACTTTTAATTCGATGAATTGTTAAAGCTGAATTTTTCCAAATGTTGTAGGGTGTCAAATCACTTAAGGAATGGGATGAAAAAATTTTGAGTTATCAGTTACACACTGAACAGAAGAAGACTGAAAAAGTTGAATAGGAAAGCTTATGTGTTCCTGACTACTGATCAGACTACTGATTTATCTCATTAAGACTTTATGCCATCAGAAGAAACATAAATCATTGCACTACTTTAAACTGCTACTGACAATTCTGATTATTTTATTGGAAGATGTAGGTTTGTTTATATTTAGCAATGATGTTATTTCTTCCAGTTTATGAGCAAGTGAATAGCTATTAAGGATGAAATATTTTTGTTTTATAGACAGGAGTATAATTAAATATCTAACAACAGAAAAAATCTTAATAGGTACTTGTACACATGAAGTTCATGTCTAATATCTAGTATCAGTTTGAAGTTCAGAATGAGAATAATTATCAGGAGGCTTTCAGTAAAACATTTCAAGGTAAAGCAGGTGAAATCATTTGATGCTAATGCATTAAAACCTAGATTCACAAAATCACTTTTTATACTACAGTGTTCAGTGAATTGTAATAAACTACAGGAACATCCAGGACCATACTAAGTCTGTAAGATTCCACAACTTCATAGGAAATGTTGTCTCATCACATCTTGCCTTGCTGAATTTTCCTGTATTTTATACCATAGCCATCAACCCCTTCCTCAAAATAGGATTCAGAGGTGAGTGTGCAAGATTGCACAAAATTCTATATTTGTGAACCACCAGATAGAAAATGCCCCAGAAGTCAGGAGATCCAAATACAACTTATTCTCTCAATGACATGAATGGCAATTCACACCTTTCAGAAGACCACAAATCTAGTATGATTTTTTATCCATTCAATCTTGAATAAATAAATAAATATAAAGACAAAAAGGAACTAATTAAGAACCTAGAATTGAATACATCTGGGCTTAGCTTAAGCATCTAAAATTATACCTCGTGTCTGTTGTACTCACATGGGTCTCTGTTTATGGTCAGTGAAGAGAAATAGGCACTAGAGGGACATTTGTCTTGTGCTGCTATAGCCATATAAGACAGCTCAGATGAATTTCCCTTTAGGAGGTTCCTGTTTCTCTTCTTTGACTGTGAGTGGAGAATAGGTGACTATCTCATACTGGGATGTATAAATTTTATATATCTAAAGTTACATGAAATAAATTCCAACCCCAGAGGCTAAGGCAGGATGCTAGGACATAAAGTCATAGAAAAGCAGTCATTGGTCAAATTGTCTGGAAGGATTTTTACAAACTAGAACTCCACTTTCGCCATCCCCTCTCCAAAATCTGTAAGACTAAGCAGATAACCCAGTAGGAGTTAGAGACAGGAAAAGATTTCTTCTGTGGAAAAAACATATTTTACATGGGATACCTGTGTATTTATCTTTTGTGCTGTCTGTGCTATCTTGTTAAAAGGAACTCTCACCTGCCTGATACATATTTAACTAATGAAAACCACTTCTTTTGAGTAAGAGTTTCCTCATCCAAGTTTTTGACCTATTTATATGGCACTCATTAGTAGCAATTAAATAGTTAAACCCATAAAACCTCCTCACTGAGCAGTTACTAGATCAGAAATTGGCAGCATTGTTAACAGCCACACAATAAGACATATCTTTCACTTGTTCCATTGCCAAGAAGGCGAGGATCCTTTGAACAGCCTCTTGTCCTGCACCTTATAAACTTTACATCTTGTGCTTGGTGAACTAGAAAGCAGCACACTGTAGAATACCAAGGGAATGAATTCTGTACTAAAATATGCAAATCTATACTGATTTTCCACGCTGCCATGAATATACTGGAGTTATAATAACTGATGTATATTATAAGTTATTTATATGCTTTTTGGGTTTTGTGTTTCACCGTCTCTGAAATGTAGGTGATAAAGCATTAACTTTTTCTGAGGTAAGTTAAGAAGTCAAAATATAAAGTACTCTAGTAGTTCACCTGTTCTTTGTCAGATTTGACTAATATTTGCTCAAAACAATTGAAGACAAGCCTTACACCTTTCGGCTTTATTGGCAATACAGACAAGTAAAGACACAGGCTCTAACTCATCTTAAATAACGTGAACTGTCTCAGCCAGTAGAAGTTGCTGGTTAATATCTTTCCTTGAATGATACATGTGCAAAGTTTGGGAGGCTTCTGATGAGACATGCCTTCTTAAACATCTGTTCTTTTCAGATTGAGTCATTGTTTATTATTTCTTCCTTTTCTTTTAGTACTTTGAATCATTGCAATGGAGATGCTTAGCTCTGCTAAGTGTCAACAGATCTAGATACATTGTTAAAACCAATAAGATACTGTTATTTGGAAAGCCATTTTTTTTAATATGACCTACACCTGCCTCAAACTTCTCAGCTGACCAGCATAGAATATTGATGAGTCCGTGTCCTGGTTTCAGCTGGGATAGAGTTAATTTCTTCTCCGTAGCTGCTACAGTGCTGTGTTTTGGATTCCAAGTAGAATGGCATTGATTACATACTGATGTTCTGTGTTTTGCTAAGTCCTGTTTATCCTAAATTAAGAACTGTTTTTTGTGTATGTGTCTTATGCTCTGCCAGTGAGAAGGTACAAAAAAGAAACTGGGAGGGAGCATAGCTGGGACAGATGACATTAAATGGCCAGAGAGATACTCGACATCATTAAAGGTCATGTCCAGTATATAAAGTGGGGAAGTAACCTTGAAGGATGGCTAGTCTGGGTTTAGGAGGGGGACCTTGGCATTGGTTTGCAGGTGCTGAGCAATTGCATTGTGCATCACTTGCTTCTGAGAGTTTTTTAATTTTTAATTTTTTTTTCCAACTATTAAACTGTTCATGTCTCAATCTACCAATTTTACTTTCAGTGCTCCTCTTCATTCCACCAGGGTGTTGGGGGGAAAGAGGAGAGGGTTGAGTGAGTGGCTGAGATGTGCTTAATTTCTAGCTGGGCTTAAACCACAACAGCTCAGTCATGACTCTGGCTCTTCAGTCACTCAGGAAGAGCACAGGGGGAAATGCATTCTATATGCTGTCAAGAACCAAGAGGTGCTATGGGATAACTTCTGGATCTGAGAGTATCCACAACTGCAGTTTACCAAAGAAAACCTGGGTATCACTAGTTGGAATCTTCCTGTACTCACCTCAGTACTTATGCTAATTGAAAAAAAATCAAATAAAAGAAGCTTATATTTCTCACAAATAACTTGATAAAAAAGATGTTTAAATCTTCAATGAGCATTAGTTAAGGTCAGATGTGACTTTAATTGAAGTGATGAGTACAGATGATATTTCACAGCTAGAATTCTGGATAGAACATTCTCCTGGCCAGGAATATGTATTGCAACTACTAGGATCTGATTAATCATCTGCAGAAATATGGGGGGGAAATAGTTTCTTCACAGAACAAGGATTTCACACAGGAGTGTGTGAGAATTCTCTAGGAGTAATGCTGAATATAAAACAGCAATCCAATATGATTTCTCACAGAAACAAAATTATTATTGTGCTAGAACAGGTAAATAGGAGTTCATATGTAAGGTAAATGGAGTCCATTCTTTTCAGTGTCAATAGGTTTCTGCTTATTCATTCGTTCATTTTTTTCCAGATCTGAATACTACCACCTATTTTAAAAAAGAAATGAATATACAAGAGCGTAAGAACTGAACATTTAGAATGGTTCAAAAAGTAAAAACAGTGGAGAGGAAAGATTATTTCATTCATTTTAGTGTAAATAGGAGCTAACTGGAGGGAACAACTGTCTTCAGATGAATCCAGGATCACTGCAGAGACAATAAAAACCTGTTCCATTAAAGATAAAACAAGTAATGATCTTAAACTGAGACAGTTATTCTAAGATGTGAGCACAAGGGGTAAATTAAAGTCACTCTAGTAGCCTGACTTTTGACCACTTGCCTCCTTGAAAGTTTGATGCTCTTTTTGTATATTTAAAATGCACTTAAGAGCACATATGAAAGAAAAGGATACAGCCATTATGTTTCACTACTCTTTTTTGAATAAGTAGAAATATATATCATTGCTCTAACAAGCACAGATTCTTTTTCTTAAAAAGGGTTCATTAATCCCATCTCCAAAATCCTAATTAGGTACTTTAGAGTGTTTCTAACAGTAATACCAATTTTCTCAAGTTCTTTGAAGGCAATAGCTCTCTTTAGAAAGCAATTTGTATTTTTTTTCCCTTTACAACAGCCCCAGAGGTGAACGTTATCTCATAGTAACACACACTTTATTTTGTATCTCACTGCCTGAACAAGCAAGGTATTTTGTGAATAGAATTTTTGAAAAACACTGCTTTCCATTTTGCCTCTACATTCAGAACATGTTAACATAAGCAAGGGGATTTTTCTGTTCATTGTATTTCTCATAAAAATGTATTTCCTCTTTGGTGCCAGTTTGAGCCTTAATTGTTATCATAGGAATAACATTGGAAAAATTAAATCATCACTCTACATGCACTATACCAGGCATTTCCAGTGACAGCAGTGTAAACGTACTGTGTGTCATAATGCACAAACTCTCTGTTACAGCCTTCTAAAGCCAATACCTCAACTTCATCATTCAGTTCCTCCCATTTCAACCCCAGTTAACACTAATTATTATCTTATGTCGAGCATGACATTGTATATTAATGTTGGCTTGAATGGATTACAAAAGACACTCTTGTATAATACTTCAATGTAATATCTTGAATACATTTTTACTTGAAAGTAAGAGGCCTTCTGTGAAGCAGTAATACCATCAGCATCATTGCTTTGAACAGATCTGAAATCATATTTACTTCCTAGCAATAATATGGATCAGATACAAGTAAAAACTACATTTTCTGATGTTAATAATATTTAATAAAAAATTCACTAAATAGTTTGATTCACAAATCTGTTGTGATTTTGCAGAAGTTTATACACACTATATTTAAGATGTCCCCTAAAATGCTTCCCAGTAGCTTCTAGTAGTAGCTAGAATCCGTTTAGTGTTCATGACAAAATGAGGCACAACAGTTCACGTCTTTGGTAGAACACAAATTAGCAGTGTAGGATGCTTATATATTTGGATTTTTTCTGTGGCACTATTTAAATTTTAAATTTGAAGTTACCAAAAGAAGCTAAACGTATTTCTCAAAGTGTCTTTTTTGCTTCCTAACTGTGTACATGGAGTTAAATATACAGTTTTCTTTTTAGTGCAAAGAAATCACTTATCAGTAACACACAGACACAATGTGTCAGGCATGCTTTCCCTCCATTATCAAAAGATTGATTTTTTCAATATGCATCCAGGTCAGAAAATGTGGGGTTTTGGCATTGGGAAAAATTAGAATTCAGAATATATCATGGAACTTTATATATAAGCTTCAGGGCAGGAAAAAATTATCAGTTAGTGCTGACTGAGGGCAGATACTTCTCTGAAGATTGCATTAATTGTCCTTGGAAATGCCTATTTCTTGCCACTGACTGAAGAGCCAAACCAGGCAAACAGCTAACCCTAGATACCCTTTGGAAAGAAATCACTGAGTGAGCTGAATTCCATCAGTGGGATCTTCACTCTTCAGTTTCTGACAATTTAGAAGTCTAATTTATATGTCCTCAAATCTACATGAAGTCAGTATTTCATCTGAGGGTTCAGTTAATCTGGCAAAACACATTTTGTGAGTCCAGATTTTCCTCACATGCATACTCCAAAAAAAAATCAAAGGCTATGTTTTAAAGGATTATGCTTCAGCAGTTTTCTCCATGTTACCATCTTCCAAATGCCACAGCAGCTACCCAGTAGCTTGCCATTTACCAAGTACTTTCACTTCTGAAATTCTGAAACATTTTTACAACTCCTGTCAGAGGACTTGCAGATCTTTAAACAATTTAAGGATGACAATTTATTTGATGAGTACCTGTAAAAATGATCAGCAAAAGTCCCAAATACAGTATATCAAATACTGAACTATGGGTTTATATCTTTATGAAATCTTATTTAATACACACACACACATATATACATATATATAAAAAAAATACACATAGAAAATCTTTTGTTAACATGATTTGTACAGATAGCCAGAAAAAGCAAAGAAGTTCAAACTTTTCTAGTGATTCCAGCCAAGCATTACAAAGAATAATTATTTTCTTGCCTTTTTTTCCTTTTTTTCCCTACTTTGACTCCTTTTGCAGAGTCCTGATGAGATACTTTCCAAGCCTGCTTACAGCCTCTGGGCCTGTTTTTCTTTTCATTTTTTCTTTGTTTGGTCATCTGAACATCTACACAGTGTTGTGTTGTTTGGCTTTTGTCAGATCAAGTTACAATGAACAAGTTGCAGCAAGAATGGTAGAGCCATTTATGCACAGCAGCCACACAGAAAGGAAGATATCACTGTAAGGATCCATTTTCCAGTCTATGCTTAGTCATGATAGAAATGGATGCATCTCCCTCTGGACTTCCATAACACTAACTATAAATAAAGTGTCTAATTTCAGCTTGCTTCCTCCTACTTCCTCCATGTTCAGAATTTATAGCCTGGCAGCTTTTATCAGTAAATTTCTCCAGTTGATATTAAATTTAGAGATAGACTAATTAGTTCCATAAATAAGTGGCAAAAACTCAACACTGTGTAACAATTGGGCAGGAAAAAATAGGCCTTGACATGATTTGCATCACTGAATGGAAATGGTATGACAAGTCTGAATCTCACCAGACTTAAAGTGCAACAGCAGAACTGTAGTATCCCTATAATAATCTCATACAGGATTGTGTCATCTTTCTTCTCAGTTTTCCCTTTAAATTTTTCCTGTTATTATATAATTTTAAATGGATATAAAGTTGCTGCACATGCAATATAACCAAATGGCCAATTAGATTTGAAGCAAAACTTTAATATAACATTCTGGTTTGAAAGGGATCAAACAAATCCTCATTAAAATTTAGAGATAAAAGTTTGAGGGAAAGATAAGAAGAAATTAGTATCCCCTATAGAAGTCTAATTACTTTTCCTGCACCTATGGTGAAGTGAAAAACATTAATTGATCCAGTAGATAATAAATGAGACTGAGAAAGAGAAAAAAATGGGAAATACAATGCCAGAATGTTAGAAATACTACAATTAGAAGGAAGATCATCAAAGGATAATACTTTTATTTGTAAGGAAACACTTCCCATAGGATATAAACTTGCAAGATTAACTAAGCATTTTATGCTTCTAGATAGAAGCTTCAGCTCATGTGCACCTCAGGGGGAATTTGGGGTTTCAGCATCACTCAAGAAGAGATCAGAATCTGGCAGAAATAGTCCCATATTAGTGAATGTTCAAGTATGAAACCTTTAACATGAATAAACCTGAAAAATCGAAATGTTATATTCACTTATAGGTGATTTCTGGTAACTTTAAAATATTATTTTCAAAAGCTGAAGCCCCTCTGCTGCCAAATAGAGTAGATGCAGTCCACTGAGCAAAAATAGATGCCTTAGAATTTCATTATCTTTACTTGCTCCATTTCACAGTAAAAGAGTAACTTTTCTGCCAAGGTTGGAGGTAAGAGCAGCCAGCTCAAAAATCTAGAATTTATTTGAAAAACTGTAGAACAAACTTGTTTGAGCTCCTATCAAGAGACTTTGGAAAACTCTTCCCTGTATACCATTTAAAGTCCTTCTTCAACTTATAATCAGAAAGCTCACTCAATATAAAACTTTTGGGTAACGAGAATCAGGTATTTCAACAAAAACCAAAGCAATGCCAATATCCCAAGGATATGCCCAGTCCCAAAACATTTTGGGCAAAAGTTCGGCCCTTCAATTGAAAATTATCCCAGCTCTGAAGAGCACCCAGCCACTTCTTCCAACAGGAACATCAAACTAATGATCTCTTATGGAAATTTAGCCAAGACTAGGGTCAAACATTCATCTCAAGTACGTCTCCAGTCTAATAAGAACAAGAATGAGACTTGCCTTGTCTCTGCTCTGCTCTCCTCTGGTGTGGTCTCACCTTGAGTACTGTGTCAGTATGGGGCCCAACAGTATAAAAAAGATATAAAACAATTAGAGAACATTCAAAGGAGGGTTATGAAGATGGTGAAGAGCCTTGAGGGGAAACCATATGACCAGCAGTTCAGGTCACTTGGGCTGCTCAGGTTGAAGAAAAGGAGATTGAGGGGAGACCTCATTGTAGTCTACAATTTCCTCCTGATGAGGAGTGGAGTGGCAGGCACTCATCTCTCACCTCTGGTGACCAGTGACAGGACTAAAGGGAATGGCCTGAGGTTGTGTCAGGGGAGATTTAGATTGGATATTATGAAGTGGTTCTTTATCCAGAGGTGGCTGAGGACTGGAACAGGCTTCCCAGGGAAGTGGTCACAGCACCAGCCTGATGGAGCTCAAGAAGCATTTGGACAATGCTTCCAGGCACAGGGTGTTGCTCTTGGGGATGTACTGTGCAGGACAAGGAGCTGGACTTCTATGATCTTTGTCACTTCCAGACCAGGTTATTCCGGGATTATTGACAATTTCCAAATTGAGGTCCATCCTCATAATTTAGTCTGATGGTATTTATATACAGTGTTATTTTTTAATTTCTGGAATGCTGAAAACATGCAGGATTAAAAAATAGGCTTTACTGCTTCCTCATCAGAGGGAGAGATCAATTAGGCAGCACTCAGACACACTGTGAACAAAGATGGCTTCGCTGCTTGTTTACTTCACACATTTCCATGAAGCAAAGTACCTCTCTGCTGCCAGGAAAGCAAGACAAGATGTGTGCAAAATGTAGACTAACACTGAGTATGTGCCATAGGCAGGTATCAGGCATCCCTGAGTAACTGCTGTGCCTCGCTGTGACTGAAAGCCCTCGGCAAGCAAGCAGGATAGAAAGATGCTGATAGTGTCTAACAAAGAACTGCCTTTCCAGGGTCTTTCTTGCTTGATAGTCTTCAAACTGGGACAGAGTTTGAAGCACAGTAGTCATACAGCTGTACTAGAGGCATGTGGGGCTGAGCTCAGCCTGGCTTAATGACTGCAATGAAGACAGCTTTTCCAGAAGTGAGTTAGACCTGCTTTCTCAGTACACATGAATCATTTAGGCTATATTGTCTTTCAGATTACCTGCAATTATAGCCACAAGTGTGTATATTTATTTCACCAAGCTTGATGGTTCCACAGCTTATTTTTTATGATCTTGGTGCACTCCTGACTTTCAGTTTTCTAGAAAAAGGTACTGCAAATGTCTATTTCTGGTGTGGAGATTTAATTGGATATCTTCTCAGCTCTTATATTTACAGTTTATACATATTTGTTCAGATTAACATCTACACCAAAGTCTAGATTCATTCTCCTGGGCTTTAGGCAGTTGTCTAAATTATTTGTTCCCAGAATTACACAGGTAAAATGGGAGGGTAGGGTCCATTTCATGTGCCTTATTCATCTAAATTTGAGGCATAAAATAGATTTCTAAGAAGGATCAATGGAGACTGTTGCTATATTTGTTTAACAGACTATGTTCTAGGGCATGTTTTAGATAAATTCAAGTTGAATTCTTCTACAAATAGATATTTCACTTCCTGAATTAGTATGTAAGCAAATAAGATCTTGCATTAAAATAACTGCCAAATCTGCTTTTAAGGATAAGGCAGGAATAGTGGCATCTTCTGTGAAGTCTAATACCACTCAATTTGATGTGTTTCAAATGTACCCCCTTTAGAGGACTAAGGTGAAAAAATATCTTATTTCTGCATGACAATTGTATTAATGAATGAATTTAAACTGAGTCTCAAAGTCAGCAGCAAAGTTGCAAAGTCAAATAAAGACTTCATGACCATGTGCATGTCCATAAAAATTCCAGAGACAGGGCAAGGACAAAACAATTATTTACTCTAATGCTCTGATGGCGTTTTAATGATATATCCAAAGTGACTTAATGGATGTGCCCTAGAAGAGAGATATTCACTACACTAAAAATACCCTCACAATAAATAGTTTTATTTTGTGGCCCTCTAGAAAGGGTGACAAGGGAGGAAATGGGTTCAGAGGTAGCTACATTTGCCTCTGTCATGGTTTAAGACAGTTTACAGGGCGGACACTCCAAAATTACTTATCTCCCCTTTTAACTACTCTGCTTTCGCCAATAAGGAGAGACAAACGTGAGAAGAGATAAGTAAAAAAAATCAGTTTACTAAAAAATGAAACAGGAACAGGCAAAGTAACAGTAATAATCACTAGATACTGAAAAGTGCTGAATCCCAGGGACTCCCTGGGAACAAAGAAAAAATATCAGATAAGTGGCTCTGCCAAGATAGTGGCCTCCATAGATGACTGCATGGTCCAAGGAACAAAGGCAAAATGGTGGATAGGCCCCCTTCTCGCAAATATATGTGGAGAGAGAGAACAAAGAGAAAAAACCTACACAGCAACCAAACCTCCTCAATTAAAAAAAACCAACTTCTTCCCCCAGAAAACCAACAGGGAACAAGGACAAAGCAAGAAGAAACCCAGAGTCCAAAACCAGTCAAATGCCCCTGGAGCCGTTTGCTCCACACCACCCAGGGGAACCTCTCCTGGCAGCAGCAGCTCCATCCATAATGGCAGATGGAGCTGGGTCAGGGCTGGAACTTGGGCAGCGTCTGGAACCAGGAACTGGGCAGGGATAAAGCTGCAGTGTCAAATTCTCTGCTTCTTTTTCAGCCAGCTGAACCCAGTTGGTGTTGGCGCTGCAGTTCTGAGTTGTTATTGCATTCTGGAAGGAAAGAAGAAAGAAGAAGGAAGAAGGAAGAAGAAAGCTGGACACTGAAACCAACAGCTGCCATTTGCAGAATTTGCCCTGACAGAGTTTAAGATTGAGAAATACATTTTCTTGGAGACCTGAGGCAAGCAAGGAGCCCAGAGAGCAACAAAAGAAGGCTTGCTCAGTGAAGCAACTCTCTTAACAATCTGGCAAGAATGAAAAGAGAAAGAGGCTCTGCATGAGTGTCCTCTGATTCATAAAGTGACCCTGGCAGCCTCTCCTTCTTGAACTCCCTTAGCTCTGCATATTGTTTATATTTTGATCAGACCTGTCTCTCAACTCAGAAACACCAAATTCACTTAATAAATGTGGAAAGTAATTTACAATGACTGTGTTGCACCCAGGAAATAACAGACAGATAAAAACAAACTGCTTGAAAATGGTTCTTGATATGTTTATATTGTAGAGTTAACACAGCCCTGATTCTGTAAACACCAGAAAACAATCATCTAAATTAAAAGTATAATGTGCTTTATCTATCAACAATTTCTGTGATTTTTGTGCTTCTAACAGTACTTTAAAATAAAAGGTACTTTCCTGTCTAACTTTAACCAATAAATATGTAGAGAACAGTGGGCTGGAAGATGACTCGCCTTAAATATGGGTTATATTATCCCTAAACCAAGAGTCCTTTAGCCCTTTATTGATTAAGTTTGTTTTCCTAATTTACATATATTAAATGGGAATGTATTTAATTTTGGCCAGCATTTATTCATAATCAACATGAGGTCATTACCACCAAATTACAGGTACAAATCAATACAAGTTTTTGAAAAGTTTTTTAACCTAAAAAGAGGAGCAGAGAAATTAAATGAACTGGTAAAGTGACAGAGCTGAATGACTAGCAAAGATGGGCCTTCTCTCAGTAAGAACAAGGAATTAATGACACAAGTGGAGGATTGTAAATCTGGACCTGGATTGTAAATCTGGACCTAAATTGTAAAAGGTATCACAGATAAATCAGTAGAGTAGTAGAGAGTTTGGCTTTAAGCCAGAAATACTAGTTTGAAACTATAAAAAATGTGGCAGGAGCAAGATAGTTTTTTCAAAGGAAAATCCTACTTACCAAATTTTCTGTATTCTTTGAGCACACCAACAACATGGAAGAACTGTCAGGCATAGTACATTTTGTTTCCAAAAGATATGAGCTATGTCTTCACTGGAGATTATTTCTAAAGTAATTAGCCCAAATTTTTTTATGAATATGGATGAACCATGAAGGTAAAAAAACCAATTACCATGTACACAAATTGCAATTAACTGCACTTTCCTTATCTTTGGATCTATGTGTTTATATGATCAGTATGTTGCCACTATAATTATAGATATGCAGGAAAATTAATCCTATTTCCTTTGTAGTCAGTCAATTTGCTTGAATCTGTTGCTGTTTATTGTCAGGAACCTACATACACCTGTCAAGAGGCAGGATTTTGCTTCTGTGGAACGCGTTGACACGGTTCATTTATTTCAGGCTGCAGCAATTTATGAACACTCACTGTCATCAGTTAACATCAGTTAGGAGTTTTGGTGTGACTTTTTCCATATCAAAAGAGACAGGACTGTTGTCTGTCAAAAAGGAGATTTATTTACGGACAAGAACATATGACTTGAGCAAGAAATTCAATCTATTAAAAAGAATCCTAACGTTAATCAGTAATTTCTGCAATCACCTGGTTTATTTGGTTTTGGGTGATACAAAGCCTGAGAGCATTCTTCCATCCTTCAGTTTTAAGAGAATTTGAACAATCTGACCTGTATTATTTCTGTTTGTAAGTTTGTAAGTAATTGCAGAAGTTATGAAAGCCTTTTTAGGTCTTCTTTTTACTATCTAGCTGCTTATCTTGTTTGCTCATTTGGTTAAATACAACAAAAGCTCTTCTCAGTGGTGCTGAGCAATAGGACAAGAAGCAACAGGAAGAAACTGATTTACAGGAAGTTTCACCTGAACATGAGGAAGAACTTTTATTGTGCAGATGACTGCACATTGGAACAATTTTCCCAGAGACGTTGTGGAGTCTCCTTCATCAGAGATATTCAAGAGCTGCCTGGACACAATCCTGTGCTGTGTGCTCTGGGATCACCCTGACTGAGCAGGGAGGTTGCACCAAATGACCCACTGGGGTCCCTTCCAACCTTACCCATTCTGTGATTCTGTGAAGGCATAAGCTGTATCAGTGCAATCAGTAAAATGAAGTGACAGAGGAAAAACCCTTGATATTCCATCCTTCATTTCACATACTACCTGAGAAAAACAACAGCTGCTCCACATCTCCATTTTACATAGCATTTTTCATGTAGATGTTTTCAGTACTTGATTTTTCATGGCTAAGGAACAAGCATTTGTATATGTCAGACTAAATATTGGGAATATAAGTAATATAAACATCCTGAAAGAAAATGCTAATTTTAGTTACTACAAATATTTAAAGGTTTCTATTTGAAATGCTTTTATTTTATCAGTTGATGATTTAATATTACATGTTAGTGCCAAAGAGGAAACCATACAAACCTGACACACAACAATACCACTTCAATTGAAACACTTCAGTTGAAGCATTCGGTTGAATTCGCTAAAACTGAATTTGTTTTTCCTGTGTTTTTTATTTTGTTAACATTGAAGGACTTTGTTATAACAATGCTAATGGTTTTGTTTCCATTTTTATTTTTTGACAATTTTTTTTCTGGCAGGATAATTTTCTATTAAATCCTTATGATGATTTGTGATGTACCTATAAGTAAATGGTGGAGTATACATACACATGAATAAAGACTGCAGTGAAGAGAATAAGTTTATCCTGTGCTGTGGTAAATAGCTTGCTACCACATGCTGCCAGCAGGAAAATATTCTTCTTTTGTGAGTCTGCATAGCAAATATTAAATTTGTTGTATGTTTCCTGGTTAGCCCAACACAGTTTTCACTGTGTGATTTATTATTTGGATATAAAACCAAATAATAAAAAATGCTTTAAAATATATGCATTATATTTCTTGCTGTTATGAATTTTGCAGCACTTACTGCTGCATGGAAGTTTCACAAATCTGCTTCTCCAGTTAGTTAATATTGCTGCAGAAATTAGCCCTGAAGTGCTACAGATTTCTACAACACTAATGATAGTCTGAATGCAAATGTAATAGATGCCTTTCTTCTCCCAGCTGTTACCTTTAGCCACCTGACATTATGTCAGTAATGAGAATCAGATCTGAGATAAAAATTCCATCACTTTCATAGAAGGATAGGAAAAGCATGATGAGAGTCTCAAGGCTACGATACTAGAATTTTTTTTTTCTTTTCTCAGTCAATTTTGCTTTTATTTCAATCTTTTCTGCCTAAAGAGAACCGGCTGGATGATTAATACAATTTCTACAGGCAGCCTGGCACTTATATTTACTAACAGAAGAAGTGACAACCTAAAGCAATTCCCTGGTCTGCTAAATCCAGTATCAGACCTCTGGCAGTAGAAAACTCTAGCTGCTTCAGAATAAGGAAAAAAAGAGTTCAGTTGTGGAATATTTTAGGGAATCACAACTGAGGCTGCACTCAATGAGCTAAGTATATTTTAGAAAAAATTTCTCCATCAGCCCACTAGTTTCTCAGATCAAGATGAAGTGAAACAGAAATATTTCCTTTCTGCCATTGCACCTTGTGTCCTGTTGAGATCAACAAGAACAAGGGGCTGACAAGAATCATGTTGTATATTAGATTAAGAAATTGTATATGATTTGGAGATTTAAAAATCAAGTGTCTAGGTTTATCATCTCTATCAGGAAGGGGCTTTTTTCCTTCTTTTTGTTTTTAATTTTATTGTAATCAATGCACAAGAATCAAAGATGCTGAGCACAATCCAGCATGTATCCCATCATATTTTCTTCTAGTGACAGGGTCTTCACACAAACTACTAAATATTTGAGGTACTCTTTAAACATAGAAGTGACTTACACAAGCACATGTAGCTTTTAGAGGGTAACATATATTCCTTCTGATCAGTTCTTCTCAGGTGCTTGGTAAGAGATCTGCTTCTGTGACAGCATTTGAGTTGTATCATAATAGAGTTAACTCCTACTTCTAGTAGTTCTGTGACACCTGTAGTACTTCTCTGGGTACTGCTGTTGTGGTGGAGGTGTTATTTTCCAGTTAGGGTTATTCTTTTTTTTGTTTTTTAGAGGTTGCACTGACCTATGTTTAAGACATGGACTGTTTGAATACACGAATGCTGTGTAAAAGTAGGAATGAAACACAGTGTAGATGATGAGTGAGTGAAGGATGGAGTTCTTGAAAATACTGGAAAGGCTTTGAAAAATACTTGAAAGTACTGAAAAGATGCTAGCAGGACTTATGAGACAAGCGATTTCACGATTTTGTCAGTGTATGGTATAATATGGGTGAAAAGGCAGTTCTCTGCAGGTGCACTAAATTTCTGTAGTGAATTTCTGCTGATAGAACTCTACCAACTGCTTTTACTGCGAAAATATTTTGGAGAAATTTGACAGAGCAATGTACACAAAGCCAAGGGATCATTGCAGTCTGTAGATGACATACAAAGCACACATGTTCTCTGTCAAGACAATCTGAGATTGCTTTAAAATTACTGCAGAAAACATTAATTATTAATTAACCTATAATTATTGACCATAAATTCACAACATCTAGCCAGTAAGAAGATACCTGCTACTGAATATATTGTATTGCTCTTTGACTACTCTGACATTGATCCAAGACAAGAATAGTTCCCAAAACATTTGTAATCTTAAATTTCTGCAAGCTTCATAGATTTTTGGGAATACTAAAATCCTTAAAGAGTTGTTCAGAATCACAGAGAATATGTAATAGCCCCAAAACCCTGATCCTTGAATATCTTTTTGCCTAGGCTAAACCTCATGCTCTCTTTTTTTCCCTTAGAGATGTTGTTCAGATGTCTCTCTTGTGCCTCATAAGTTTTCCTCAGACATTTACTTTTGAAATATCTGTTTCTATGACAAAGCTCTTTGAAGTTAACCAAAACATTTATAAGTGTATTGTGGAATCAGACAGGAAAACCAAGAGGCTGTACATACTCAGATCACATACCCAGGCACATAATTTCAAATGATTACTACATAACTACATAATTGTTAATGATTACTACTGAGAGCTAGTAGTTATATTCTAAACACAAAATTCCAGCACTTGGGCAGGCAATTTTATCTTCTGGTTGCATAGAGTTCTCTCTATCATTTTCTGGAGTCATGTTCAGCCATCTGCCTCCCAATGCAGTTTTGGCACATGACTTGCTTGTTGAGTCCTGGGAGGGTCCTCTTTTAATAAATAAATAAGCAACTAAAAAATTAAATATGTAAATAAATGCATTGAATTATTTTTAAAAATTTACTGTTCATGAGCATGCTCGAGTTTACCTACTGTCAGACTTGATCTTGGTGGGAGATCACTGAGCTCTGGAGGTTCTGCCTTCAAAACCCTTCTCTCTCAACAGAGAAGGTTGTCTTTTTATATTGTGATATAATGGGGTCCGTCTTAAGGTTGAAAGTCTTGCTCCACAGAGGTAGATAAGCCTACTTCTCTAGTTTAATCATTTGGCAAGTAGAAGATTTCACTTAAAATGAAAATCTTAAAACTATTCAGATAAGATTTCATGGATAAACTTCCTTTGAGTTAATGCTGCATGATGGGGCCTGCCAATTATAGGTGTTCTTGAAGTAGTTTTTTCATCTTATTTAACCAGATTTTGAGACCATCATCTTCTGTTTTGTGATATAGACTGCTTTCCTACATAGAAATATCTGAAGTCTTGAGACAGTGTCTCCCTACTCTTCCCCATGAAATATTTTACTAACATCTCTACAGACAGCCACAGACATCTGTTGCTGTTCTGTTAAACTGAGTTCCCTCCTTAGATCTTCCTCAAAGCTGAACACTTAATTTCAGAAAAAGGGTGGAAAGAAAAATAACATTTTTATTCTTGCACTTAGAGATGTATATGGAGATTGTGTGGATTCTTTCCAGGCATGTATTTGTCCTATTCTATGAAATTTGTAAGGCACACAGCTATATTACCTGTTCTGTGACTGAATGTTTCCTGCAATAGGATAGTTTCAGGCATTTTACTATTCTCAGGAGTCTCAAGACCTCCATCCTGACTCTCTGACTCACTGCTCTTTGGGTTTGGTGTGAAAATCTAAGTAGTGAAGTCTTAAATGGAACCTACTTTATCTTTTTCTGATCCATTAAGCAGTGTGAATGGGATTTTTCTGTTCTAATGCAGCACCAGAATTTAGAAGTCTTGATTTAAGGTAGGTATGTAGGCTCCTGTCCCTTGTGGCCAATGTCTTTTAGTCAGCAGTTCAGTCGAATTAATTAATCTCTCCATGTGTCTACTTTTCTCCATTGATAACAGTAATTAGCTTAGAGGTGCATGTTTAACTCATGCATCTGCAGCTGGATCAGCTCAACCTCTGTGTACACACTCTGTGCTTACACACGATGGTACTGCTGCCACTGTAAAGATGCTCACACTGGTTTTAACAATGCAGCAAAGCAGCTCTGACAAGACATTCAACACCAGCTGTAAAATCTTTCTGGATTAGGTCAGCTGCTGAACTGTGTCTTGTGGCATACTACATGGCTAGAAATGTCTACTTTAAATGTAGTCCTGTTCAAACTGCAACCCTTGCAGAAATTCTTTAAGATTAGATTTTTACACTCCTATAGATTTACAGATCTTCACATATCTTTTAAATTCATTCCACTGAGTCTGAGAGAAGCAAGAGTACTATAATTTCCACGCCGATAAAAAATATCTCTCTTAAGCAATTGAGAGAACACCTTAGAACAGGAATTCTCTAATTAACATGGCATCACAGCAGAGGAAGTGATTAAAACAGAGACTGTCGTCTTGGTCCTGGGCCTTCTTGAAGAGTCTAAGGTGGAGATTACTATAAATCTACAGAGATCTTCCAGTCTGAAATGGGTGGCTACCACTGTTGAGTCTCTGAGAGAAATACATCCCCTCCTTTACACAGTACTGGAGATTTTGGAGAGAGCAATGGAGACCCTACAGAATTTTCCTGCATATCTTTTTCCAGTTAAAACTCAGTGAAGTACTACAGCTTTAATTTTCCATGCCAGAAATGCGATTACATGTAATTCAGACACCACTAGTACAAATACAAAGACATATCTGTATATACCTACTGTACTCAGTCTTGCCTATACATTCCGTGTAGTAGCAGTAGTAGTAGTAGTAGTAATAATAATAATAATAAATTTTATACTTACTGTTTCACTTACCTGGTGACCTCAAGGAGCTTTGAAAAAATCACTTTAAGTAACACTCTAGAGTTCTCTATATTTCATTGTAACATTTCAAAACATAATTACGCTGAAGGAAATATAATAAACAAATTTATTTATTAAAAAAGGAAAGGTAATTTGTAACAAATATGTGTGAGTTTAGATATGGTAATTGCACCTGGAGATGAATTAACTATAAACACTGCAATGATTACACAGCTACAACCCTGCTAATAAACCTTGGTTTTCACATGCCAGCAGAGTTCTGCTGAATCTTCCACAGTAATCCTTTCCTACCGAATCTAGATTTCAATTGTGACATACAGAGGTCAAGAAATGCAGTAGGGGACTAAGTCACTATACCATTTTAGACTAATTGTACATTCCAATACAATTAAGGGAATTGCATGTGTTGTTTTTAATCTAAAACATACATATAGAAAATATTGCTCCATATTTCAAATTATTAATGATTTCTCATATTTGAATGTATTAATTAAATGTAATATGCTATAAATTTTGAAGCAGTTTAAATAGCCCTATTTTACAGATTTTACAATTACTGAAACAGTTGTTGTTAGCAACAGATCTCATTTAAAACCATAACAACCTTCTTATAAGCATTAAGACTCTAAATAAAATTGAAATCCCAGCAAAAAGTTTTGAATCTTTGTCATGTCTTCTAGCACGGTAATTATTGTGTTTTGTCTGTTCACTCAGAACTATGAAATAAACTACACATACTGAAATAAATGTATAGATATATAACTTTCCACTCATAATGTGAATATATAAGTCTGGAAATGATGAATCCTCATTTGCCATGTTCAGGCAGAGAGGGGTATTTTGCAGAAATTCCTGCAGCTAATAAAAATAGTGTGTAAAGGGTAAAAGGAATTCCAATACTTCATACTTTGCTGAAATATGTAAGAAACTAAAGAACTTTGTAAGATGGCCAAATTTTGGCCAAACTCAGTATCCAGCCTTTCTCTTTGTGTTTCAGTAATCCATACTTGCCCAAGGGGAAAAGGTGGGGAAAGCTGTAAACTGGCTTTTTGCAGCACTAAGAGAGAGCAGCTCCTGCTAAGTAGGGTTTTGCAGAGAGTGATTGTTCGCAAGCCCCACCGAGCCCCTGGTCTAGATGAAGAGAAATCTTGCAGTTGCCTTCCTTTTCCAGGCCAGCTTCCAAGAGTGCAATCCTGAAGACTGCAGAGGGCAATGTAATAAAATTGCCTATAGTGACTTTAAATTCTCTCTGTCTAGGGGAATGGTCAGTTTGACTATTTTGCTGCCACCATAAAAAAGGCACAGTGAGGGTGGAGCGGAATGCCTTGCTCTTTGTGCTGCCTTGTTTCCTGCAAATTCTAGCATATCATTTACTGCTTTCATTAACCTTTTCTGAAATTCTAGTATTAAATCTTTTGAAGTGGTCCTATGAATGTGGGACTCAGTGCCTACCCAGCTTGTAATATGGCTTTGTATAACAGGATTATGGTATTTATATGACATTTTTCAGTGCCTATGATTTGTCCAAGCAACTTGTTTGCAACAATACACCAAGAAGTGGCCTTCATTGAACAATCACTCACATTCTTCTTAAGAGGGGTCAGAGCTCCATGTTAACTTCTTTGCATTGCTGATTGAGTAGAAAGAGAATCCTTAACTTCTGACAAGGAAGTGAAGGGCTTTTATCCTCTCAGGAGCACTCAAATACTTATTGAACCAGGACCTAACCTTTTAGCATGCACAAGAAATTCAGACAATTTTTTTTGCAAGTATGTATTAGCTAACATTTACCCAAATTGAATTCTGTCTGCCCTTATGCACCACCTACATTAGGCATTTCTAAAAAAAATTAATTTAAAGTCCTTTCTCTTACATCCTTTCAGATGGATTAAAAAATGGCATGAGAAAGTGAAGATGATGAGAGAGATGAAATTAAACAAAAGAAAATGTGGCTAAGTACAGTGGTTTGACAGATGTAGAGGCCCTCATCAGAAAAAGGACTGAGCTTGGCTAACTGCAGCTAACTAGCAGACCCTGGATTTTGCTCATCTGAGCAACATAAGTGTGACTACCAGCATTCAGATCAGCCCTGTTTATGGCACTGGCACTATCTGCTGTCATGAATCACATGCAGAAATCAATCCGATGATAGAAAATAGCTCATGATTCAAATCAAAAGGATTTCTGTTTCTTCCAAAGTGGTTTGGGGCTGGGTTTTTTTTTTTTTTTCCAAAGGTGTTTGGGGTGGGTTTTTTTTTTTTTTTTTTTTTTTTTTTTTTTTTTTTTTGTTTTCTTTTGGTACAGATATTTCAGTTTAAAATCCCTCTTATTACCTCAGTTAACCAGAAAAAAAAGTCTGTTTTTCAAATCCTCCTGAGATCATGGCATCTAAATTCACAAAAGTTATAAAATGCCATAAATTAATGATGTCTAAAATCTGCTAACATGCTCAAAAGCCACTGTTTGATGCAGCTTGTGGATCCCACCTCCGTGGCTGCTGATGGAGTGTTCAAGTTGGGTGCTCCTGTTGAGCAAATACCTTTAAAGTACTGGGGATCCCCTGTGCCGGAGCACACTCGTAGTTCTTGTGTATGGCCAGATACACTGGGATGTCTCACAGGCAACCTGTGCATTCTCTGTGTTCCTGGAAGGCAGACTGGAGGCAGATATAGATAGCATAACAGACTGTATGCAAAGCTTTTTTCCAGAGATCACACTTTCAGAAGATCATAAACTAAATCAGTGGGGATTTGTTACAATATCTCAGAGTTTCTTTTGCAAATCCTGTTGGAATCAATGATAGTGCATGTTTAAGCACTTGATGCTTTATTAACTGTTGCCCTTACTCTTGCTGGTATTGGGGATAATGAGTATTACTGGCTAAATATATGTTGTCAAATATAATGTTTTTTAATCTCCCATGATTCAGTTTTACTCAGGATTCTTTTGTGTTTGTGTAATAAGAAGAAGTCAAGAGGAGATCACAAAGTGTCTTTTCTGTGCCATTAACTGTTTCCTATATTGTCACACACCACTATTTAAAAGTATTCCAAAATATTTCTGTATGTTCAGCTTCATTGCAGTTGCCCACCTGGCATCTCATGGTCAATTTAAAATGTATTGCCAAGGGCTGTTGAGCTGATGCATAGCTGAGTTTGTCATGCATTTTTTTGATTATTTCTGTCCCCTTGCTTTGGTTACCAGAAAATTTTTGCAAATAAATATTGTTAACTTGTTTTTAAAGAATATGACTCCTAGATACAAACTCATGTTATTTTGTTTGGCTATACCTTTTTTTTTGTCTGCCAAAAAACTTCCCTTCCTTTAAGTTTCCTCTGCCTTTATGTCAGATTCATGGTGCAGAGAACTGAACAAAGGAAAAAGGTAGAGAATACTGATTTTTCAACAACTTCAGCTAGAGCCATGTTTTACAACGTTCTCATTTAAATTATGAATTAAAATTAATAAATTATGAGAAAATGTGATATGACATGCAAACCTATGCAGAGTAGTGACCTGAGACTTCCAAACTGCTTTTGAATCCCATCAATTAAAACTATGTAATAGCAAGTAGAGAAAGGCTGGATTTTCATAATTTCTTAGACTCCCAGAGGCCATGCAGATGATCTCTTCCAGAAGTATTTGATGCTCATGTCTCTGCTTATATACTGCTCTCCCTCACCAGTAGCCCACACATACAGATGAAGTGAGAAAGCACAGCATTTGCAATGGGTGAAGTGTTCCTGTTCTTCACTAGTCCTACTGCTCCTTCATGAGTGAAGCACATTAAAACTATCTAGGAACAAATTCATCTTCCACAGGGTGAGTGATAAACCAGGGTCTATGATATCCATCCTTGCTGCACACAGGCAAGAACAGAATCAGGGCAATAAAATGGACTACAGCTTTCACTGCTGTAAATTTTCTACCTTTATTGAAGTCAATGTAGCTGGGAAAATTTATATTAGGTCAGGGATTGGTACCAGCAGTTTCTGGGCATGATTCTTCTTTGCTTGTAACTAGTGTTTCTAGTTACAGCTATGCAAAGTAAATGCAAACCTTTCCATTCAGCACTGGTTGTGCTTTATGCCTACTATTTTCAATTAGTACTTATCCTTTCATCCTGCAGCTACCAGACTGTGAAAAAGTTTTAGTTGCATGTATATATCATGTGGTTGGAAGGCCTTTTAGGGAAGGGTAGATGCAAGCCTTTAATTTTACAGGTCTAAAAGTGACTGTAAACAACTGTGACTGTGGCTTATATGAACAAACTTAAATCTTCCAAGGATAAATAAGCTATATTCATAGCATCACAGAATCATAGAATCACAGAATCACGGAATGGGAGAGGCTGGAAGGAGCCACAATGGCCCCAGTGGTCCAACTTCCTGACTCAAGAAGAGTCATCCTGGAGCACATTGCAGAGGATTTTATCCTGACACTTCTTGATTACTTTTATATTAGATTCCACATATAATCAGAGTGAATGGATTAGACAAAAATTAAAATAATGCAGTTTGTGTAATAAAATAGATGAATAATTGTCCTGAAATCTCAATTTGAAATAGTTATATTGGTAAATTAATAGAACTATGTTTGTTTGGATACTCTCTCATTGATACATAAAAGGTTCAGATCTGGAATTGAACAATGATACCGAACAAAAGTGTGATTCAAAGGAAAAACATATTTTGTTTCAGGAGAATGCTCTTTCTTCTTAGGACAAGAAAAACTGATATAATGTTTTGACCTAAAACATGAGGCTGTAAAAATCAGAATGGAAATTACAAAATACACTAAGTATAGTAAATATTGTACTGCAGCAATTTTCATGTAGTGGAAGACAGTAAAGCTACTTCATACTATTTGCATGTTATCACCCATCCCAGGACTGAAACATTCTGTAATTGATGAGGTGATACATTCAGTGCAGAATTTGAGATCACATTTTTGTATATCCTCACATGAGTCAATGCTGTTATTACTTCCCCTAACTGCATTAATTTCTTTCAGCTATGGCTGTGCCTTCTCCATTGTGTCTGACAATTCTTTTTCTTTTTATGGGAGTGCCTCAATCTTCCAAAGAGCATTATTAAATTATTATTTAAGTCCAAAAGATATTTTAATAATATATGTAATGAATAAACAAGGATGAGCTCAAGAAGTGGGCTGGTGGGAATGTCATGAGTTTTAACAGGACCAAGTGCAAGGTGCTGCAACTGGGTCAGGGCAAGCCCTGTGCCAGCACAGGCTGGGGGATGAGCAGACCCAGAGCAGCCCTGCCAAGAAGAACTCAGGGTGCAGGAGGGGCTGGACATGAGCAGGTAAGGTGCCCTCCCAGCCCAGAAAGCCAATTGTGTCCTGGGCTGCATCCAGAGCAGCGTGGGCAGCCCGTCAAGGGAGGGGATTCTGCTCCACTGCTCCACTCTGGTGAGAGCCCACCTGCAGTGCTGCATCCAGCTCTGGGCCCCAACATAGGAAGGACATCAATCTGTTGGAGTGAGTCCAGGGGAGGCCACCACGGTGTTTAGAGAGTTGGAGCACCTCTCTAGTGGGGAAAGGCTGGGAGAATTGGGATTGTTTGGCCTGTAAGAGATAAGGCTTTGGGATGACCTAATTGCAGCCTTCCAGTACCTGAGGGGAGCCTACAGGAAGGATGGAGGCAGATGTTTTACAAAGGTTTGTAGTGAGAGGTGAAGAGGAAATGGTTTCAAATGGAAAGAGAGTAGTTTTAGATTGGATATTATGTAGAAATTTTTTACTGTGTAGGTGGTGAGGCACTGGAACAATTTGCTGGAACAGAAAAACTGTGGATGCTCCAGGCCTGGATGTCTTCAAGGCTAGGCTGGACTGGGCTCTAAGCAGCCTGATCTAGTGAAAAATGTCCCTGCTCATGGCAGCTGGGTTGGAACCAGATATTCTTTAAGGTANATGTAGAAATTTTGTACTGTGTAGGTGGTGAGGCACTGGAACAATTTGCTGGAACAGAAAAACTGTGGATGCTCCAGGCCTGGATGTCTTCAAGGCTAGGCTGGACTGGGCTCTAAGCAGCCTGATCTAGTGAAAAATGTCCC
>VZRX01001690.1:0-243188 GCA_013398075.1 Notiomystis cincta
TGATCTTGAAGGTCTCTCCCAACTTGGTGATTCTGATTGATGCTGGACTATGTGACTGCTCATAAGATCAGTAAAGACTTAAGAGATATACCTAATTAATTGCTGACATTCATTTGCACTCAGAAATAGACATGAACCTTCCACTTCTCAACTGCAAATCCAAGTCCACTGGGTGACTTTACTAATTTCACTGTTAATTCAATTTCTGGGAGCAATGGAACAGTTCATGAGAGCTGCAGTTTGAATCATGAGGCATAATATTCTTCATTCCCATCACAAAAGGCTGTCGATTTCTTGTTGAGGTTCCTGCTTGGATCCTAGCTGCAGTGGGGCAGCTGACTTTTATTAGAAGTGGAGAGACTTGTTCTGTGCAAGTGCAAAGGCTGATGCCTTAAAGACCTTGTTGCAAATAATTGAGAATTTTTAAGCTGATTGTTTAGTGCTTTAGGGCAGACCTAGAACCTTTTCCAGAGATGATTATAAAATGGATGAAATGTTTCAGTGAGGGTTTTGACAGGGACCTGGCCAGCTGACACTGATTGAGAAGGAAGTTGTGAACACACAGGAGGAATTTTTATCTCCCTTCATAAGGGTCAGAGCTGATGCTACAACTGATCAGAACCCTTTAGATGGATTCATTTGATCAGGGACTGGATATACATGCATCGACTGGTACTAAGTAGGGGATTGTTAACTGTAAGGAAACCAGGGATTTGGGAAAGCAGGCCAGCTAACTGCAGCCACTTTCTTTTGACTAGCAACCATTGCATGTGGTCTTTCGAGAGGATGTCCTAATAAACCAGAGTTAAATAAACAATAAATAGAAGTAAATTTGATTGTCTTACTTAAAAGTGCTTTCTCTCTCAAGTATGGTCTTTGATACGCAGTAAATAAAATTACCTATTCCCATCATTTTAGCATCCATAGGGGATTTTAACCCCAGACTGAACTGAGATAGTTGGGTATTTATACCATGAGTGTCAGGGTTTTTGCTGCATAAATAAATGAAGGTGTAACAAATAAATACCCATGTTTGTATCTTGGCTATTCTTTTACTGCATGTGTGGTCTATTAAATCCTCATGCCATCTCTGAGTACCAGCATGTCATAGTTATAGTTTTGGGGGTTTTTGTTTGTTTGTTTGTTTGTGTTTGTTTGGGTTTTGTTTGTTTGTTTGTTTGTTTTTATATTTGTGTTAAAAGTTCTCTTTGGGAGTGAGTTTATAGCTATTTATACAACAAACAACATTTTCCCCCAGGCAGTTAGAAGTTAATTTTCATCTGAATACTTATTTTTTAGAACAAACATATGAAAGAAAGCTTCTCTTTCAAATAAGAAGAGGCACATTATCCTTCAGATCAGTTTTTGTACAAGAAATAACTCAGAAAATTAATCAAACTCCTATTTTGCATTCAACAGATCATTTAGTAAACAAGCATAGAAAATTAGAAGCCTATTGAGTACAACTGTACTATTTTCTTGATCAGAAAATTTTAATTCAAAATAGTAGCATAGTAAGCCAACCTCCTTCTTACTCCTCACTTCTCTTAATTGCTGAGCATCATGGAATTCTGTTCCTTTTGTCATATTTCTAATAAGTTATACCTGATCATTACAACATCAAAGCATATAAAATTTAGGTTCATAAAACCATGCAAAAATCAACCAGAAATCAAACCAGAACACCACCTTTCAATAATACATTATCAGATAAACTTTGAAAGTATTTTCATTTAAAATTCATCTCTAATCAAACAAGGAAGTTGATCTTACCTGAGAATTTTTTTTCATTAGTTTTCCCATCCCCACATCCTTCTTATACAAATTGTCTCCCCAGATAAACAATTTGTCAAAAATCAATTTCTTTCAATCCCCTGATCTTTCAATAGCCTAAACTGAGCCTTGGCACCCTTTAACTTTTTTCTTTATAGGCAGAGATTCTAACTTTGTATAGGAAGACAGAGGGTCTTTTCCTACTGTTGTAATATTTCCTTTTTATCTTCAGCATACTGACATCCATAACATATTTTGGTGTTCAACTTGATGATGATCTGGGATTTTTTTCTTCTTTTTAAATTGTAACAAACTTTGGGGTTTTTTTCTTCAACATAGCATAAAATCAAAATAAACAATCTTCATAGTTTTACTGTTGATAGAAGGCATTTCTTGTAAAAGATGTTCACAGTCTCATCCAACTGTTTTGCAGAGGAGGAGGTTTGGATGCATGGTGAGTAAGTGTTGAGTGTTACAGCAATCACTTCATCAACTTAAGAGTGCCCACTATTTAATTGTACCTCACACAGTTTTGGTGCTGACTTACGAAGTGAATACAATCTTCCACAGCATTCCAACACATAATTAAAACAGTTCTCAACATATTTTTTGGCACGGGCCTTGACCTACTTTCACACTTCTAAAGTCTAAAATAAAATATTACTTGCATTGCATTCCTTTATTTTGTAGAAATCTACCACATCAATCTTAAAGAAAACTGCACTAGACTCTAACTAGTATGTGTGTAATTTAAGTCATAATAATAATTTATAGCTGAATAATAGCATTCCATGATTAGGGATCTAGCAATAGTGTACAGACATTGTGCTCAAAGCAATAATAATTACTCAAGTAAGCAGTACCTACAAAGTCATCTATATGTGTAAATAAGAAATTACCTACATTTTTAAGGAATGAAGGATCAAATCCATACATTACTTAATCATAATACCTTCTTACACTACTTAAGGCTTTTTATGTGCATGCTACAGAGGAACACATAGAGATTGAGGAGATAGTTGATTTGGAAGAGGAGTATGAGGCAGTAAGTCAGGTGGACTTTTAGTCCATTTAGTGTCAAATTGCTGTAGAGTATAATTTTTCCCCAAAACCTATTTTCCTACTGTCAAGCAGCTTTTCTTCTACTTTCTAAAGGAGAAAGAGGGAGCTGAAATATTTCCTTCTGAAAGAATAATCTGAAATGTTTTTTTCAGAGAGCAACAATTTAAAATGTTGAAACTTGAGATGTAAAATACTGAAAAATAATTTTAAAGAATGTTTTAAAACATAAGTATTATCTGATAGTTTTGACATTTCTTTCAGATTTTAGAACAATTCTATGCATCTATAGATTTATTTGGATTTTTTTCCAGTAATATATAGTACATAAAATTATAAAAAGCCCTCTCTCTCTGTGCAAACCTTTGCTCCCTATTAATGTTATTATTCACCATTAGCTCCATTTGCCTGACAGCAAAGTCCTATGACACCTGAAATTGAATTGTAAATACTGACACACAAAGGTGCATTCTAACTAAAATTATGGCAAATTAACAAAGGTTGCAATGTATTTGACACAAACTGGGTTAAGACAATGCCAGTCCTAAATCTCCACTCTGTTAGCTGACATTGTTTAAGTGAAGGACTAGCAGTATCCTCAGCAGTATTATAAGCACATCCCCGTCTCTGTTTCATCCTCCTTTGGGTGTTGGATTTGTATCAGTTCTATTCCTTAATTTTCCAAATCCGGGCAAATGAATTATTTTTTTTTATTCTACAGTTGAAAATTATTTAAATGTTTCAAGCCTCTGCAGTGGCATAATAGATGAAGTAATTATCTTTCTGAGCACATGGAAAAAACGGGGGGAAAAAAGAGCACTATGATGTAAGAAGAGAGGAATTAAGAAACAGGACAAATTACAATTTCATATTTTGATGTTACTAAAATTTTGTTACATTCAGGTTTAATAGCTCCCCATTCTCAAATTATGTTGACAGGCAAAATTGATTTTGTTCAGTTCAAGGGTTATGAATGATTTAAAAGTTCATTAGTCTTTACAAGAAGTAGGACTTCCTGAGGGTGATTCTGTTATGGAAAAATGATAGTAAAACAGCAAAATCTAAGGATAAGACAAAAGTATGTATTTTGTTGACTTTCAGTGTGTTGTACTCCTCAGTATCTAGGGTTGTGGAGGACCAATGATGATATTAAACTTCTGAATCCAGTGGTAATGAGATTTTGATACCTATCACAGAATCACAGAACGGGTCAGGTTGGAAGGGACCACAGTGGGTCATCTGGTCCAATCTCCCTGCTCAAGCAGGGCCATCCTAGAGCACATGGCACAGGATTGTATCCAGATGGTCTTGAATATCTCCAGTGAGAGAGACTCTCTGAACAATCTGCTCAGTCATCTGCACAATAAAGAAATTCTTTCTCATACTCGGATAGAATTCCTCATGCATCAGTTTCTGCCCATTGCCTCTTTTCCTATTGCTTGGCACCACTGTGAAGAGCCTGGATCCATCCTTTTCACACCCTCCCTTCAGAGATATGGATATATCTTTGGCCATAGTAAAACTTTTAGTCCTCTTCAATTTATTGCCCTGCCTCAACATATATAAGAATGTGTCACGGATATCTCAGGATCCACTCCCATACTGAATTCCAACTCTTCCATCTTTTCATCTACTCATATGTCATGTTTACTACAAAACTTCTGGGAAAAAAAAATCTATTGAGGTGTGGTCTAAAGTATGCAGAGATTCTGGCACAAAAAACATTAGAAACTCTTAAGCTTTCAAGACAGTGAAGCTGCAACACAGCTGCCTCTCCCTCTCTCCTCCTGCCACAGCCTATCAAAAATAAGCAGTGGGTAAGTTAAATAGTTTTGTTTAAGAACAAGAAGTGAAGTGATTTATAGCAGCTTGAATCTGTTTGTGCAAGCATAATTGTTTACTGAAATTCTTTACAGTACATTCCCAGGGGCTATGGAAATTGGTCCAAGAACAAGCTCTGCTATGCTGCTGCCTTACTCGCCTGTCAATATCAGCTCTTCTCAGACAGAGAAAGGAGGTTTCCATCTTTCTCTATCTTAAAAGAATTCATAGCTTACAGGAGAAAAGCATTTTTCTCTGCTGAAGTGTAAATGTGGGGAATACAGTTATATAATTCAGAGAAAAATAAATACTTTGGCCACTAAATCTGAGAGTTAGATAAAAATGCTGCAGCACCAGATCTTACTGTGTATTTCTCTGTCAGCTTCATATGTTCTAGATTTTGATTCAGATGCTTTGAACATGTGTCTCCATCCCAAACTTTTCCATGATTAGAAGCTTTATCATTATCTATCCTTTCCCATAATGCTTATGGATGCTTCACAATGTTGAATCTTCCACTGTAAGATGTACAATAAAAAAACCATTGAAAACATTGGCTGAGCATTTGTTCCATTAGCATGCAAATAAGCTATCATTCTTCAGGGAGCTGATTGACAAAAACAACTTTTGATGCTTATCTTTATCTTGAATACAATTTAAGGAAAAAAAAAATTGTTTTAAAAACTATTATGTTTGTGTTATAAAAACATAACCTATTTAATGAGTGTTTCGAGGACTGTTTCCATTTGTATGTTTGTGGGAGATGATTTTTTAAATACTTGAATATCCATTTGAATTTTTATTTTCAACTTGCTTCATAGAAAATGGTGAAAATATATTGGAGGAAATTCGTTTCATATTGTTATGCGGGAGACTAAGGGCATAAAAATCAGGCTTTATTCACACATTTCCTAGACACCCATTACTGTTCTCTCTAATGATCATCATTAGATCTAATTATTAATTTTTAGTTCTGATCTTTCATGCCTTTAAAATTGTTGTGCACTTGTAGAGAGTAAACTGACCAAGTGGTAGTTTTCATGGAGCATTTACCTTCTTAAAAATCCCATTTCACATTATCTCTGCATGGGAAGCACATATAATGTGCTTAGACTCTGAAAATATGAGCTCTGATGTTGGAGGAAAGAATACTGAAAAGTACCTGGAGGGTACTGAATGCAACTTTGGACTTCCTAGTACATTGAACTACTGGAGCTACTCCAGCAGAAAACAACCAAGATTTCTGGATGGACTCAATGTAGGAAGAGAGGCCCAGAGAAATGGTTTTGCAAAGCCTTTAGTAAAGAAGGCTAAAGAGAGGTAGCTATTTTCATGCTATTCAAGTATCTAACGGTGGAATGTGGAGAAGATAGAGTCAGGCTCTTTACAGCATTAGGAAAAGAGGCAAAAATCCCAAGTTACAACAATAAAAATTCTGAAAAAATAATATTAAAAAAAATTCATTTCAGAGTAAGAAGGTACTGGAAGAGGTTGTCCAAAAAGGTTAAGGAATCTTTATCCCTGGAGATTCTCTGTATTCAACTGCACAAGCATCTGAGCAAGGCCTACATGTACATACTGGAGGTAGCTTCATTCTATACCTCTAAGCTCACCAGCAAGGACATTGTGGAATTCTACCTGAGTCTTATAGACACAAAACAGGATGGCAGAGGCAAAGTATTCAGTCAGGAAAGATGAAAGGAACATAATTATCATGACAAGGTTCATCAAAGAATGAGCCTGAAGCCCCAGAGGGGCATTTCTTCCATTTGTGAGCTCCATGTAAAATGGGACTAGGAGAGGGAAATGATGAAGCTGCCCTGAAAGTTGTAAGAAAGGAAGCCAAGCCTTCATCTAACAAAAATACAAATGCTTTTAGAGTGATGAAGGGCTTGCCCACCACCAGCTGGGGCAAAATCTAAAAACACCCTGAAGCCATTACCTCCTCCTTTAGTAACTAGTATGCAGGGCTGTTCAAATTAACAATTGAAATGATCCTGGAAGTAAGAAGTGCATTGGTTTGTGCTGAAACTATTTCTTCTATACATCCGCAAAGTCTCTTGTCGTCCTACACTCTTGAAACACAAAGGAGACTTGGAGGGTGTTCCCTAACAATAATGCAGCTGGGAGGAGCCCAATTCTATATTAAAGTGGGAGCAGTAAGAGTGTTTGGGTTTTTGTTGGTTTTTTTTTTCCCTGTGCAAACCTTTGATTTTGGCCTGCCTGGGGAACTGTACTTTTCTACCTGGAAACCAGATGGAAAAAACAAATGTGCAGATATATAATTCATAATATGGCATATTAATTAGGTTTCCATGCTGATTCCTCCCAGTTTATGTTCTGAGTTTTATGCCAGTGTCCCCAGAATTGTTGATGTGTATCTGGTTCCTAAAGGTAAAACAGAAGTGGACAAAGATATTTGAGACCACTATGACCTATTTCTGCTTGTTAGGGCTCCAAAGTTAGTTTAGGGAAGTTGATTTATTTTACTTCTGGTGCTGCCTGCAGGAAATTACTGCTAGGATAATAAAGCTCTTTAAAATACCCAGTAGATGTGTGGCAAAGTGAGCTGTGAATTTATGAAGCAACTGTGATGCTGCTATTAAAAGTTTCTATATATTTTTCATGAGAACAGCTGTTAAATTATTGGTGCTTTTTATATTAAATACTTGTAGCATTTGATTAAAATGTGTGACACATATAATAAGTTTCTTTACTGGTTGGATATTTTTAATATCCAATATTTAGGAATTGCCACCTTTCAATGAGTATCATTCAGTGAGCAGCAGGGTAATTCCAGAGAGACCAGTTTGAGTGGCATCACTGCAGTCCAGTCAAGCTCTGCACCTTTTATTTTTGTACACTTTTGTTATTAATATTGCTGCAGTTCCTGTTCATTTACTTTTCTCATTGCTGTTTCCAGTAAAAAGTTCCTATCTCAACCTGTAATCCCTGCCTCTTGTCTCTCTCAGCAGAGTAGAGGGGGCTCTGGGCTGGGGAGGGCCATTCTGGAGCCACAGCAATGCTATATCTGAAATTGTAACTCCCCGTTTAAATATCACACAATAAAAGTGAGTGTTATTGACTTAACCTCCCCTCCGCCCACAAAAGTTCCAAAACATTTGAAGTAAAAATATGTAAATCAATTCATCCAGACACATTCCATACCAAAATACTGTATGCAACTTGTAACACTGAAGTTGAAGTAATAACTATCCCGGATGGCATCACTACTTACTTTAACTGGTGGCTTGCAGTCAAAATCTGACTTGTGTGTCCCTTTATCTCAGTGTGCCAAACTGGGCTTTCATGAATATCTGAAATTCTGTGGTTTTTTCAAGTTCCGAGTTTTATTTTTCCTATACTTTTACAAACTCTGCCACTTTACAGCTATATCCAAGGAAATAGTACAAATAACAACAATATCTGATTTCCTGAAGATAAGTCTATAAAGTTTTTATCAATACGAACCAAAACAACATCCCTTCCATGTTCTCTGTTACTTTGTCTAACAATGTTAATTAATTTAATTTATTAATTAATTCTTTCATTCCATAAATTTAACTGCTGGTGATCAAACTTAAGAACTCAGAAGTCCAAATTAAAGGTCTGGTGGGGTGGTCAACTAACTTCATAAAAAATGTGGAAATTCTTCCAGTGCATCTTCCCACATAAAGTCTAAATTAGTCTCTTGAGTTACTTATCTTTATTTTACTAACTATATCCAAAATCTAGAGTAGATGGACTACTGCTTTGGGCATCTTATTTAAGTATCTAGAATCAATGATAGTAACATAGACAATATTTCTAATCAATAAAAAAAAAAATAACTTATTTTGGATGCCCGGAATACTTATTTTCTGGTTAATTCATTTACAGTATTAAATTCTGGTGTGTTATTTCTGTATCTTATTAGTTTTTACCTGATTAGCTTTATCCCTCAGCCAAGTAGTGTCAAGTTTTACACCACAGCAGTGACCACGTCCTATTTCAAAAGAGGAGATGGAATGAACCTGTGTGCATCACTTCAGCACAGACTCATTGCACAAATAAACTGGTTCTTTGCACAAGGCACAAATATTTCCCATTTAGACCTAGAATTTCATTCTAAAAATGGAAACAGAGCATGAGGAGGTAGTTATCAGCCCCACTAGCAGACCTTGAAGCCAGTAGGGTCCAAGACATAGTTCCCAGTCTGAAAATCCAGTCAAAGTGATTTTTTAAGATAGATTGTAACTTTTTCCCATAATTACTCACATTTGCTCACAATTGCCACAACTGTATCAGTCTGAAAGAATCAACAAGGAGTTAACTGTTGTAAAGCATAGCAATTCTTTTATTTCTTAATAAAATAAATCTCATTGAGATTTCTGAATGATCTCCAGATGAAATAATCTCTTAATTTCTCATGTTGAGCTCTCAAATTACAATCTATGGGCCCTATCCAAAACTTAATGGAATCAATGAAATTTTTACTATAAAATTCAATAGGTTTTGCATCAAAACATCACTAGGTGATTATAAATGAAGCAATAAATTTCAGTCTGTAATAATACAGCTCACCATATGTACCATGAATGTAAAAAATGTATTTGTAGTTCAATGAGATTGTTTAAAATTAAACATGATGTGGCAATTTTTCCCCACAAAGTTAAAAGGGGTTCAGGCCTACATTTTGTATTCTTTGCCGTATTCTCCTGGTTTAGCTGATCTGCTGCTTTCTATCCTCTCTTGGCTGAAGTAGTGCCCTGAGAGAACAGTGTAAGATTCAACAGTGATAAACCTGCAACAGTCTGATTATGCTGAAGTGATCCTTCAAAGCAGAGGAGTTTCTATCCCTGTTCTAAAACTGACAGTATATTTTTTCAGGCCATGCTGCAATGTAAAATATAGAAAATTATTGGTTGTTATTATTGCACTTTTTTTGTGCTCTTTTTTTTGAGTTAATAATTTCCTTAGTTGTAAACACCCATATTTTGCTTAAGTGAGGTACTTAAGACTTTTTCTAAATCCAATTTCAAATGCCCTGAAAGCCTAATCACAGATTCCTGCATAATAGCAAGACATTATATTAAGCACTGTTTCTACACTGAGGATGTAGGCTATTTAGCTGTATTAAGAAAATACAAATATATGTGCTACAAATTTTATTTAGGCAGACATCACCTTAATGAGTATTATAATAATATTCTCTCCATGTTTAAAATGATGCATTAAAATCCCATAAGTACTGTACTTCTACCAATCTGTGAATTATTAATAAGGTGATAACCATGTTAATGATGCTGCCTTATTAGGTCTTGATGTATCTTGTTAACATGCCAGTTAACTGCCTGTTGGTGTGGAGGAGAAAAGTGGGGGGGTTTTGTGCTCAGGAGAGTACTAGAGAACTTAATATTTTCCTATCAGAGTTTATTGTACTCTTTCTAGGATTTTTTTTTCTTGTTTGTTTTTCTTTCTTTTTAACTGCTTTTCTAAAGATTGTGCTTGTCCAAGCCCTTGTTGTCAGTGTTACCTGTCTTTAGGATATATAAAGGAGTGATGGCATAATATAATCAATGCATCACTGTAAAATACCTTATTGACATCTAACCCTAAATCACTAAGTCAATATATTAATTAGTAACATGACCACTTGAGGCACCTGAGGCAAAATGCATTTAAAGTAGTGACAACAAACCAATAGAAAAACACAGAATGCAACTATTATTTTTCTTGTCCTGGATATTTCTGTCTAGGTATGCTAATGTTCTGGCATGTCAACAAAGCACTGAGGGAAAGAAATGTGCCCCTGCAACTCAGAAGTAACAGATAGCATAAAGACTGAGTCAACAGAGTTTGATAAACCAAAAATCTGCCATTCATCTCTCCCAAATCCTAGTGCAAGCAAACAAACAAAGCAGGCTAACTTTTTTCTTTAACTTGGAAAAATAAGGTTGTTTGTTTGCAGTTTGCATCTTTAATAGTGAGTTTTCCTCAGCAGTTTAAGGTGCACAGAACAGAAATTTGTTTCCATAACACTTTCAGTCCCCTTTGCAAATCTTGGAGTTCTATAGCTTTCAGCCACCAATACTTGTCTTTCTGAAGTTTGAAAAAATTATCTCAAAGACACTGAACTTCAAGAAATCCATTACAAAACTTGTAAGAACTAGGTAACTAGCTTGTGTTATGAAAGAGTTTATTTTTTATTTCATCATTTTTACAGCTATATCTGAGGCCACCTGTAACAGCAATAATTAGGGTGTATTTGAGGTTGCAGAAAGGACATGCTGACAGACTATCAAGTATAGTTCTGAGTGTAGCAGGTTTTATTATGGTTTGCTGCTGGTTGTTGGCACACAGTGACTTTTGTACATTGGTGGATCAAGTACAAGATGAACATTTTGTGTCTTAGTCACACTAAAGCCAACATGGGTATAATCTGAAGCAGTAGGACATATTATCTTGAAGCCTAAAAAACCCAAAGGAATTATGGTATGCTGAAGCCTTGTGTGTAATTGACACATAAGAGGAGGTTACCTGATCTGATAATGCCTGATAGGAATTTTGGTAGAAACAAACAAATTGAAAAATCTAAATAGTAACAAAAAATTTGCAGTAAAATTTTACTGGTAAAACAGAATTCCTGATATTTGGTTTTGAAAAGAGTAAACTGGCATAATATTTTCAGTTTCTTAATTACTATTATATTATCAAAATGTTCGAAATAAGTACTTCTACTTACATGTCAAAACAACATTTAACATTAAGGGAAAAGTGGAATAGTGGTGTGCAGGGTTTCTTCTCTTGTTCCTTCTTTTTGCTTCCTCACATTATCAGAATATTATTACTCCTAAACATTACCAGTAGCATTTCTTAAATCTTATTTTGATCACTGATATTAATAATACTGATAAAGTGAAAATTAAAAAGCCATCAGTTAAAGCTGAGGAAAAAATTATTCTTTTACTTTCATTAAATTTTTGATGATGCAAATAGAATATTCTTCTTTACATTGAATCAGCATTTTATGATGGAAAATTGTTCCAATTTAATCACTTTTTTGGTAGGTAGTTACAGATAATCCTCTCTTTCAGTCAGTAGCTTGCTGTGTGCTGATTAATTCTCTGTCAGAAAGGTCTGGTTTTCCTTCACCAAATAATTTACTGAGTCTTTTATGAAATGTGTTTTAAGATTTGCCATAGCAAAAAAACGTATGAAGTCAATTGCTGCCTGAGAATCTGTAAGTAATGAATAATACTAGTCTAATTAATGTCAAACTAATTCAAGTCCTGCAACTAGTTAGCTGAAATAATTTTTACTTCTTCAGGTACAAATTATATTTAAAATCCATACAGAGTTTCTAATAATACCAAACATCAATGTCTTACCCATACAATGTGAATCTCTAATAAAACCTTGAAATGAGCAATTAAAAGAAATATCGTTAGGACTAGGAGTTTTTGCAATGAAATTTTATTTTTGTTTTCCAGAATTAATCTTTTCATGTGCATTCTCATATATACTCACATTATTCATTTTCATATAGAAGTTTCCCTTACAAAAATATTAAGTTGATTTAGTGCACAGCAGGATGTCAGCCCTTTTTAGGGCAGGATGATTCATGGCAGAGCTCATTTATCCACACCAATGCCAGGACAAGTCTGATGGAACTGGCTGCTAAGATGTGCCTGGGCTGTGACTGCCACTGAATCAGTCCCTTAAGAGTCACCACCTGGAGCAAAAAAGTTTCATAAAATGATTAACACAATTTCACTCTAAATTAGCTCTTTAACAGCAGCCAGCAGAATTCCCTGTAAGATACCCATTGACACCCTTTTATCTATTTGGGAACTGCTTCCCACAACTAAGCCTGAAGCAAGGAGGCTCCTGAGCGTTATTAGTGTGTTGTAAGTACACAATTTGATACCTGATTTTCTGCCTTTGAGTTTATTATTGTTCTTTTTTTTTTTTTTTTTTTTTTTGCCTGCAACCATATCCCCATTTTGAGAGTACAGCTCATATATTTAATGCTTTGGGTGTAAGCCCATAATGCCTATTACACACCCTCCCTCCTGCCCTGTGTACTGGAACCCTGTAAATAGTAATTTGTGCAACATCCCATTGCAAATTAGTACTTAAGAGATACATCACCTCATCAATGAAAGTGCTGAGACAGTAAAACTGCTACAAAGTCTTATTTGATGTCACTAGAGCTATTAGTGACTTGTCAAAAGTCATTCAAGGTCAGGAGCTGCGACTGTTGGAAGCCAGTGACCTCAACTGGCAGCTTTTTTGTGTGACTGTGAGTTGGTAAAGCCTTCTTTCATGGTCGTTTCTTAATGGGTTCTCTTATTTATTTATTTTGTTTGTTAGTGGTTGGTTGGTCTTTTTATAGTGAGGTTCTCTGATAAGGCAGAAATAAAAAGATGAAAGGTGGATGGCTATGGTGTATTCTTCATGTCTTTCTGTTCTTTCCCTCAATAATCAAATAATGAGGGATATATTTGTCTTTGAAAGTGAAGATCTGCATTACTTTTTTAGCTACTTCATAATTCACTTATAATCCAAAAGCAATTAAATGCCTGAAATATGCAATTTAAAAGCTATAAAGAAATTACGACTTGACTAGACTCCAAAGAACCCCTTCTAAAATTGTAGACAGGTAATTTTATATTTATCAGAAGGAGATGTTTGGGCCTTAGCTTCTGAAACAAATAGTTGGAGTCTACAAAATATGTTAAAAATAAAATAAAATAAAATTTTTAAAAAAGCATTCTGGTATAATTTTTATTTTCATTGCAAATCTCAGTTAAACATCATTCTATGTTGCACATTATGTAATTTATAATGTCATTTTGTTTGCTCTGCAGAAAACCTGAATTTCTTTGTTGCTATATCATTTTAGAGATGACATTTTGAAATGTTTAAGCACATACTGCTTTGTTTAAGTATATATTATAGATGTAAATTATTTTCAGTGAGAAATCTAGAGAGAAATTTGGTTCTTATGTGGGGAGGAAGCTCAGATAGTTAAAATTTTGCATAAAAGGAGTAGAAGAAAAATTTGCTGGTTCCAATGGTCTATCTGAAACACTTCCACAGGGAATTCTCTGCACCAAAGGACTGAGAAGCTGAGCCATCATTATTTGCATTTCTTTTATGATACTCCTCCTTACAACATAATGTGAGGTAATTTTCTGAAAGGAGGAGCAATATGTTTTTCATTCAGACATGACTAGCTAGCTGTAACTAGCATTTCAGACTGAGCAGATCATGGGCAGTTGATCATACTTTTTAAATACTTTCTTGTATCTTGAGGCACCTTTTATATCCTCAAGTCCCTGCTCATTGAAGGATAACATTGGAGTAGAGGTGACCTTTAAAGGTCCCTTCCACCCCAAACTGTTGGAAAAAAAATAAATAAAATCTGATCTGGCACTCTGAATTTTAGCATCACATATAAACATCTGAACTTGCTGTATCGGAGATACAATAGCTATTGGAAGTTCTCAAAACACAGCCATTAAGTCCTCAATAATTTACCTTTTTCATAATAAATTGAACTATGTCTTTATCCAAGAAAGGGGTGTAGAATTTGTCTGTTAATTTTAGGGCACCAATTTGTTGGTGTCCAGCCTAAGATACCTTTAAAAAGTGACATAAGGAAAGTACCACCTTTTAAATTTGGGCAGCCCTGAGGATATTTCAAGCTGGGCATCCAATATTGACAGTCATTTCAGAGAAAGCTGGCTCCTGTATCTACCAAAGTTGTCCTTTCTCTATTTCTTCTCATTTTCATTAAAGCTGAGTTCAATTTTATAGTTCTGCTGGTCTAGCAATAGTTTCTCTTGCCTTGGCCATTCGAGGTAATGTATTATATAGGGAGTTTCAAAGACCACTTTGAGTAGAGTTTTATGATCAAAGTTTCACAGTTTCAGAGAACCAACTTCTTATCATTGAGAGGAAAAATGTTAACGACTTGAACTCATTGAAATTTACACTATAAAGAGAAACAAGAAAAATAGGAATTTAGAGAACTTTTTCTTAAATGAGTGTGTTAGGGTTCTAAAAAATACCTGGGAATGCCAAATAGTTCAGTTGATCAATTGTTAAGTCATCAATAACTTGCTATTTGTTCTATTTTGAAAAGTAGGAGTCCATTCTTGTTGCTCATTTTTTTTCATATACTTCTTTACTTGACTACATTTATGTTTTAATTTTTGACAGTTTGGAGTCAGAAAATGCATTCTGTATTAGAATTTATGTAAATATTATTTACAAAAATTGAAAGTCTAGGCTTTTCTTTGGATGTATTTCAGTCTACACTGTAAAAAAGACAACAAAAATTTAACTGTGGATTCCCACAACTAAAGTTACTACAGATTATGCTAAGCCACATCTTCGAGTTTTTTTTTTTTTGTAGTCTATAATTTTCTGCATTAAGCTGGGTTTCTTTAGTTTTGTTTAGGAGATGCTTGGCAGAAATATTTTCATTCAGAGATAATCTGCAAAATATCATTCATACTCTTGGTTTAAATCCAAACTACCATGAATTTGTGTGGATGAAATCAAGAAATGCTATTGTTACTGTTGCATAGTACTCTGAGTTAGTGATGCTGTTGGGTTGGTGCTTTTTCCAAAACAGAAACTGATGACCAATTAGATTGGTTTTATGACATTTTATTTCTTTACAATTCTATAGAGTTGCCATGCTTTCCTGAGAACTAAGATCAAAAACGAGGATGAATGCATGTGTATTCTTTTCAACATCTCTTGTCCTTTTAATACTACACAATTTATCTCCCAAGATAGCCCTGCACTCAGATTAATATGAAGGTACTTCAGCTTTTCAGCTCTTTTTTGGACAGAAAGATACATTTTGCTTCTCTTTGCTGAAATATAAATTCAATGGAAATGGTTAAGTTTATACTTTTCAGCAATTTCTCCCCCAGTTGTGAAAGAAGTGGTAGCAGACCATCTCAGCATTGGCTTATCAACCTTCCTTTTCCATTGAGTGCACAACACGTAAAGAAAACCCCCTCACACCCCAAACCTGATAACCCGTGCCCACATTGTAAGAATGGAGGAGATGTGGAAGCTCCTGTTAGCCCATGAGGGGGGTGGAAGGAGGTACATATCCATTCCACATCCTGCCACATCTTCGCCATGCAATGGCAGCAAAAAGTTCAATTCTTCTCACCCCATGTGTGCATAATCTTCATTCATGTGGATGAGCACTATATCAGTGCAGGGAGAAGAGAGTAGATGCTTTAGGCAGTAAGAGATACAATTACTTTTCTGACTGCAGTGAAATGGAATTTTTCATGCAGAAAATATGTAACCGAGAGCAGGAATTTAAGAAAATGTCTGCTTAAAAGCATATTGTCCAATAAAATTTAGAATTTTCAAGAAGCGTGTGCTGAAATTTGTGCATGTATATGATCATGTTCTCTAACATTTTTTTCTATAACTGTATACAGTTTAGACATAAATAACCTCACTAAATTTATTGCTTCTTAATATTGTCAAAAAGGCACACTGCCTTTTTTTTAGGTTCTACTAAATTCTGTAAAATAGGGGAAAGTAATGGGAAATTAATTAACACTAAAATAGTAAAAATTATTTTTATTACTGAAACTTAAAATCATATATTCTTTTGTACTATTGCTTAGCCATGAATCCATTCTAAGCAATTTTTTCTTTTAAGTCAGGTATATTTCACATTTCTGTGAATCCAAATTTATTTTTGTTCCTTCAAATTTTCTGAACCATGAAACTTGCACACCAAAGGATTTTTTCCCAGGAATGTGGAGACTTATATAAGATATTTTAGAAACCTAAAAATACAAATGTTTGGCTGATCTTTGAAAATAGCTATTCTGGTAATTCTGAATTTTTAATTCAGTATAGATTTCATGCCAATGGTCTGTTCCAGAAGAGCCTTTATCCTCCAATGTATGGATTAATATTGAAATTGATTTTAAAAAAATTGGGAAAAAGGACTCTTATTCTGTAATTGATCTACCCATACAACTTCTTTACATAAAGAGAAACCAACAGCTCAGAAGATTAAAGAGAACCTTTCTCTTTAATTGAACAAATCTACAAGACTGATTGAGACATTTTCATAGTTGACATATTTTCACAGGAATATGGTTTGTGATCTTCTGATAGACTCTTGTCTTTGTCATGTATTTCCTTCAGCACAGCCACGTGAGGGCCATCGGGAACACACTCCTGTGCAAGAAACAAGGAAAAAAATTGCTACTGGAAAAATGGAGGAAAGAATACCTAGGGTAGAGATCTTGCTTTTTGGTATTAGCTGTGTAGTTCCAGAATGGTGTCTGCTGCTTAATTTAGACAAGGTTATAGGTATCTTTCTATCACTTCAGCATGATTATGTGTCTTAAAAGACAAATGAAAGGCGTATTTTGATTAAATAAACGAGTATGGGGAGAAGTGCTTCTGCTCTAGGCATTGGTCTTAATAAGTACTACAGTACAGACCTTCATAATTTTTGCAGATGTTTGAATCCAGAGTCAGGACTCTATTTCTTGGTTTGTTTCTTGGTTTTTTTTTATCAGGATACTGGTGACCCTAGTCTATAGATCCAGGGTTAATGCCTCTGAATAATAGCATTGGATGACTACAGTTATGTGTGTCAACAGGACCCTACTAAATATTCTATCATTGTATCAAATTTTTCTCAAAATCTTTGTGGAAGAATAAAAGTTAAATTCTGTGGTTCAGACTTTTCATAATGCTAATAGATATGCCCAATAATAAACTATTGTTCAAGATAATTTCTATTTAATTGAAGTTGAGTGTTTGCTTATACTGACTCAAGGACATTTAAGTGTCTATTGAAAACTAAATATGAACTCAGCTGTGTTGTGGAATGCTCAAGGAAATTGCAGTTACACAGACTGAGGAGGAAGTAAAAAGCAATTTCAATCCAGATGGACAGATACAAAGAAAGAAGAACCACAATCAAAGTATGCTTTGAAAATTGAAGGATGAGGGCTTAGCAGTCAGAAAACAGGGTGTAAAGGGAGTTCAAAAGGCATGTTTGCAATTTTTTAAGTGGTGATAATGTAATTTTATCCAGAAAGGATCAATTTAAAATGCAATAAAAGACAAAGAACTAGTGTTGTGTAGGAAAAAAAAATGGATAATGGATTTGGCAAAAGTGAAGGGATGGAACAAAATGCAGAAAAGTGAGATCTGAGTCCTGGAACTCACTTATTTCATCTGTTGGGACCTGCATGCAGGAAAGAATATACAGTGAACATATAATGCTTGTATGGATTCAGATCTTGCTGAAAGCAAATAGTTAAGAACTAGGACTGACTGGTACAATTCTCAAGAAATCTTCTGTTCTATTTACCTGCATCAGGACTACATAATTCCTGATAAATTTATAAACCTTTTTTTAAAGCCTTCATTAATAGAGGTTCAAGGGTATCTTCGGGAAATCTGATGCAAAGTTCAGCTGTCTTGGTGTTACGAAATTTTTTCTTTATTCTTAGCAAAACCTAAAATTGAAGGTGCTGTAGAAAGAGGATGACTGTAAAAATGTGCAAAGCGTGTACTTCATAGCTGGAGATACTATGAAAAGAATTTCAACTTTCACCAGAAATAATACAGCAACACTTACAAAAGCGAGAGTTAAACTATAGAGGAGACTCTTGTGTTTCCACGAAGGTTCAGCAATTTCCTTGAAATTAGAGGGGAAAAGAGAGCTTATGAAGAATTCTGCTCCTGCAGTCATTATTATTTGAATAATTAAAACATTTTGTAATGCTTTCTTAAAATTCCTCCCCAGTTTCTAGTTCATAGAAATGAAAAGAAATCCTAATTTTACCTAACGCAAAGAAGATGCTGACACTTTAAAAAATCTCTTTAGGCCTTATGCACATTAGCTTAGTAAACCTTTAATGTAAAAAAAAGGCACTCTGCATGGATGGCTGAAAACAGAACTGAGACAAAAGAGTTAAATATACATTTAGTACACTGCATTTTTACTTTCAACATTTAACTTGACCTTGGCCTCTTTTATTTCACTGCCACTAACACCAAAAAGAAGCAGATCATTAGCTGACTAGAAAAGATCTGTCCGTGTGCTGTGTAAAGGTACAAAACATTCTGCAAATAATCAAAGGCAGGCAATTGGAAAAGTGAGAGAAGATAATTTTCTTCACAGAATGTTTCAAGGGTAATGCATTAAAAAAAAAAAACTACAAAAAACTTTAATCTTTGACATGCTTTTCGTTTTCACTTTTGATCCATCTCAAATGAGTAGCAGAGTGACTTTTTAAACTGGAAAATTCAATATGGGGAGGACTGACAGCAACTTTGCCATGACAAGAGGAAGGTCCTGTGCAGGGAGAGGAAGGATAGAAGCAGGGAGAGCTGGGAGGCAGGAAGCAACAACTGAAGTTCAAGGCAGGGGAATTGGGATGTGGTTTTGCTCTCTGTGAAATTTAGCATGATTTCAGTGGAAAGACAGCACATCTGAATAGTCAGTTCTGACAGTTCTACTCTCCTCTCTCCCCTCAAGCTCTCTTTATAGTGCCATTAATTTTTGTATAACAAATTGCAGCTTCACTCACCCAGAATGGAAGCTAGAATTTAAGAGGTGAGTAGGACAGCTACCGAACTGCAGGAGATTCACTGTTTCTGCAAATCTGAGCTAAAAGCCTCATATCTTGCCTTAATGGCTAGGACCTAGCAAATACTTTCAAAATTCCCTTCTGGCCTGAGACCTGTTCTGACAAAGATTTCTTAAGAAAGTTCACTCCTTTTACATATATCCTCTTAATTCATTTCAGAATACAATTTTGACTTCAACAAACCATCATTTTCCAACAAAAACTTGTTTAGATGCAAAATTATTATTTCTGTTCACATGCATTCTCTACCAATTCATATATATTTCCTGTTTCAAGGAAGAGATTATATGACTTTTGCCTATTCTTGGTGGTTTGGGTTGGTTTTTTTTTTTTTGAGAGAGAGGGCTTTAAAAACACCCCACTTTTGTCTCTGATCCCAGGATAAATAAATGATAAAAAAGAAGTATGATTACTGCATGACAATTTAACATAAGATGGTGAAGGAATACAGTGATTTCTTACCAAATGAGATGTTCTAGGAGAAAAAACAGAAATACAACAAACCAACAAAAAATCCTAGCAGTAAGACAAAAATACTACAGTTTTTGTGGTCGTGAAACTATAATACCTGAGATGGACTACTGGGGGGGAAAAGGATTAAATATTAAGAGAAAAAAAAAGAGAAAGTCATAATTTGTTTCAAACTACTGAACAAATTGTTTATGTTGTTAGTTACCATACCTACTAAACTAATTGAATTCTAATAACATATTCAGCATATTTCATGTCTTCATCTCTATGAAAGAAATGTGAGGAGAGGACTACAAAGTCTAAATTATTGAAGAAAAAGCATTTGCTGAACACTATTAGTAGCTTTTCTCCTCTAGTAGATATTCATAAACAGTTTTTTATAATTGCATAATATTTGGGATTAGAGAATTCACGTAATTTTCTGTATTCTTATTTAAAGATTTATTTGTTTCTCAGCAGCTTTCCTTTGCAATTTTATAAATCTGAATTTAAAATTCCTGTTCCATGAATAATTTTTAATGCTCACTCAAAGTTCATTGTTTCAGCAAAAATTCCTGTCCTGAATTTATGAGGTGTTTGTCACCCCAGTTCAGCTTGATTGTTAATCAAGTATATTAATTCAGTGAGATAATACAGATGCTTCCAGCTCTATAGACTTCCAAGACTTACTGATTGGGCATCTAAGATGAGACTTGCATTCCTATTATTACTATCATCATCATCATACTTTTTGTGTATTTCACAGAATCACAGAGTCACAGAATCTGATGAGTTGGAAGGGACCCAAAAGGATCATCAAGTCCAACTCCTGGCCCTGCACAAGACATCCCAGGAGTCACACCATGGGCCTCAGAGCATTGTCTAAACACTTCTTGAGCTGTGTCAGGCTGGTGCTGTGACCACTGCCCCGGGGAGCCTGTTCCAGTGCCCAAATACTCTCTGAGGGAAGAGCCTTTACCTGACACCCAACCTAAATCTCCCTGACATCACTTTAGTTATTGCCCCGAGTCTTGTCATAGGTCACCACAGAGAAGAGATCAGTCTCTGCCCCTCCTCTTCCTTTCATGAAGGTGTTGTAGACTGCAATGAGATCTCCCTCAGTTTCCTCTTCTAAAGGCTGAACAGACCAAGTGACCTCAGTCACTTCTCATCTGATACACGCCTTATTGTGGCCTTTATGCTGCAACCAGTGTCCCCTGGTTTTCTATGCAGGAAAAATTAAGGGGAAGAAAAATGTCTCCCCTGTGGTGCTTGCATACCTTGGGTTTTTGGTTTGGTTTGGTTTGGTTTTTTTGTTTTTTTTCATTTACCCATGCTTTGCTTTTCTCATAGAAAAGTTCAAGGTTGGCTTCAAGTTTTTTAGCAGTAACAAAATTAGCAAATCAAAATCTTGACACCTCAAGAGAAGGATAACATACATTTCTCCAGGGTTGCAAGCTTATTATTGATGGCTGAGGTACAGCACACACCTTCTACACAAAAGAAATTCAAAGTGCTGAAAATAACTTCCTTACTGGAGCAGAATCACATAATCTGTACCTCGCTTTGCTCTGCATCTGCTTCTGTTCTCACTGGGTTTCTAGGGCTGTGGCAATGAGTGCATGTGCCTGTCCCACTGAGACAGACAGGCTGCCTGGTGAAAAGGGAGACATAAATAGGAGCTTAGCTCATCTCTAGCTCCTCCTGCTCTGCCCTGCAATCCCACTGAGCTTTTAAAGAATACACTTTAAGGAAAAGGTTGTGGGAGAAAGTGTGAGAGACGTGACCTGATTTAGAGAAGCTTAGAGCAGATTGGTGGCAAAGAAGAGAAAGCAATCACACTGATTTTGGTACCAGTGTCTGTCCCTATGTGCACCACACTGCGGAAAGTTCCTCTAGGATTGTTACAATAGATACCAAGGCATGCTTCAAAAGGAAAAATAACTTTTCATGTATTGAATTGAAAGCTTTCTTTCTGAATGTAGAAGTTCCTCCTGAAAATGCTCTTACTAACAATGAGTAAAAAACCAAATTGCTCAAACACAGACCTATTAGATGGATTTTTACTGTTTGAAAACATGCAAACTTCATTCAACAGTAACATTTGGTTTCAGTATTTCTGTTTGCTAAACATTTATACTATGATAGGCTACCTTATGAAAGCAAAAGATTTTTTAACTATTTTATCTCTAATTATTATTTTGAGTATATTTACTATACTTGAAGTTATTCCTAGGTTGGGTTCAGTGAGCTAAGAAGTGTCAATAACTTCATATTCTTTAAAGTTCATTTGAGATGATGTATTAGAAAAATATTCAGGAAGCGCTAATTAACAGTAATTTAGCCATATACAATGCAGCTTGATTACATTTACATATAGAAGAAACTCTAATGTGAATGGCATCATCAGATACTTTTATTGATGCTATGGTGAACACAGGCTGTAGAAAACATTATTTTCTCTCCAGAAACAACATTAAAACATCTTGTTGCATAATAACTCCTTGTACACAGACTGTTTGCCCTTCAGTGCAAACTTCCACGCTTACCTGATTACAATCACTTAGGAGACACTTAGGGTGACTAGGTTTTTAGAGACACTGCAGGGGAAGGGTGGTAGGATTTGAGATATTTCTGAAGAAAAGCCTTTTTTTAAGGTGTTTGTGTCTTATTTGGGTTTACATATTTATTTTAGTGCACATAAACCTCTGTGTTACTGGCTGACTAATTATATCTGTGCATTTTCAATTACAGCATCTCACAGTTAAGAAATTCTGCATTTATTTTATGTCAGCATTTCTATTCATTTCATGGTCTACACTACAGGGTATTTTCCTGTGTCTGCCAGTTCAGAGACACAGAAGAGAATGTCAGTAGTTGGTGAATGTATCAGCAGCACAGGGAAACGCTGTGTCTCATCCAAAACTTGCTGAATTCAAGAACAGTTTGCCCCTAAGCTCAGAAGGCTCCAGAATGGAGGTATGTCTCCTTCCCACGTTCTCAGAAATAACCCACAAAATCCACAATAATTTTCCCAGGTCAACAGCGGATTAAATTGTCTCTTGAATACTTTATTCCTTGCTCTGAACTTTGAATACTTTGACCTTCAAGCATTTCCTGAATGGGTCCTTGAGTACTGCAATACCTGGCTGCCCATGTCCAGGGAATGCAGTTGCAGGCACGTGTTGAAATGCAGGACTGCTGAAACAGGTCCTTCTAGAAAGTATACACTGTCATAACCTTGATTTGGCTTCACTGATGTCTTTGCAGAGCTCTGCCAGTGCTCTAGGGATGATCACATAGGTGCAGGTACAAATTGAACAAGCTGGTTCTCTGCCAGCAGTGATTTTCACCCCTGCAACACCATAATCTGCCATCTCAGGGAGCAGCCCAGGGACCAAGCTGTGATTCCCGCTTTGCTAATGTGCAATGGAAACAACAGAGGTTATGAAATCTGGTTTAGCTTATCCTCTTTAAAGATACAATGCTTGTCAAAATGTTTTTGAATTACAAACCATATTGTTGTTAAGTCCTTCCTGTTTGAGATCCCTACAGGGGATAAACACCTACAGGTTTGTGGACAGGATAATTTCAGTTCTCTCTTTCATAAAGAATTTTTTTTATGGACACTTTTGTCAATGTTATCACATTACTGGCATATTCTTATGGCATGGAATGAACTGGAAATGCTCTCTCTACCAACACAGTGGGATTCCACTTCCTCATATAGGAAGAGAACAAGCAGATATAAAAATATACGTTATCATTGTCAGATGCTGCTACTTGTAAGGTTAATTTGAGGCTTGTACGTGTCATGCATGGCATATGAAGATTGCTGACAGGGTAACTAACCTTCTATGTAAATATATGTGATATTTTTCTACTCTGATCATGCTCATCTTTAATCAGAAACTGTGTATAAGAAATCCTGTTTACAAGTAGAACTTTGGATAGACTGTGGTTTTGAAATGGAGAGAGTTTTTCAGGATAAAATATTGTTCTTTTGTAGTTTGTGTTTCTGAACATTTTAAAAATTATTTTACTTCCAAATATTTGCTAGTTATGATTTTCAAAAGCATTTACACTATTTCAGCTTGATTTCAGGAATTTAATTTACCAGATGCTAAGATCATCTTTGTTTTTAATTTAAATGAATGGAATTAAAGGCTTCATATATTTTTGTTGAAGACACTTGAAAAATTGGTTGGAGACCATGAAAAAAGTCAGGGGTTTTATATTCATAAAATATTTTAAGGAAACATTTATGACTAATACTTTTGATTTCAGGAAAAGACCTTGAAGAGTGCTTTTCAGAGAAATTCCGATGGGGGATTCAAATATTTTGAGTCCAAAAACCCCAGAACCTTTTGGTACAACCCTCAAAATGCAATGTTTGCCTGCAGAAGACAGCTTGCTCCTTATGCAGGAATTGGTGGTATCACATTTTACGTAAATCTTCACTCCAGGAATCTCATCTCAGCAAGTCTGTTTGAACTGGTGGACTACAACAACACTGGTCAAAGTTCTGGCCACGCCTCAGACTCATTTTGTTGGTTTGTTTTGGTTTTTTTTTTCCATACAGTAGTTCAGAGAAAAATGATAATTCTGGAGTAATCATGCACAATTCCTCCAGAGAAGTAGGGGTTTTTTTTCTATTTTCTGAGCTCTGCCTGGCTGGCTCAAGACTGTGCACAGTCACACAGCCCCACTTCTCTGCCTTTTTTGTGGATTGTCACTCAAGGTAACAACAGTTGCTCATGTGGCTTTTTCTTCAAGGTTTCTGTCAAGAAACTCAAGAAAGAAATAGCCACTGGATATTTTTCTACTTTTTCAGAATTCACTAGAAGCTGATCTAGTATCCTCTTTTTTCTCATCTTTCTTCTGCAGTTTGAATGCAACAGACTACATGCACATGGAAATAGTTGCAGTGAATGCAAGTAGCACTTGCAGTATAAGTGGCTGGATTTTTGGAAAACAGAAAAATAGATCTCCATTAGTGAAAAAAAACTAAGAGCTTTAGCAATTATTTAAAATTACAGTAAAAACTGTAGGTCAAAATCAATGTAAATATTCTTTTTAAGTATTGGAACTTTGGTAGCAAGAATGCTGATTTATAATCTAATTGTATTCATCACTAGTGTAGAGACTTCATAATATTTTCAACTTCAGGACAAATTGGGCAAGATGCTGCTTCTATTTTTGCAGAAGAAATGCTTTAGCAAGATGCCAACAATCTAAGTTTCGATGAAAAAATTGTTTTAAATGCAAGCAAAATAATTTGATTCTTTCAGTGAGCTAGATTTCCCAGAAAAAAAAGTCCAGAAATTTTTAATGTATGAGTAGCAACAGTTCTTATGAAATATAATCTTTAATGGCTTTTTTTACAAGATTTATATTTGTGAAAAATAGTATTAGCAAGCAAAAGATGAAAAATATTTGAAATCCATCTGATAATTCCAGATGAACATTTGATCACATTTACATTTTCCACATAATTTTCAAAATTTATAGGAAGCTGAGCCTGCCAAAAACAATTATAGTCATTCTACGTATATAAGGAAAGTGCAAATTGGTATCTGCACCCAATTTATGGATTTCTACCAGAAGGGGGTGCTTTGAGCAAACTGGTGCTCAAGAGTCCTCAAGAGAAAATACTGAAGCCTTTTATCACAGGATGGCTCTTGATATCCATGTACCTTTTCAAATATTTTAAATAAATATGTATATACAGATCAGCCTATTTTCAGTTATCAAAGTCTCTGCAGTCTTTGAGCATGAGCATTAAATAAAAAAAAAAAAAAAGGAATTCGTTTTGGAACTAGCTGAGCCTTTAGAAAGAAGAACTCAAATGTTAGATGAATGAAGTATCCTGGAAATATTTACTTATTTAAGTTGTACCTGGTAAGACCAGTAGCTGAGAATTTTTTTCCCAAGGATTTCTTCATAATTTCCCTCTGCCTCTTTTTTCTTTTTTCTTTATTTTTTTGTTAATGAAGTAGCTTGTGTTTGTAGGGGTTTAGTTTGGTGTGGAACACGATGTCAGCTGCACAATGGCCACTTTTAGTACAGTAATCAGGGAACATATTTAACAGGGAGGAAAAAAAAAACCAAAACAAAAAGGGCAGTGAATTCAATGCAATAAAAACAGCCATTAAGCTCAAGTTGCCTCTGAACTACCATTGCATTTGTTTGCATCAGTGCTGAATATTAAGCAGTAGATGTGGAAGAACTGTCAAAGACTCATTTCTGAATTTTGAATTATAAGAAGTATACTGCCATATAAGATATAAGATATAAAAATGATCAGTCAGTCACTCTGTCAGCGTGATAAGAATATTTTGAACTCTGCCCAGGAAAGTCAAACATGAGCACAGGTATGATGGGAATAATTTAGATGCAATTGGGTGGCTCTTTATAATGTATTCTACTATAAAAATGCATTTTTATTTTCTTAATGAAAAGTACATTTTCCAATGTACTTTTAGATCAGTTTTGTTAATAGTGGAGCTTTAAATATGATGAACTGCAGCTAAAGTGTATTTGAAAAATGATAATAAGAAATGTTTATTTTCAAGCTATAATTAAGGTTCATGTAAAGTTAATGTTAGGTTTTCTACATGAGACATATATTTCCACAAAGTCATATAGACACAAAATGAATAATTAACAGCATAGATAAATTTACTCTTATCACAAATAGACTAAAGTAAGAATAAATGCCCCAATCAAGATGCATATGAATATTTTTTATTACACTTAAAAATGTAAATTGGAGTTGCAAGTATTTTCAGGCAGTAGTAGAAGCAGATGCTGTGTGTCTGTTTAGGTGCCCACAAGGAAACCATCTTAGTCCAATTGTTAACACCTGTGCTATTTACCTTATGGTAATTGGTGTAGCTGAGTCCCTGTTGAGGGGAGATTGTTTTTGGGGTTTTTTTTTCAATATATTTTGGAGGAAATGACTAAAGTGTCTGAGTTGGAAGTGTCCTGTTTGTATAAGAAGTAGATAAGATTTCAGAATAGACAAAAGAAACTGTCTAAGCTGTCTAAGAATGGGGATGGATTTTGCTGCTCACACAGTTGGTAAGTCAACTCAAATCAGGCCTGAAAGCAGTGATGTATCTGCAAGCACTCCGTGGACAGGAAAGCAATTGTTCATAAATGCCTCCACTTTGCTGTGGTTTCAGGTAGTCACTTCAAGTTAGGACTTAAAGAGTGAAATATCCTGATTTTAATTTCAACAAAACCAGGCTGCTGATTGTAAATGCCTTTTGGTCTGCTTTGGGGCATGTCTTGTAAGTAAAAGATCTAACAAAGCTGAATTAAGAGTTTTCCTGACTAGGAATCCCACTATGTATGCTTTATCATGGTGCAGTAGATTAAAAATTCATTAGACATCTACACATCTACATAAGTGCTATCAGTAGATCTAAACCAAGAGTTTCTTTAGCTTACTAAATGCAATTTCTGTGATTTTTTTAACCTTTGTGAGAATTGAGGAAAGTGTGCATTTGAACCCTAGAAGGTCAGACTGTTCCTAATGACAATAAGAGAATAATGGACTAAGAGACCAGAAGCAGGGGTGACCTCACTTTTCAGCAATCATTTTGGTCACCACTCATTCTTAAGCCACGGCTCAGCATACTTTCAAGAATGTAAAATACTACTCTGCTGAGGTTTTACATAATAAAGGAATATGTTAATTTTCCTGTGCTACCCAGAAAAGTGCTTTGGAGCAGGTGAAGGTTAGTGTCACACACAGACAGGGAGGTTTTGGCTTCATGTTCACAGAGAGTAACTGTTTTACAGCCTGCTCTTGGTCAAGTCAGAGCCGCTATCTAAATTAGCTCACAAAATTAATTAAAAAGGAGATTCCCACTGAAAACCAGATGTTGTTGGGCTGAGTTCTTCTGGGCAGGTACCTTACAAAAATCAGCTATAATTAGCAATCCACCATTTAGGATAAGGAGGAGGTGTGGTGAATGATACAAGATGATAGATGATTCCTTATTTCCATTCAGTATTCTATTCTTTTAGTAAATCAATAAAGTCATCTGTACAAGCTAGGCCACCCCTATGTCCACTTTGCAGCTGCTGTGCTTTATCAGTTTGCCTTTTTGCTCGCCTCTGTCCCTTCAAACTTTTCATTACCAGACCTGTAGGGGTTGCATTAAGAAATTAAGGGAAAAAGAGGAAATCAGTAATGGTAGAATGAATTCCAAGTGTATAATTTATTGGTATTTCTATGGTGTGGATACAGTGCCTCATATTTTCAGTAAATTAAATAATTTTTTTTAAGTGGTGTAATAGTGTAATAGTGTTATTTCTGTCTTATCATAAAGTGATTTGCTGAAAGTTGTCTAGAAAGTCCTTGACAGATGATGGAAAATGTGTTTTGAATTTCTGTCTTGTTCTTAAACTATACTCTCATCTTTTCTGGGCATCTTCTGAATCCCAGACTGGGAAGGGTAGGAAGGGACAAGTGACTTGTTTTCATGTCTATCTTTTATTTGTGTGTTCTCTGAAATTGCCAAATATTTTTATAGAGAGTTCTGCAGCTTGTATTTAACTACAGACTTTGGAATGGTCACACAGCTTCATAATCTGTAAATGGGAATTCACTGTCAAAACTGTAAATATTTTTATAAGAGGAAAAAATAAATATGGGTTTAGATGACAGATTTTAATAAGGACATGGTTTTGATTTTGAATAGCTCATTATAATTATATTCAGTGATTTTTTTTAAAGTTATCTTTCTTGTTCATCTTGACTAAATGTGTTGGCATAAATATGGGCAGTTAGTGTTCTCTGTCATCATTTATCATTTGTGCAGCACTGTAACTGTTAATGGTCCTTTATAATGTACAGAAGTATACCAAACAAGGACCATAACTCTGCTGTCAGGAGCTCATGAACTCAGAACCAAATATTTAAACTGCTTGATATTATGTTTAGATAAGTCCTCTTTTATGCTGCTTGTAAACTGAATTATCTCATAAAATGCTCAGTAATCTAACCTTGCTGAAGCAGAGCATTAAACCCTAGTTCTGAGCAGGTGAGTATCACTAATGACATGGGTGGAACTAAATGTTAAGGGTTGCTGCATGTACATGTACATGTATGAATTTACCTGGCACAGGGAAAAACCATTCAGAACTTTCCCAGAATGAGATTTGGGTAGCCAGTCCCTGAGATGATTTGATTTTGTTATGGAATAGCGTTGGGGCAGTGCCAAGAATTCTTGTGTGTGCAGGATGAATCTCGTGTTGACAGAATCATAGTCTTGTCAAGAAGCTCTGTGTGGGTCCTGGCTCCTCTTTTCTCATGATAAACTTCAGAGACTATGAACCTTTAAATCTGCATTCCCCCAGCAGTTTCAGTGACTCTAGACAAGAGAGTGAGACCACTTGCTTCGGTGCAAGTGATATCAGGTTATGTTTTTTAGAGATAGGTATTCCTGAACCTGAGGGTGTATGGGGGCTCCTTCTTTTTCCTTCCCTTCCCACTGCTGCTTCGTTTTTCTACACTTCCCACAAAGATGACATATGCCTTAACTTTATGGGCTGTTCAGGAATAATTTTAGTGCAGGTAGCAGAGTGGGCCAGCTGCAGATTGATCTCTGGGTGGTGGGAGCCCCAAGCAAGAGTCTGTGGTCTGGTGCAGACCCTTGATATAACAAAGGGCCTGGGGACCTGTGGCACAGGCAGGTGACTGGACACTCAGAGACACAGCAGGAGCTGAGCACCCTGAATTTCTGTGATGGTGTGAAAGCCCAGGGTTTCCTTTGTTCAGGGTCCCTCCTCAGAGGCACCCAGGTAGAGCTGTTATTTCGTTATGATACCACAATTAAATTATTTGAAGGATCCAAACGTCTGGGACTCGGCTATGGGAAATCCATGGTCAAGCCATTAGGGAAGCCTTGTGTGGCCTGTGGGAGTGGTATGTGTGGGGAGTCAGGAGCACCCATCAGCTCAGTGGAGTCACCTGCTGGGAAGGGACTTGTGTCCCAGCATAGGCAGTATAAGTGTGACTGCCAACGTGGCATGGCCTGACAGGAAAGTTTCCTTAACAAGACTCCAGCCCTACTTTGCTCTTGTGGCAATATGGGAGAAAAAGGAAAGAAAAACACTGAAGAAAGAAATGAAAAAGGCAGGCTGCAAAACTTGCAAGCTGATACTTGGTCAAGCAGCCCAGACACCTTTGTTCTCCCCTCTCCCCACACTAGTCTGCTATTCTAGAAATCATCTGAATTCTTAGTATGTCAATCTTTTTATCTTTGTTGTGTTGTTACATCCTGCAAACATAATTTCTTCCAGGGAGGTTATGGTTGTGTGAGACTGAGTTGGAGGATTTCAAAGTTCCCTTCAATTGACATGGTTCTAGGACTGGGCACGTACATTCTAATTGCATTGAGGACAGCAGCTATATTAAGTATAGTAAAAGATTGCAGGTTTTCATAAGCCTCTTTAGACCTGGCTAACTTAAATGAATTCTGTACCATTTGCAAAGTTTGCTATATTGGGTGTTCTGAACAGATCCATTAAGAAAGCACCATTAGTAACACTATTCTATCATGGAAAAAATTCCTCTTGCCTTTTCCCTTCTTATGACCTCTTGTGTTGTTTTGAAATTAATACTCCTTAATGCATTTCTTCAAGCTTTTAATCTGTACTACAGGAGAAGGGCCATGAGGATGGTGAAGAGTCTGGAGGGGAAGGCTTATGACTGAGGTCACCCGGTTTATTCTTCCTTGGATTGACAATTTTTTATTCTTTCTTCCCTCAAAAGAAGTCCTTTTAACATGAAGTAAGCATTGCTTATTTACTAGCTCAATTAAAAAAGCAAAAGGAATATTGCCAATAATAAATTTAATTACCAAGTTGTAGGGCTTTACTTAATGAGGTGATATTAAGTCATAGGTTGGACTCGATGATCTCAAGGGTCTTTTCCAACCTAGTTGATTCTGTGATTTCGTGGCAGTCTGTGTTACTGAGATTTCTCAAGTTATTTAATAAAAATAGTACAGCCCAAGTGTCTCACTTCCCACATTGATATTAAATCATCAACTAAAAAAGTTAATCTGACCCTCTCTTTTTCTGTCAATAATTTCTTTCAATGTAATTTATTACTGTATGAGAGTGCTCTAAAAGGAAAAAAAAAGGAACCACGCCCCCATAGTAATAATTCAATAAGGTGATACTGTAGTGAGCATTATAACTCACCTGTGAGGTAAAGGTCTGAGTTCAGATTAATTTTCTATTTGCTGAAGAAGTTCTAAATCTTAGGAACTGGGTCACACTTCCTGGGGTATTTTCATCTTTCAATTTTGTGACTCTGCTCTTGGAAGTCTCTCCTAAATTAACAAACTTCTATGTCATCTGTTTTCACATTGGTTTGAATGAAAACCATACAGTATTTTTTCACCATGCCCCACTTCTCTACCCTGAATAGCCAAACTGCCAAGGATTTCTGCATCCTGAAATTTAAAACAACACTTTGTCTCTTCTCCTCTGAATTTGGAGCCACCTCATCCATGTACTTTCTATATGCTTGACAGGTGGTTGGGTTTTTTAAGATCTCCTGTAGGCTTTGTGTAGGAACTGTCCTTCCTGAAGCCTAATCAAAGTCGATTGGCTCCCACTTGTCATCAGCTGATGTAAACTGAGGCATGCAGGTGTTACTGTGGATAACTGTAGTCCATTTTAAAGATTACTAGGGTTTTGTCCTAAATTTTCAACCTTGCAGCTGCTGTGGCTTCAATGTATACCAGGGGTCAGTAGGAGCTGAGCTCACAGATTGAAAATGGGATTATTTGGTTTCTACTTATAATTGAAAGCAAGCAGGGTCTTTCCTGCTTGTCCCTTTTTCTTTCAATATTGGGGCTTTAACGTTGCCCTTAATATTGGATATGGGAAAGAGAAATATGGGACAGTGTGGAAGAAAACATAAATGTTTCACTTCACTTGTTTGGGGTTTTTTTGACAGTTTCTCAGTATTCTGCAGAATGTAAATTGGCATCTTTCAGAGGAGCTGATTTGGATTCTCTCAAATACAGATTCTGACCCATTTATTGGCAGTAAATTGTACCTTACTCTGTTTGAAAAATGTATATATTTGATCTAGGAATTATGCATACAGAGACATTTCCATTAGTAGTAGTTTTTGACTACTTATCAGTTGATTTTAGAAAACTCGTATCACTGAATGCTGACACGGTGCACTTGGAATCCTAAAATGTGGGTGGTTGGTGGTATTTTAAGTGAAATATTTTGTTTCTTAGATGTAGAAGGTTGTGCAGAGACACACTGTCAGTCACTGTGACTTTACTGATAAGCAAAGAGTGCAGTTAACCTATTCCAGTGACTGTCCATGTGTAGTAGGAAGTAGGGCAGTACCTACATGCAGGGGGACTCAAGCCTGAATGTAGATTAGTCTTAAAAATGCAAGTTGTGAATAATAAGGAGAAAAATATAAAAACAATTAACAAGGCTTTAGTTCTTAGTTGAGAAGAGCAAGGTACATCAATAATAACTGTTGTGAAGGTGATTTATGTACAATGTGTGAACCACTTGCCAACTCTTAATGCTACACAGCTGGGAGAAAGACCCAGAGCAGCTTTTAGTATGTGATTTGGTTTGAAAGATTTATTTCCAAGTAACATGGCAAAAATTATTCACAACTTAGTAGGATTCTCTGACAAATATTGTTGTGTTGTTGTATGTATATTATTACTTATTTAGGAGGGGATTGTTTGAGATTTTGTTTTAATATATTGAGTCTACATGTTGACATGCTGAGCTTTAAATGAGTGGGCAATGGAGGACACTTGTTTGGTTTTTATTTTCTCTTGGAACCTCTCTGTTCTAGAAAGCCATAAAACCTTAAACTAAGGCAGAGTTTAGAGTTGTCCAAAAGTGGCAATTTAACAGCTTCAGGAGGACAAAAAGCAATGGTAACATTTAATCTTTCACCTTTTTCTTGCCCGTCCAGTGTAAAGGAGCTGTAAGAATCATCCTGTCCTGCCCCCACCCCTGCCATGACCTCCTGCTTCAGTCTCTTGGCCTGTGAGCCACCCTGACTCAGTGTCATACAAAAAACAAGCCATTTGTATCATCTCCCATTTAAACTCCTTAAGTACCTTATTTGCATTGTTAAATAGTCTGAGGCATCTGCATCTCAGATTAAACTTCTCTTTTGGACAAAACCTATGGAGCTGGGCTAGCAAAGAAACAAAGTGCAAGGCAGCCAGCTGCATCAGGTTAATGCAGGTCTGCAAACATGCTTTTCGTTTTTCTGAGGAAGCTGTTGTTTGTTGGCTGTCAAAGCAGACAAGCCTGCATTTTTTTAGCTACAGGTTTCCAAGAAAGGCACAATGCCTCACCAGGAGAAAGTGAATTGCGAGGTCTTAAAAAAATTCTGTTTCTCTTTTTAAATCTCTGTAACACATTGGGAATCAGGATTAGGTTGAAATCTTGGATCATTCCAAATTTTGAAACTATTAAAATGAGTAACAGCTTTGAATATTGAGCTGTAGGAGGATGCTGTCAGCTAGATGTTATTTGATTTTGGAAGTGTCAACTGTCTTATTAGGCTACTTCCTCAATTAGACTGAGGTTGACTGGGATACTGGTTTCCCTTTATTCAGTGTAAAGGTCAGTCTTTCTGGTTGGTGTACAAATCATTGAATTGTAAGGAGGCAGACTAAGTGTTTAAATAGATTTATTTTCTTAATACTAATCTGCTTCCACTATCTGAAACGCGGGAGTGACTACAAATAAAATATGAGCCAACCTGAAAAAGAATAGCAGACAATTTATAATAAATCCCAAAGACCCTGTCCACAAACTGGAGCTAGAAGGAATTAATAACTGAACCAAAATAAGAATAACTACTTCCATCTCTAATAACTACCTGAGGCTATTTAATTGGTTTAAAACTGTGAGATTTAAGAATATAAGCAGACTAAACATCTGAAACCTATTCAAAAAGCTGTTACCACTTTGTTTTCCCCCTGAAATGCAGGGAAATCCTCTCGAGAGGTGAGCCAAATGAAAAAAGGAAAAGAAAGTTCAGAAATGGGAAAACAGTTGTTAAATAGCAGTCTCTACAGGTACTATTTAAGGGGAAGCAGATCCCAACAGCATCATCCCCAAAGGGAAAGGAAAATGTGTCCTGAGAAATTTTTATCAGTGAGCATATGAAAATTTTCTTTGATAGCATCTGGCACTGAAGTTTGACCAGACCAATTTTTTGTTCCCATATCTGTGTATGTTTTGTTCCCTCTTCTGGGAGGTTTTGGAGCATGCATATTTAGCTGGTTGTTTCATCATAGCCTTTGGACAAAGCCATGGCTGGTCTCATGGTGAGAATAGCAAAGACTACCTGACAATCTTAAACAGTAGAAGGAACCAAAAAAAAAGAAAAGATAAAAAATTCAGGAGTCTTCTGCCTAGAACTAATGAAATTTTTAATGCTTTTTCAGTATCATTCTAGACTTGGCTTTTGGTGACAAAATTTTCCTAACATCATGTTCTACCAAACACAGTTCTGTTTATTCTGTGAAAGGCATAAGAAAGACTCTTTTCTTCCACCTGACAAGAGTTTGCAGTGTCATTTCCCAAAAGTATCTCAGCGCTCAGCAAGAGTAAACTGGAAGGATTGAATATTTCACAGAAGTACAAAATTCTGCTGGAATGTGTTGCTTCATTGTCTTACAGAGAAAGATGGATTTGGGTTTTTCTTGATGAAAAATCCTTTATTAAAGTTCTTTGGATAAGGTGGGCATGCATTATGGTCATCCTTGACTTAGCAGAAAGCATGGATTCCTTGATTGGTTCAGGAATCATAAATCACATTAGCTTTTATTTAGTTTTAATATAATACTGTGTCTTGATCTGAAATGTGAGCTATAGAAGAGTCAAGCAAGATGGAAAGTAAGCCTCAGATTGTTTCAATGAACTAATTCCTAGAGGTCTATGAGTACTTTATACAGTAACATTCAATTTGCTGAGCAGGTATTTTTGCCTCCCTTCTTCACGGCACACACACCTGTTGTAGTTCTGCTGCATGGCAGAAGGAGAAGGCTCAAAGAACAACTAGTGATGGGCCTCTGACACCTTTTTCTCTAAGAATAGGCCTGCTCTGAAAGCTGAGGGTGTAGGATGAGCTCACAGCCACAGGCAGTTTTATAGCCAAGCTGAGAGATTGGTGTCTGATAGTGATTTCGAAACTGTCTCCTTGCCATTTCCTCCTGTGATCCAGCTCACAGGCTGCTGCATGGGGACACTGTGGTAGCTGGCAGAGAGTAATTTCTGCACTCTCTGCAGCACCTTAAGCAGTCTTCTGTTCACAGCTTGGTGTGGAGTCTGTTAGTGAGAGTTTTAATGGGCTAGTTACTGGGCAGCAAGGTTTTCTTAAGTAATCCACTAAAGAGGTATGAAGTTTTTATTTAAAATGCTGCAAGTCTCCTTCAAAATAAAGCCAAGCGAATTGCCAGTGAAACTGTTACCTATGGATCTGTGAAGGAATTCATTTGGTCCAGAGCTACTTATATTAATCTCCCTTCATTTTTTTAAGATACATTGAGTGGTCAGAGGCATTATGTAAATTAATAAATTATCCATCCTGTATGGCTATAAAACTATTCTAGTGGAGCCCTCAGGAAAACTGAAGCGCACTGTTTTAGGCCTCCTATGTAGAAACAGCACACTATGGTTATGTATCAATGGCCCTCCAGTAGTTGTTACACAGTGATTTTCAGCAAGAGAGCTCTAACGGTTCAAGAGACACAGTCATCTAAAAATAAATCAGCCTCTCCCAAAGTGCCCACAGCAGCACATCATAATCAAAGTTGATTACATTTGTACTCTGCATGGAATGGGTGTATCAGAGTGCACCAAATCACAGAGACCTAATGGTTCACACCTGGCAGATAGCTATTTGACATTTCACACTATTAATGTAAATGTTCCTGAGGCATGAGATTCATAATACCAGCCTCCACTCTCATGTATTAAAGAGCTATCCCAGCTAAGGCACATCGCCCTGGCCATTGACTTCTTTTATTCTAACAGAATCTTCTTCTGTCATAGATCTTAATAAAGACTTTGTTCTGTCTGTAGAGTGTTTGCCTCCCTATAAAGACATCAATGTAGCCTTTTATCTTTGCTCTTTCCTGTACCCTCCTGACCAGACTGACCTCCTTTCCAGTTGGCCCAAGTCTGTAGATTAAGTGACAGCCTAAACACCATTCTTTCTGTCTAGGTATATACACAGACCACGGCCAAAACTTTGCAGTTGGGTTTTCCCCTCTTCCTCCTTTTAGATAGGGTGTCCATGTGTGAATGAGTATTACTTTTCCTGCATGCAAGTGGTGAGATCAAGTCTTTTAATTTTTATCTGGACCTGTGATTCCGCAATAGATCTGTTGTCTTCTATTATGTGTTTCTTATGCATGGTGCAAACAACAGATGGCAAAATGGCTTAGCCCATTACCTCAGTCTTGTTTAAAACTACTTGTTGTGGCCAATCCCTTTCTTCTATTATGCTTTTTTCTGCATAATAGTTCATGTTCTTTATGATTTTAACCTTTCTATTGATTTTTTAATGTTTAACCATCCACAACATGGCCATAGCCAGGTGGTTGGGAGAAATCTAATAAATCTTCTAATTATGTGAGATGCATGGCCATTATAGCTTTGGAAAAGTCTTTGAAAGTTATTCAAATAAAAAAAAAATATCTAATTGAAGCTCAATCAACACTCCTTCAGTTGCCTAAAACGGACTTATTTCTAATCTGAAGATACTTACAATATTAGGTGCTTTAGTGGTAGGAGTTCTCTCTACCCTGCTGTCCCTCATGTACCCTGATATCTTGAGATGTTTTGCAGGATGCTTTGGAGGCCACCTTTTATATCTTTTCTACTCTCTTGCAGATTATAGCATAGTTTTTCTGTATTATGAATATTCATAATATCTGTTTTAAATGTGTAGGACTGCTTTGCCATGACAGTATTATTTCAAGGCTTTTGTGCTGCTAATCTATGTTCAGATTCATTAGGAACATAGTCCAAACAGGTGTAAAAATCTTTTTCACATTGATGATTGGCTAGCAAATACTGCATCAAAAATCATAGATTTATAGCTGTTTCCTGAAGATCTTGTCTCGATCTTTCCAGAGATATTGCCATTGATGTAAAAGAGAATTTTTCACGAAAAAGGGGAGGAGTTTGGGCCATAGATGACAGTTATGTGTGCAATCTAGGAGCTTAACTGACTCATAGGTAGTGGATAGGCAATTTGGGCATGGTGCACACATTCCTTGCAAAGGATTAGTCTCTTCATTAGAATTCAGCACAGTGATTTCCTGGCCCATATTTGATTGACAAAGCACACACAAAGACCTTCTAAAGCTTTTGTAGGAAATAAACAATGTCCTTAGGCCAAATTCCTTGTCAGTAGTCTTGAATTTTAGCAAGCAAGCAATTTATCATGTTCAGCCCACACAGGTGAGAAATCAGTCTTGCAGATACTATTGTACAAAAGCATCAGGAGCTTGTAAAACTGTGGGTTTATTTTTTCTTAACTCCTTCAAGAAAAGGACAGCAGCTTGATTTCTGGTGAGGGATTGCTTTTTATTTTTTGAACTATCAGCATGTCCAGGAATTTTACATAGTCATGTTTCATGAGTATCACCAAACTTCTGATGTTTACCTCCAAAGTTTGGTCAGAAAAACAGGACTTCACTGCTATGGTAGACAGCTAATAACTCAGTGATGGATATGTGTGAAAACCAAACTTAAAGGTAACAAGAAGTATAAGGAGGTAGAAGCCCCATTTACTTCAGGCAGCACCGCTGAGCAGATATTTTATTTTTCTGCATTTCTACTTTTCAATTACTGATTGAAATTGCATCCCACTGATGATGTGGGAACTAATACATTGCTCTGGGAAAGTTTTGTTTTGTTTCTGCTCCCTTACAAGTAGGGAAAGGCTATACCACAAGTAGAAGGAGATAACTATTCATTTGACTTTTGTACTCAACACTGAGTTTTTCAAAATTGCTTTATGCCAAATCTCTGAGAAGAAAAAACAAAATTTATTCCCTTGAAGAATTTCCATAACCATGGAACTTGTATGGTTTGATTTTTAGTATTCAGCTATGGCATCTCCAAAAGAGAGTCAAGTACTATTGTTCTCTGGATCTCATAGTTTAAAAAACTGACACACTAAAGGAAAGCAAAAGCAGACATATAAGCTATTTTTTTTATTGTTCAAATCTAGAAATATGGAGAAAATGCATTTTATTAAATATTCTTCATGAAGAGAATAGGGTGCCTGTAGGGACCTTGAGAAGAGCATGGTGCACAGAGCAGACCTTGCAGAATTAAGTCTTTGGGACAGTTGTTGATACAGGTTGTATAAAAACATTCACATTTCTCCTTTACCCCACCCACAAACCAATATTTGGATTAGTTATTAACAGAAAATAGGTATACCTTTAGGTGACTACATTATTTTTGATTCAAACTTTATCCAAATAATGACTAGAGGGTGATTCACAGTGAAAAGATTAACCCTTATAGTAAATTCTTCTATAAAATATATTAGATTCTCTAGTAAAAAAATACATCCTCAATATAAAGAAACCTCATATCAGATATTACAAAAGCTCTTTCAAACACCACCTGGGGCATGGGTAAAAAAAATACTATAGATAGAAGTATCTTGGATTTTAGAATTATTTAAAATCTTCGGTCTCCGCCAGGAGTTGACAGAAGCACTTTGCCTGGAATTGTTCAAAAACCAAGTAGACAAAGCACTCCACAATATGGTTTAGTGGGAATGGTGGTATGGGTCAGAGGTGACTTGTTGATCTTGGAGATCTTTTCAAGCCCTAATGATTCTATGATTCTATGTTCAAAACTCTAAGCTGAGACATACATAGATCTAGATACACCATCTGTTGGTAATTTTATTTCTGTCAGTATTTGAAGGTAAAAGAAGGTTATACTTTAAATGAAACTACATATACTGGCACAGAAAAGGTTTGACAAAACCAACAGTTGTTGGGTAGGATTTGTAGAATTGACAATTAACAGAAACAATTCTAAATTAGGACATATTCTCTCTACAACAGTGAGATGTTCTTAAAAGAAAAAGTGATTCTTGGTAGCTGCCATTTATTTCATTAGACTATCCAAATTCTGATGGAAATAATTAGTTGTTGAATGAAAAACACCTCAGAAGATCATTTAAGGGAATGTATGAAAGAATTAAGGTTTGGTTTGATTTGGTTTCTTTGAGGAAAAAGCTGCTGATCTAAGTATTGATTGAAAGAATGATTACTTTGAAAGTAACCAGGTTGGGGTTTTTTTTTGAAAGGAAACAATGTTAATCTCTTTAATCTGCAAGGAATTAAGCAATAAACTCCTAAATAAGCACTAAACTGCTGGAAAGTCACTCTTAATTACACTTTTCAAGGAGTTTCTAATTCTAACTACTCCTTGTAGTTCTAGAAAAAATGTAGATTACTTTTTGTCCTTTACTTCAACTATCTGTAGTTTAATCTCTCAAACTGTAATGCTCCTGGATTCTTTAAACAGTCCTTCATTAAAACAATTCTTAGTAGTCTTTTAATTCTCAAAGTATAGATAGCTAATTTGACAGAAATTTGATTTTAAAGAAGTTCCAATTGATCAGTGAGATTCTGAGAAAGCAGATGGGATCCGTAACCGCTTTAGTTTAGGCTATTTGAGTTGTAAATGTGTGGTATTATCTGCAACATATGCAGAGCTTTCTGTGACCAGTGCTGTTCCTTGACCAATTATGTTCTCTAGAATCCCGTGCCTCTTAAGCTTTTTCTCTTTTCACTACTCAGTAATGAATGTGAAACATATTGCTCATTTTAGGATGTCTTTAAAGAATGACAGTAACATGTTGTAGTTACGACCTGAAAGCACCGTGAATGTGTTTAGAGAAGAGTATACTCATCCAGACATATTGCAACACCTTAGTAAGTTGAATTCAAATGGAAATTCCTCATGCCAAGAGTCCTTATGTAGCATGTGACAGGTTCACAACGGTATCATGGAGATGAGAAAGCTCTTGGCCACAAGGAAAATTATGTTCAAAAACTATTTAATTCAGCTGCACTTTAGGAGCTGTGAAAATTTACTTTATTATTTAGAGATGTTCCACTACAGGTGCTCACAGAACCAGTGCATTTTGACAAAACCTTTCTTAAGGAATATATCCTGGCACATTAATGGTGCGTATGTAGAATAGAGCAGAAAAAAGGTCCCCTGAAACAGTTGCACAGCTGCAAATTGGTGCAAACTTGAGTAAAGGGCTTCATTTAGATTATGATACAACTGTCTTGGATCTGTTCTTTCAGAAACCTTTCCTTTGAAAGGAAGCAAAATATTATCCCTGTGTGAAAATGTTTACAAACTAAAGAGGTCTCTATACTACTTCAAGGTTAATATATTTTTATATATTTTGATATTGACTTAAATGGCTTCTTCATGTTTATAGTGTGTTTCTGCTCTGAAGTTACTGAGACAAATAGATGCTTACTGGTTAAGATATCAGTAAAGGATTTAGACACAATTGCAGAGAGTACTGTAGACTTGTAATTAAAAGTCAGAATCTCTTGAAAAACCCAATGATTTCAGTAGTGTGACTAAACACTGGATCATTTTCCTGGATAGAGCCAATACAGGAAGAGCTGAGGGAATGTATTTGTCTTAAATGCACATGCTTTTTGTTTTATTTTGGGGCTGGTTTTGTTTGTTTGTTTGGTTGGTTTGGTTTTTGGTTTTTTTTTCCCCTTTAATTCAAAGAAGATAAAATATATTTTATCTGTTCTAATAGTTGAACTTGGAACTTAAGAAACAAAATCTGTAACTGTTCCTTTAAAGGCAAATTTTTGATACAATTTAAGTAACAACTCAGAAGTTCTTAAGTCTGGCTGGACTTAAGTTGAAAGCTTAAAAAATTAGACATGCCAATGGAAGTTTTTTTTAATATTCTTTATTAGATTTTACTCAAGTAAAGCTTCAGAGTTTATTTGCCTCATAGCTGCTTTGTTTCCAGAAGTGTTAGACTTGTGCTATAAATTTTACATCAATGTTGTTTCATGCCCGCACTGGTGATTTACTTTAACTCAGCATTGTTCTTTGAAACTTTAATCAAAGAGTAAGAGCGAGTAAACAGAACTAAATCTTACACTACCTTCTGCCCTTTTTTCCCACTGCTGCTCCCCTTTTGCTGCCCAGACTTCTGTTTAAGTGTCTTCTAGTCTAATCAAATGTAAAGGACTGATAGCTCTTGCTCTATTACTTTTTAATTTTTGGTGTCTAGCGTTTCTTTTATCTAAAAAGACCTGTAACTTATCTAAAAAGACCTGTATGATAATATAAAAATCTAGTCTATTAGTCTTACAGCTCATGAAAAGGATTAAAAAGTGTCGGCTAGCTTCCCTAGTAGTAAGAGCTTAAGGTGGGACTTGGCCAGTTCATATAATTTACCTCATACATCGAGTTTTGGTGTGAACTGAAGCAAACAGCATTCAGGTGTTTGTTCAAGGTATTAAAGCTGTATAAGCCATCCAGGAGCTCAGTTGTTTGGGCTAGCAGTAGCCACAAGTCGACTACCAGGGAAAGCATCACGGCTGTGCACCTTTGATAGGAGGCAAAGGGGCATGGCAGATTCCTTTTGTAGCTGTATGAGAGATAAAGTCCTTTTCATTTTGAAAGTGAAATGTATATTTGTGCATTTGGAAACTTTTGCTTTGTTCCTTCTTCTTTTCCTCCTCCCTGTTCAATCAATGAAATTAGGAGTTTGGTCTTAGCAGTTCCATGATTTTTTTTAATGGAGAAAGTCATTATCCTGTGTCTTATTTTTGTATTGTTTCAGACAGTTTGCAGACTAGAGTTCATTCTTTGTGTTTCTTGTAGTTACAGAGGGTTTTTGAAGATTTTATTTCTTCAAAATAGAAATATATGGAAGACCAAGACACACTTTTAGGGTCTAGAATCCAGGTCTACTAGGACCATGCCTCAGTCTCACTCTTTTCTTTCCTAAGATAAACTATTGCATCTTCAAATGAGGTTTTTATGATGGCACTGCAAATAAATGTGAATGGAGAGCAATTAATCAACATCAGAATCTGATCACATTTGTAGCATTCATTCCATACAACGAAAGTCTGTGTTTCAAGTTAAAATCACTTTCCTTATCAGCTAATTTGGCTGTGGCAGTGTTCCACTGTTTTTAAGATGCTATAACTAGCATTAGTCTTAATTTCTGATCATGACAGCTAATGGCTGGCAGGGATAATGGTGAGTTTTGCATGTTTCTTAATGGAAATGCAATTAACACTCAAAGGCAAGGTTTGTTTAAAATATTAAAGAAAATAATGAGTGGCAGCAGTGTAGCATACATTTCATGTTTTCTCTTTCTAAAGAAGGAAGAAATTTCATTTTTCTGGCACTTATTTGGAACAGAAAAGCTCTTCAATGAATTTTGAGAGAATATACAAAAGGTCATTGCATTCAAGAAATAAGAAACTAGATAAGAAATGTAGGTCAACATGAATTAACTGCAAGTGGTAGAAGGCTCGCTGATAGCACCTCGAATTAATTATATTACTATATTATATTAAACAATTATACTATTGCATATATTATTATTTATAATATACAACATATTACNATTTTATAGATTTGGCTGTTGTCATTAAGATTGGACACTGAAAGGTTGGGTTCTGAGAATGTTTTCTGCAGTCAACAGTCCACAAATACACACATTGCTGAGGTCTAAGACAGTACATAGAAAAAATATTGTTGCATGCATAAAGCACTGTATGACAACCAAGAAATTAGAAGTACATAAACATGTACTTACCTATATTAAAAAATAAATTGTAGAAATATTTTAACTTAGGAGGTTTACTTTCTATTTTTTTTAGAAGCTGAAAAAGGTTTTATTCCTTTTAAAATGAATACAAATATTTGAAGAACACATTGACAGTTTCTGATATTGAGGAAGAGTGTGTATATGAAAGGAGAAGAAAAATGTAAGGTAGTGCTGAACCTAGATAAAAAGGAAATAAAAGTCTCTGTGATCAGAATAAATGGTACATGCCATAGTATAGCTTTATTTTCTTCTTCTCTTTGACACCCATCTTTAACTACTAAACTGCAGTGAGTGTTAATGTTCATAGAGCAATTTCCCTAATCACTAGCCTATCTGAAATATTTTTCTCCCTGCCCATGCTTCAAGGTCTGGTGGGGTTTTCTTTGTGTTTGTCTTCTCTTTTCTGGGAGTACTCCCCTACTTCAGAACTTGCACATGCTCTTGTTTGCTTTATCATCTTGTCACACTGTAGCTCTTTCAGATCACCTTATATATAAAAATGAACAAAAGCATTCTCAATACTGAGACTTGTGTTATTCTATCATCTGCTTTCCTCCTCTGGATCAAGTTGCCTGACTATTCACATTTTATTCTTTCTAGTGTTTTCCTTGTACATGTTTCCTATTCACTGATTGTCTCTATAGCTTGTGTTTTAGACTGGCTCTTTTAGACATACATGGGGATTAAATGAGTGAGAAGTTTTTTCAACGTGTTTTGGAGTTCTGTAATGTATATGATTTACTTTCCCTGGCTGAAAATGAGGCTAATAGGAAGGACAAGGAAGGTTTGTCCCATCCTTTATTTAGCTGTATATATTTCAGAGCCATAAGGTCCAAGAAAATTCCTGACTATATTTTTCAGGTTACCCAGAACAGTAAGAACGTCCTAACAGTCGTTACCTTTTAAAGTTACTATCACAGCCCTAATAATTGACAACTAGGGCTATGCATGACAGATGTACAACTAAGCATAGCAAAATATGTTTAGTGCCAGTTGCTTCTGAGGACCACTATTTTTACTATAATCATTTTAACTAACAATTATAATCTCAATTATTCCAGGTAAACTGGTTTTAGAGTGTCCCTGCTAGAGGGTAGATGTTTATTCAGCTTGGCACTGTATCCTCTGTCAATGAAGAAACATTCAAGACACATTGCTTCCTTCTCCTGGAGTAGAGACACACATGTGCATGCAAATAAATGCAAAAGGAAACAACCAGAGATTCTCAGCATTCCATTTCTTTTTTCAAAATGTTGTATCTTCCTCACACTTCCACTCATTCCCCACTTAGATCCTGCGTTTTGTTGCTCTTTAAGCATTTTACAGAAATTCCACATGTGTAGGGATCATAAATGCCTCTTATCCATGTGGAACAGATTCACACTGGAAAATACATTTAAGGTCATTCTTCTACCTCAGATAATCTCGTCTTTGCTGGCAAAATGAGCAACGTGTATGGCCCTGGGTGCTGTGCAGGGCCATGCCCCAGGGCCTCCATATCAGGGAGGTTTTTATGGGGAGAAAAAAAGAGGGTTTCATTTTTCCTGCTGTCATCCTGGCTGTGTGAAGCTGGGAGCCTTATGTATTGACCTGTGTAGAAACTCCTCAGGCGGTCCTGCGAATGGAGAGGTTTGACAGGATCTTCAGTCTGGGACCCAAGTCCTTTCCCACTGCTCTGTAATGAGACATTTAGAAATAGACTGCCTCTGTAATAATTTCAGAACATTCAAAGGATCTTCAGAATTTCTGTGGAAAAAGTGAAAGTTCTCACCACCTCAGTTCTTCACCCAAAATGACTTAGCAATAAGTTTGAGCCAATGTCAAATAGTCTTTTGGTGTCACATTTATGCTTTTCAGTAGCAAGCAGTTTTAAGACTTTATGTTCTTGTTGAAAGATAAATAAGTAGAATATCTAATGAAATTACTACTCGGATATTTATGCTCTATGAAATTGAATGTTGTTGAACTGGATTAACTTTTGTGCTGCAGAAATAGTGTCAATTCAATGGGTAGCAGCCAAACTCAAGCAAAACAGAACAAAGCAGATATTTTTGAAATTTTACCAGTCTGCAGCTATGCATTCTGTAAGTGCACACATTCATTCACATGGGGGACAGTCTTTCTTGTCCCCTAATTTGTTTACATAATGTTGAAGTAGCACTTATTTGCTCCGATGTTGATGGGACAAGGTCAAGAGCTCAGTCTGGTCTTCAGACAGTTCTCTTGGTGGAATTACAGTGATTAAGTTAAACATTTCTTAGTTATACATATGTTATTGTGAACAGACCAACATCTCTTTCCAAGAAGTTGAGAGATAAGCTGAGTACCCTGTGTAAGAATTTCTGCAGTAATACTACAGAATTTTAGGAAAAGAGGTGTTTTGAGAAAAAAATCTCTAATAGCCTCTTGGATTTTAAGTGTATTTTAGAAAGTGGTTTTAAATCTGATTTTATCCTTAACAAAAAGTGAGGAGATGGCAGAATGACATACCTCACTACTAATTTGGTGTTGTGAAATACTTATGTTCCTCAAGAATCTTACCCTAGAAATTGTTCCCCTTCCTACACTACAGATTCAAAGGGTATAGTAACAGAGGTCTTAAATCCTGTTGTGCTCACCACATGTGTTTACAAAAGTTGCTAAGAATGGTGGCACTGAAAAATAAAAGTTTACAAATTGTTTATGCTCTATAGTGGATAAACATATTTGATGCCTTTATTTACTTTGACACTAAGAGAAATTAAAATAGAAATGGAGGAGAGGAAAGCGGTAGTATAATTCCAGTATAAATAAATTCTGGAGTAATAGTAGAAAAGAATTGCATTTATACAAGGAAGTAATGGTATAAAGTTTTTAATTTAAGATATTAAAATATTTTTATTCTACACTTAAGTAGTCAGAATTTCACTTCTGTGGCATGGAGTAGAGTATGCTAATTATTTTGAGGACCCTTTGATCTGTCTGTGGTTTCCCAGGTGTATATAATACCTCTTGACCCACAGGTTCTCCTTAATCCTGTTATTCAGAATGACTCTGATAGGTTACTCACACTCCATTTCACAAGGAGGACATCTGAAGTAAAAGGCAGATAGTTGCCACAGCTGAAAATTGAGAGTTCAGTTTTACACTTGGACCTGAGTGAGTCTTTGATCTTGCCATCTTCCTAAAATTGTTGGAGAAGTTACGTCTGTATGTCTTTCACTGTTGGGTAAAATTGTTGTGGCAAGCTTTTTCCTTAGTTTGCAATTCACTGGAACACGCAGGTGAAGTTGGATAAAACTTTGTGTTTCAGAGCCACAGAAGGTGAGTGCCTGCCACAGAAGCTGCCCAGGGGAAAACTCTGTGGAGCTGCAGCACGAGTTCTTACCCATGGAACCAGTGGCTATGGCACAGATGTGGCATTGCTATTCTGAGATCCAGCAAGTGGCATGAAATTATCTTACTGGCATTTTCAGAGCAACATGCACAAAGCAGAGATGTGTTAAAGACTGAGGCACTCTGTTCTTCTAAGACAGATATTCAGCAGAGTATAACAGTAGTAAACAGTAGTAATTTTTTAGTAGTTTTGAAGAAATAATTTGCAATAAACCTCCATTTCTTGAGGAGAACATACATAGCATCTTTTTTTTTGTCAGGATACAGTTTAAATAAGTAATAATTTAACATAGTTTATGAATGTTAGCATTTTCAGTCAAGAGTTACATTTTTAAATAATCAGTTTTTTCCCTAATTCACAGAAAATAAGAAGAGAAGCTCTTCAATGTTGTCAGAATGCTTTTAGAACATCCAATTTATCATGTGCATGAAAATGAAAATTGGTTTTATGAAATAGTGTAGACAAAAATAAAAGGCATACATTAACTTGTCTTCTGATATATTGGCTATATTATGCCATGCATCTTTAGTACTTGACCTTACATGTCGCTAATATAATACACATTTTATGATACAGTTACACTGAATGCTCTTTGTGAATACTGCACTACATCCCAAGGTTAGGATAAAGATAAGATGCATTAAAACAATATCTCTGACACTATTAATAAAAAAAAAATCAATCATTCTGCCGCTTCCTGTTCCCTTGCTTGCAATTTCAAGATCAGAAGCTTCCAATAATTATTTTGCCAGCTCTACTGGTATGGTTGCTGCACAGAAACTCTTCTAGGCTTGTTTCCCGTGAAAGGCTTTGACAACATTAGTGATGAAACGCTAATGGTCTTTTTTATTCGAACATATTGCTGTGCTGAATACATGAAAGGATTGTGATTGGGGGTTTGTTTTTGTTTTGTGGTGTATATACATATGCTCTGTTTCTATTTACATTGCTAGACTCAGCTGCTCTGACTTCATTGATGATGCAGTTTCTTTGAAGTGGCTGCTGCCAGGTGTATTCATCTGAGATGTACAGTACGTGTTGGGGGTTTTAATTGCAGTAGAGAAGGGCAAGGCAATAGAAGTAACCATCCAAATGATGGAAGAAAAAGAAAGGAAGTAAAATATAAGAAAATGAAACAAACAAAAGAGAAGTAGTATAAAATTCAGAAAGAGGATGCTATGAACTAAACCTAGCTGCTATTTAAACAGCATAGCAACAACTGTTGATGAAGAAACAGTATTTCAAAGGAGGAAAATTTAGCGGCTGTTCAGTGAAAACAATGGAAAAAATGCTGGAAAACATATTTTGTCATTTTGCTAAAACATTTGAAAAATGAAATTTTAAAAGTTAATTCTGGACCTATTCCTCCTATGTAGGAGAATGGTGTCATGCAATAGTAGGTTGTCCATGTATAAGAGAGAGCAGAAACATAGTAGCCATCAAATGTGGCAAAAATTTTCATACCAAACAAGATAATTCTAGAGATATTATATGGCCCTGAACATGCTGGAGTTTATAGACAATACAATTTAAATAATGTATTAGAGACATTCTGTAAGTATACAGCACAAAGTCCCGTGGGAATGAATGAACTCAAACTGATCTGATGTAGCCACATAATTCAGGCATATCTTCACTGACCTGAAGACATGTGGCACTGCAAAATCAAAGTTACTTCCAAAATTGTCATTTGCAGCTAGCCCTTCTGAGAAATATATTGTGCAAGGACAAAATGCTGTTGCAAATCTACTTCTAGAGGTGTCACTGGAATGAATAAACTGGAATTCCAACTCTTCACTGATAATAACACAAAAAGAGCTGCCCGGAAAATGTAGTCTGAGGAAAGAAGAAAAAAAATTCTCTAGAAATATCTCAAAATTTTCCAGCAGTAATAAGAAACCTGAAGAAAAGTGTAGGGCAAGTCTCAGGATATCAGTGTGTCAAGCTTTACCATGTGTCATACAATAAATCTACAACAATGTTTATGAGTATATATTAGCATGTATGGCTGCATGTACATTGAATCCATTTATTAAAGCATTTAGTTCTGTATACTGCAAGCCACTTTTTGCATGACCTCCTTTTTATGAGATGGAGATCATCCATCATGCAACAATCTCGTTTTTCATTTACCTCTGTGGTTCTACCTGCTGATTTGTGACACCACTGCTTCAGTAACTATTCTGCTGCAGCAGTTATTTTGGGGTGAATCTCTCTCTTTCTTCTGTTTTACAGCTGATGAAGCATATTTAGAGAGCTTGTTAGCAAAGACCTTCAGAACAGAGCCAAAGTCATCTCTTCATTCAGGTTTTTTGTAGGTTCTAGCCCTGTCTAAAATCTCCATGTGCCTTTATTTCTGATTGCTTAACTCTGAATTCCAGATTCAGGCATCCACACTAGGTGTTGATGACAGCAGAAGGCTTTTTGTGTTGCTTTTTTACTAACAAATTGAACTCCAGCCATTGCATTGTAAGTGCTAATTGTCTGGTTATCCTCTAGCAGTATTGTGCAATAAACTTTAATCAAACTGTAAGTTCACAAAAAATTTAGTCCAAACCTGAAGTTGTTGAAATGTGTTGAAATATCTTGTTTCAATGTTTTGTCTGATATATTCTGAAGAGGCTGAAATATTGTTATAGGCACCTTTTTAACAAATATTTATCTAAAATAGCAACTATATTGCAACTTTTTATTATAATAAAGATTAATAAACAACTCTGATTTCTTGCCACATCATGAAATATTATGAATTATGAAGATATTCTGCATTTTGTCTTTCTATATTTCAATGGTTTCTTTTACTTAGCACAACATACAAAAAGCCAAATTGAACAGAAAATTGATAGGTTTTCTTTTGGTGATTTTTTTTTTTAAGGATTAATCAGAATGTAGAACTTTTTCAGTTTCAGATTGGCATGTAAAGAGCAATGTAATAAATTACAGGATGAAGAAAACTTCAATGAAGACTTAGTGCTCTGCCTGTTGAGTTTTTATCTCAGGTGCTCCTGTGAAAACAGGCTCACCTAGAAACATTTGTGCTCATTTGGAATTTCTATTAAACAACTTGATACCTTTAAAAGTATTTCTGATGCTGAATATGTTCTACATGAAAAAAAAATTGTTGTCTTTGTTTTTTCAATTTATTAACATAGAAGCCCATTAAGGGGCATTGAAGGGATAGTCTTCATTATTGCCCTCTATTTTGTGGATAAGGTACAATATTCCTTAGTACAAACAGGAAAGTCCATTTTGCAATTGCTAAATGTATCTAGAGAGAGGAAATTACTCTAAAAATATTTGGGAGTAACTGCATTTGCTCACTGAAAACTAATTGTACCCAAAGTAAGAAGATTTGTAACCAAAAACCCAATAAAATATGCCAGAAAGAAGGGAATCTGCTGGACTTGTAATTGTACAAGTGAACCTATATTTCATCACCCATGAAGCTGCAAATAAAGCATCTCTTCACCTAGCTAATAGCTTTCCCTTTTTTGATATCCCAGCACATTTTATACTTGCAAGTGCTAAGATGGTGTTGCAATGTTTGCTCATGATGATGATGATAGCAAATACTCAATTCTGCCATTTTTCTGCATGGTTTAGGTTTACAGCCTAGTAAAAGATTTAACTGGATTTCTTCAAGAACAGATTTCTTCAGCTTTAGTGGACTACTTGCTAAGTAGTTATGAAAATATTTTGTTCTGCTGTACTGGATCAAAACCTTTGTGCTGAACAAGTTTCAGTTGAATTGCATGAAGGCTTTTTCATAAAGTAATATTGCTGTTAATCAAGAGAGCGAGAAACTGAGTTTTGGATGTTTTTTGGATTTTTTTTTTAGCTCAGTGATGTTAATATAATCCTATGCTGACATATGGTATTTTTACTTCAAAAGATTTGCTTATGTGCACTTAAAAGTATCTTTTTAAAAATATCACCTTTGAAAATTTTATGTTTCTTCACTCTCTCATGAACTCTGAAACCAGAGAAACTTTCCTTAAAAGTATTAAAAGTTACTCCTTACAGTACTTTTATCACCATGAATATTTCAGACTTTATGCCTTGTACATTGATTTGACTTTGCCTTCTGTAACAAATTAAATTTATTAAACAAGATAGAAACCATACTCTTAAAAATAGACAATAACAATAAAAAAAAAATTTTTAAGGGAAAATATGTACAATAAACAGATTCATGCAACACACCACAACTTCACCCACAGGTGCAGTTTGACCCCAGACGTCTATTGAACATCAAATTAACTTCAGTAAGTTCATTAAGCTGTGTGACACTGGCACACAACTACCTTCATGAAAGCTTAATCTTGATTGCTGACAGTGAAGTCAAGAACAGGGGAACAGCGTTGCCTTCAAGGACGCAAGGTCAGGCTTTTAGAGCAGAAGTGACCTTGTCAGTTGTACAAATCAGGAAGCCTTCTAGTGTAGTAATGTCTTTGGTTTATGGTGTTTTTACCTTCTAACTCACAGATTGAATTGAAGCATGATGTGTCAGTGACTGCTGAGTCAGGGCAAGACGATAGGTAACAACTTTATATGCATAAAAATCATTCTGATTCAGAAGATGTTTCTGCGTAAATTGTTTATAGCAAGATGGACCTGGGTAGGATATAAGGGCATGTGAGGTTGCAGTGGCATGGAAGGAAGAAGGAGAGCTGAAGAGCTTGGAAGCGTGTGGGCCCCCAGCATTGCAACCTTCCTTATGAGGAAATTGGCATTCTTGCATGAGGAAGTTGGCCTTCCTGCCACCCCAAGGTGAACCCAGATGCCTCAGGCTCCTTAGTGTCCTACAGATATAAATACTCACCACACAAATGGTGGATTATGTACAGGCTGAATTATGTACAGACTTCCATGTCCCACAGTTTCTCTGCAAAAGGCTATTGAGAAAAAAGAGTAATGAGAGGAGTGTGGGGATTAGTGGGATGCTCGAGCAGAAAGAACACAAAAAAATCCAATCTGAGTTGGAGAAAGATAAAACAGAGCCTTTGAGGGCTTTTATTGTCCCTCAAATTTCACATTTACCAAGATGAATCGTGAACTGAGAAGATGGATGAACTGCTGCTCTTGTCTTGCTTGCTGGTATCTAAAAAGGGCGTGGCAGGTTTTTGAGGGCAGACTTTGAGATACACAGAGACTGATGTTATCAATGTTAAACTGTGTATCCTAAGATTCAGAAGTGTTTTCTTTTCTGTTTGTATCCCTGTGGCTGCCATCAACATGTAAAATGCATCGCTACCCTCAGGCTAAAGTCAGATATTTGTCAACTCCAATGGGAGTTGCAAGCTTGTGGAATTACATTATGTTTGAGAAAAGAATAAGAAAATTTATATCTTTAATGGACACTAGCTATTTCCTGAAAGAGAAAAACACTGTTTCACTCATGCCATGTGTTTTCAAAGGACCTCCTCGAATATAACATCTAGTACTTTAAAAGGATTTTCTTTGATTATATATTAAAATCAACAATATGTAATAGATAAGAATTTTTTAAATGGTAGATGATTTGAAATTATTAATTTTGGGGTTTGAGACACTCAAAGAAGCAAATTTTCAGAAATGTCTTGGTATGCCACGAAAGACAAGTTGTGTCACCTCAAGAACTTCAACCTGGGGAACCAAAATTACCAGGCACCATTAAAAATCTTGAAAATTACCAGAAACATTAACCCAGCTTGAGAATAGCAACCTAACACCAAGCCTAGCACCAAGATTTTACAACCATTCATGGTCATGTAACAATAGAACATTTAAAAAAGCAGATTTCAATTAAATGTAACATCCAAACCAGGGTAATTTTCTCAGAGAAGAAATCTTTGCTCTACCTGTGACTTGTTCTTTTTGAAAAATTCAACTACATAAATATTGAAATGGATTATAAATTGCCTAGGGAAAAATTTATACAGTAACAGCTCTTCCACAGCTTATATTCAGACTGAAAAAATAGATTTTTCCTTCTGTTTCTTTTTATTATCCAGTGTAACATTTGAAAATAACGCTCTTAAAATAATTTTATTTTACAGTGTCTGTGAATGTCTTGTTGCCCTCACATGGCCCCTACAGCCAGATTTGGTACTTATAAACACACATAGTGTCTCCTGTGTCTGTGTGTTTCAGGATAGCAGAAAATCTGCTCTGTTTGATAATGTCAGTGAGCCATATAACAGTTCAACAGACACTGACTCAAATCATGTATGACATCACTACATAAATATTTAATATACACCAAATGCAAGTATGGAGAAGTTGCAGGGAAAAAATAATACAAAATGCCTTTCTCTACAAATCAAACAGGGAGGAAAAACAATCAGAAGGAGCATTAAGAAGAGACAGATTAAGACTTGCATTATGAATTAAGCGTGTTCTACTCATATTTCAGAGCAGGGTGCATCTTGATGAGCTGGGCAAACTCAGAAGTGGGTTCAGCAGACTGAGAAGAGTGGCCATATTATCACAGGGGACTTCACAAATAATGAGATTGTAGTCCATCACTACAGCCTCTTGTTTCTTGCATTCATGTGTTTTAATATGCAGTAGAGTTGTCTTCTAAAAAGCATTGTTGGATACATTTGCAGAACGCATTTTCCATAGAAAGTGAGGTACTATTGTAACTAATATTCTGAATACTTTGTATAAATGGTTGAAATAAAAGTTCACATAAAGGGATTCAAAATCTCTTAAGGCAATTCTAAAGTCTGGTTCTTTGACTCTTTTTCTGCTGATCTGTTGTATTTACAGATATAAGCATAGAAATGAAGCATAAGTAAAATTCTTGGTTGTAGTTCCTTTTAAAAGTTATTTTGGAAAGAATGAAAAGAAAAAGTGGTAAAGGCAGAGGAAGAGGGTGGGAAAAAAGAAAAAGTATAATTCAAATAAGATCATTTAAGTTTAGGCATACATGAAGAACATTTTTTTTCTGATTATGCAGAACATTTTTAGAATATGAAACAAGTATAGTATGAAAAATGCATGAGAAAATGGTAAAGTACTCATGAGACTGTACACACCTGAAAACATTAGCTGTGAAGAGACTGAGATTTCCCCCTTTTGTTTTTAGTTTCATGCCGCTTCTGGGACTAGTGCTCTCCTTCAAGTAAATACTATTGAAATTCTGCTGGTACTGTAGCATTTTTAAGTGTAGCTGGCAGAAAATAATTGGTTATCCTGCTGCTGCTCCTAGATCAATCAGAGCTCCCATACTGCTGTCTCTTGTCACCTGGGAGAAGATATAGTGAGAAGAAAGCACATATATTGTTGTGATGGTGTTCCTTGGGTCATGTTCAGAAAACGCATGGATTTCTCATAAATGTAAAATATTTTGCAGAGACACATACATCTTCTTAAGAAAAGTTCCCCTGAAGTCAGTACAGCTACATGTGCATTTGCAGCTCAACTGTTTGTATGATCATAGCCCACCTCTGTTGAAAATCTGATCCTATAACAGTACTAACAATGGTATAATCATATGGTACTTATGACAGAAGGACTAATCTTTACCCAAACCTTCAGATATGCAATGAAAACTGATTTTGTTATGGATTTCTGGAGTAAGAGTTCAGTTGGTTAAATAGAAAAAAAATCAAGGTTGATTTTACAATAGCTGTAACTTAATAGTGTCATAGATTTACTGTCTGCCTCTGATGTAAGCTATGTTTAGAATTAATTTTGTAAGTCAAGTGTATTTGCCTACATTTAGGGGATAGTTTAAGAGATAATCCACAGTTTTTCCTCAATGTGAACTACTAAAGTAGAGATAAATGAAAAAATCAGCCTCCTGGAATTCCAAATACTGGAATTTCATTGCAGATATCTTATTTACCTCAGAAACTATAGACGTGAATTATTGAATAAATTCTTCTATCAAACAATATGTCTTTTCACAGATAAAATTTGACAAACTGCTTATCCAAATTGTGTCTGTTTTCTTCTGAATATGCCAAATATAATAAATGTTGACAGGTGCAACTTTGTAGCATCGCCTGTTCTGGAAACACATTTTGCCAGGCTTTACAGTAATTAAAATTTTCCATATGGAGCTGCAGATTCTTCAAAATGTCCAAACCACTTTGTCAGTTTGCTTTTTAAATTTTCCAGTCCTTTTTCACACTGAAATATTGTTCCTACTGGATCTAGGAACAATGGAAATTCTTAGCACAAAGCAGTAGCAAGAATACTCCTCTCAAATCCAAAAGAAGAATCCCCTCTAAAATAATGGATATACTAAGTGCAAAAATCAAATGGAGATTTGCTTTTATGTTGGTTATTGGGATATTTTTGTATTTCTGTATGGAATTAGGGCTTCCCCATAATGTCTTGGATTCTTTATAGACTGAAGTTTGTGTTCTTATTTTCTTCATTTTTAATTAGTTGATGGTTTTGTATTATTCCTGATGCTCCTCATGCACCAGTGAAAATACAGAAGATCTGACTGTTATTTTTATTTTTTAACTTGGAATTCCTGTCTGTGAAATTTCCATTAACTAATCTTGTGATAAACCAGACAACCTATTAGGAACACTACTGGGTTTTTTAGTATTGGTGTTAGTTAAATCCTGTAACTCCTGATGTTATTTTTTAAGCTTTTTGAGTTTTAAATATATTTCCCTTTTCTTAGTTTTAGTGCTCATTCACAATTGATTATCCTGTTCCTTTTCAAAGTGTTGGTAGACTTTTGTAGGAAAAGAATATAAAGTGGCTGCAAGTTAAAGGGCTTCCATTGGTGTGATTTGTTGATTACCTGGTTAACCATTGTCACTTTAAGGTGCCCTTTTGTTCTGTTGGCACTGATAGTCATTGAGAGCAGTGCCATGTGCAATAAGGTGTCTTGTTCTGGTTTTACCCTTCATAGATAAAATCACTTTAGGAAAATAGCTGATCTCATCACTAAAGATAGAGGAAAGCAACACTTTTCTACTCATCCTTCATTTTCTCATAGCATTGGACCTTAGATCTGGGTTGAACTTTACCGACTGAAGGTCTTCATCAATTTTTTATAAGTTTTGCACAACAAAATAATTTCCACAGGAAATTATTTGTCAAATACTATGTTCTAATAATAGTTTATGTCTACACTGTGGCTGTGAGAGGATGGAGGGAGATTTGCCATGCAGTGCCACTGGCTAGCAAGTGTAAATAACTTCTCTTTGTGCATTCAGTTCCTACAAAAAGGAAACAAAAATCTGATAGACTGCAATTCTTATAAATGTTTAATAGAGGAAGTAGAAAATAGCTTTACTAGAAGTGGCAATGTGGTGTATGTATTAAACAAGACAATTTGAGCACTTCTAGGTGGAAACAGAGAAAAACAACATCGTTGCTCTTTGTGGTTGCAAATATTACTCCATACAGAAATCCCAAGTTCAAGATCTAACCTGTTGCTAAATAAAGTGTTGTGGTTGTAAAGAGCATGTTTCAGTCTTAGACTATAAGAGAGATCTCCATAATTTAAGATAGCCTGAGGGTACTAATGATAATAAACCCACAAAACATCTGTTAAACATTAAAAAGAAATTTTTCCTTCATTACAATCAGTAATCAGATTGCACATGTGAGTGCAGTGGGATAAAATGGCTGTAAGTGAATGCTCAGTAAATTCCCAAGAATCCTCCAAAGCCTACCACAGTCTGCTGCAGTCTACCTAGTCTGTCTAGATTTACATCAAAGCCTCTGATACTGAGTCCAAAAATACCATAGGCTTGTTACAGCTCAAAGGACTGCTACAGCCTGCAAAGAGAACTGCTGTAGCCTTTTGGTTTTATCGTAGTGGTGGGAGTGGTGGGAGTGGTGCATGTGTGTAGAATTCATTGCTCAAAAATATCAGAGGAGAGGAGGAAAAGCAGTAAATATAATGGATGTTGGCACATTTTCCTGACTTTTTATTTATTGTTATCTTGGAGCAACTCAAGGGCTATTGTCTTATGCTAAAGTTATAACAGTATAAAAACTTGGTTAACACCAAATTCTGACACTGATCCATTGAAGTATTTTAAGATGTTAATCAAAAATGACAATTGATCTCTTTTTCACTTTCAGTTTTAGCGTTGAGAATGTAATGTAAGTCTCCTTTCTCCTTCCCTGGTTCTTGTTATCTTTGTGTTTCCATAATTAATAGAAAAGCTTGTGCATAATGGCCAACACTGACATAACTGTTCTACTGCAGAATGTACTTTTTGCTTGCATTTATTTGAACCTTGGAATATTACCTATGTAATTCCTGACTCTGCTATTTTTAACTAGTTTTCTTTAAAAATCATTTCCCATTTTTCTATTTACTTCTTACTCAGATTGCATTCTTCACATGACTTCCACTTTTGAAGTACTTGTACAATTTAGTAGGAGAAGCAGCTGAAATAACTGAATGTAAAGGTATTTTATTTGTGTAATTTGATTTTCTGTTTATGCGCAAAAGTATCTTGAGGTCTTTATGGGAGGTCTATATGGGACCCCAGTATAACAGATTTGCATATGTATAGTTGAGTGTATGAGGGAATCTTTCAGAGAAGACCTTTCAAATTATCTGTGTGTAATTCCAAATGAAAGTTAAGAAGTTCTTCCAGTACCTACAAATAAGGAAAGAAGCATGATTCTAAAAGGAGAAAATAGGGTCTGCAATTCTGCCTCATTTGCTTAAAGGAAAAGGAATTAAGGAAGTAAAAATTTAGGTTTGGATCATCATTTTTGTGTTGTACAGGTTGCTGAGCTCCTAACAAGGTGAATGTTAACTGATCTAGCAAAACTACTTTACATATCTAAATTGTAAGAACTTCCAGGTTATGTGTGTTTGAAAGAAGTGCAAACAGAATGAAATGCCATACTTGAGTTATATCAGGTACAGTGTGGAACCATATGTTGGTAAATAGAAAAACTTTAGCTTTCACCAGAACTTATCCAGACACTTTTGAAATAATTATTAAACTAAGGTGCATAAATGTGCATATATTTCCATTTATTTATTTAAATGTGTAATAAAAAGAATCCCCCTAAATTAAGAGATACAGTCATATGGTGCCTGAAGAGGTGTTCTAATCATGGCACCTACATATAAGGTAATGGAAGAAATTTAGGATCCTATTCTTCAGATGGTCAGATGGCAGAGTACATAAATAGGCAGAACAGTTATGCTGTCTGTCTCCAAATCACAAATAGAACAAATCCATCTGATAAAATATTTCTGTCAATTAGAATACAAGAGAGGAAAGAGGAATCATCCTGATTGTGCAGGATGATAAGCAGGACTGTCCTCTGCACCTGCTGACCCCCACTGACTGAAAAGGATTATGCATTGGTTATTTTTCCTTCCTGTGCTTGCAAAAACCTTTCTTCTACTTACAGGAATATTAGGGGGAAAGAAAGGAAAAAAAGGTGATAACAATAAGAACTAAGAAATAAAGCAGGGAAAATGGATGTTTGGAATTTACTTTTAATTTTATTATTGTTGGTGTTGACAGTGCTCCTTGAGGGAATAGATGAGTATCTGCTTTCCCTATTTAACACACTATTTGAAATTTCCTTCAGCTTTTCTCCCCTACTGAGACTTGCTCCAAGAAGGCATGTTTTAAAACAACAGCAATAAAAATAAAACCAAAATATATAAGGAATGCAGAAGATTACAGTTTAGTAACTTTAAGCACTGAATTCAGTTTCTTCAGTATTTTGATACAAGAACATTTGCTATTGATAGAAATTTTAATTTAGCTAGATTTCCAGTGGGCTGTTTATTTTCCTTCTTCAGCCTGCAATGAATCATTGTAAGGGTGCACTGCTGACGAAGTTTAAAACAAATAGAAATTTGCAACAGCCCTCGGTCAAAATCCAAAAAGTATTTTGTGTTTGGAGAAATGATAGATTTTACTTTTCAAAGTTTAATCATAGATTTTGCAAACAATCAGTGTGTAATTTATGGAGATTTTTTAGTGATGCTTTCTTCTCTAGTGCCAAAAATGATTCAAAACTCTGTTGTGTTTAATGAGCAATAGACTCTACAGCTTGGTGATTAGGGCCTGGGCTGAGAAAGATATGATTTTAGGAAAAAATAGCATGAGATGACCAGCTCTGCTGTGAAATACAGCATGTATCATGTGAAATACAGACTTTATCTTGTGCTCCTGTAGCCCTGGGCACTATCCTAAACATCTGCTTGTATTGAAAAGGTGAAAGGTCATCTTTCAATTTGAAAAACATTTTAAAAAATAATACTGCTAAATGAGTTTGGGGAAATTTTCTGCTGAAACTTTTGGGTAGTTTTCATTTAAAAAATAAAAAGAACATTTGTGAGATTTGTTGTAGAAAAGACTTGCCTGACTTCAGGCATTTTTACTGAAAACCAGTGCAAGAAAATTGTCTATACAGACCCTCAAGTATGCTGTCAATCAGAAAGACCTGTTAGGTCAAGGGGTCCTTCTTTCTGGGGCCACAGGAGGGTTGACCACAGGTTATAAAATGGAAAATGAGAATTATATTTCATAGAGAGAAGTTCTTGAGTGAACACAACTATTAAATAAAAATAAACCTTCTGGGGGAGCCAGCAAAGGAAATAGTTAAATATGTTTTTGGTATGAATCTGGCTAAATTGTTAGTCTTGAAGAAATCCCAAAGCATGTTTTGTTGTTTCACTAGTCTAGTTCAAGCAGCAAAGTCAATATTAGGCAAACTTTTATGTGCCTAAATAAGAAGAATCCAGAAATATTTTGCTCCCTGTGGAATACACACACAACAAATGTGCTAGCTTTTTGGGATCTTTCTGAATATAAAGAAAATGAATGAGCAGCTGAAATGCAATCTGTCAACTCACTATTTTCTCATGTGAGCATTGTAGGCATGGAGGGCCTGGTCTCTTTTTTATCCTGTGAAAGGTCCTTCCTCCTCTGTTGAATGAAATATTTGGTTTATATATGACAAGAATGGTCATTAAATACCTCAGTCTCTGAATTTTCCTTATCCACCTCTAAAGAAATCTGTATCTTATTGTGAAAGGAGGAAGAAAAGGCAAATAAAAAAACAGTTGCTAGTGGGGATCTTGGAGGAACTCAAGATTCCCAGGAAGACGAAACACTGCTTAACTTCTCTGGGGTGAAGGTGTAGGCAAGAATGCTGAAGGCAAGCATAGCTGTTGACAAGAGAGAAGCCTGGGAATATGGTAAAGAGTTGTATAACCTTTGCCAAACTAACATCAGCTCACATCAGTAGCTACTGTTTAAAACAAAAAGATGTCTAGTTGATGCCAAAATTCCATTGTTAAAATCTGTAGAAATACCATGTCTTCATGAAATTAGTAACAGTTATTTTATAGATCTTCAGATTCTGACGTAAATTCTCGTTATGCATTTGGAAAGTTTTTGGCTGCATTCAGGTCTGGAATTCAGTTTTCATTTAGATTCTAATTCAGTTTCCATAGGAATTACAGAGCTTTATACAAGGTAGGGATAGGAGATTGGCAGAGAGCTGCTGTGGCACAGAACCAGCTACGCCGTTCTTATTGACTGTAGCGTTAGCTGAAGTAAATGGATGTGAGCCCATTTCGCCTCTGGAAGCAACTTGACAGGAGTATGGACCTTGCTATAGACTTCTTTAAAATTCTGGATGAGGCAATTAATATGTGAAACTTCAAGCTACTGAAGCTAGGCTGCCAAAGCTATCTCAGACTTTTTTTTCCAATATGGCACAAAATGCAATATGAGCACCCCCTGAGTCTAAGCATTCAGATCCATGGAGGATGTCTCAGGACACTGCTTTATGAAGCAAAGCCTTGCTTTCCTGAAGCTGAAAATAAGATGCTCTTTTTTCTGGCAAATCAGCCTGGCAAAAACATTGCATAAAGGCTCAGTGTTTTCTAGCTTTCAATTAATCATTAAAAAATAATTTTATTTTGTGGCAAATCTCACAAGCTGCAAAAATAGAACTTGGTGTTTTGGTAAAAATTCCTAGATGAGAAAGAAAACCTCTTAGAGGGCAAGGATGTATCCTTCATACTTGTAATACTAATCTACATTTGACATAAAGAAGCAAGATTACTTGGCTTTTTTTTTTTACATATGCATACTCTGTCTTCAAAATAATCAACTGGAAAAAAGGAAACAACTCATTTTAACTGTTGTGTTAAAGCACTCTCATTTGAATTGAAACCAAATAGCCCCTTGAAAGCTGTGTCTCATTTTCATGCTATTATGCAAATAAACACTAGAGATGAATCACAGATATTACTTCTTAATCCATTTTTTGGAACTGTGTTTAGCACACACAACTCAAAACAGTTAAAGATCCTGCAAGGTTGCTCTCAGTAACAAACAGTGCCAGTGCTCAAGTTCAGCAAAAACATGGCCCAGAGCCTCTGTGAAGGAACCAGAGTAGAACTTTGAGCCTTGCCAAGTTGCTTTCAGTATCACAAAAATCATGTTTTTATTCATGACCAAGGTAAATAACTTCCTATATTGCGCCCTGGTCTTCAGATAAGTACTGGAGATATTTAAAACTTGCCTTTTGGATACCTTATTTAGAAACTTTTTTCTTAGCACCTTAGTGGAATCTCTCCTCAGGTCATTGAAAAGACAACTACTTTTCCCTCACCTGGCAAACACAAAAGATTACTTTTACTCTGAATGAAGGTCAGATATCAAATACATCCTCCCTGTGTAAGTTGGTTCAAAAACAGGATAGGTAGGGCTTTCAAGGCTTAACAAACATGTCTTGTCTTGGCCCATACAGTATGTCATCCTTTGATGTTTGCATGTAATTCTTTGGATAAAGTTCTTGCCATACAATTTTTGCAGGATTGCATTAGATTTTTTTCTTTTTAAATTATGAATTACATCCATTCATATGCAAATCAGTAACAAAGCACAGAAATTGCCAATGAAATATTAACTGGAAAGCAAAAGCTGAGATCTCCTTTCCCCAGTGGTGATAAGGGCATTCTTACCTATGTAAGAATAACCTCTGCTAAATTTCCCACCTGTACCAACTGTTTGTTATGGATTTAAGCTGCAGTCAAACAAAATTAGTTCAGGAGTCAACTGTTAGAAATAATAATAATAATAGTAATGCTATGTGTAGTAGCAATGTGGTGGGAATCGACTGCTGTTCACACAGCTTTCAAAGGAGTCTGGGATTAAAAACTGAATAGTAAATCTGAACCGATTCAATTTAGGTGTGAAGAAAAAAGCAGCTGCAGTACTTTCAATCATGAAATGTGGTCTCAGTTTATGCACAAAATTTAAAAGCTTGCTTTGCAAAGTAGGATGATCTTTTGAGTTCTCACCATATTGTTTTTACAATGTCTTATATATTTGTTTTTCTATTATCTTCTGAAGATGCTTTACTACCAGAGCAAGAGAGTCTCTGTTTTTTTCTCACATGTCTAATTGTAGGATGTTAAATCCTTCTATTGTCAGTATCATAATGAAGAAGTTAAGCAGAGAATATTTCCCACTAAGTCAGGCTAAGCTGAACTTTTGATTATTCAATACTTCACAGAAAATTATGAGAATTTGAAATTGGGCCCTGCATTTCTAAGGAATGTTGAATTTGAGTTTTGTGGAAAAGACAATTTTTTGCTCTTTAGATAATGTGTTAGTTTTTAATGCCTAGGAAGAAAGAGTTTAAGTAATGGAGTTTAACACAATGAGTTTAACACAATGTGAACAAGTTTCCAACCCAAATTTTTCAGGGAAGCTCTAGCAATATTAAACTGATTTTGTATCTTTTTCAGTAATTGACACTCTTAGTTCCAACAAAATTAACTGCTTCTTAGGGATCTCTTTTTATGTCAGAATAATAAATGCTGTGTTTCAGTATTTTAGAAAAGCTTTAAATTAATACTTTTTGTTTCCAAATCTCCTCAGTGTTAGCACTTAATATGTTAATAGATGAATAAGTGCAAGTTAATAAATAAATTAATATAAAAACAGAGTTGAGAAAAAAATATAGGAAAACAGAAAAGAGCATGATACCTGAATGAACTATTTTCCTAGAATCTAATGTATAAAAGGACATAAAAATCTTATTCAACAATTATAGAAATGGTCAAATGAATGAAGAAATGCGTTTAAGCCATGGAAATCTCAAAGTCCAAATTGCACTGCCTTTATTAGGCTGTCTTCATTTAAAATAATATTTCTCAGATTGCCAAAGGAAATAAATGACTCCACTCAAATGACCTCAGAAAACTGCTTCCCATTCATCAATGTCTTTGATTTTATGCTGAAGAGTTCTCTGAAGAACAGTCTTCAGAAAGCTGAGAAAGGAGCTAGGAGGGACATTACATCCCCCAGTTCAAGATGGATACACAGAAAAACATTTCTGCATGTAAAGATTTTATTGGAGACAGTTTGACCTTCTTGTCATTTTTAATGATGCAGCCCAAAGATAAAATACAGCTTTACTGCTGTTTTAGATACGACAGTCTCATTGTAAGGATGAAATCCCATGGGAAATCTGCTGATGTCACTGAGTCCAGGATATTAGTTAGGGTGCATTTTCTCAAACATGCAAGAGTTAAATGGCTTTCAAATATATTTGCATTTTTTCTTAAGAATTTCTAAAAGATCAAAACATGAGTAAATGAAAATTAAGAGCTTGTTTATAGAAAATTATAATATTTTATATTAGTACATTAATAATTTGTATATTATGTGAAACTGTAGACCAGCAGAACAATTATACATTCATAAGGAATGTCATAAAAAGCATTATAAAAATACTGTAAAGTGAATTGAATTATAACTGTATGAGAACTTTAAAGAAAAATAGAGATAAATAAATGCAGTAGTGAAAAATAACATATGAATGATAAAAGACTAATGGGCTGAAAGTGGAGCACCAAAATTCAGCGATTGAGAAGATACAAGATCATTTTTGATGTTTTCGCCAAATAGTGAAAGATAAAATAGAGAAATTGTAACCACATGCCATTGACAAATTAATACACTTTTGATTTGAGATTTAGAAAAAAATAGATGCCTTAGTAAAAAACATCAGATAGAATAAAATCATTGGGATATAGTCAGTATAACAGCTGAACTGAAAAATGGAGTCACAGAATCACAAAAATCTCACAATTCACGTTAGAAGGGATCTCCAATCATCTCTTCCAATCTTGTACTTCAGGTAGGGACAACGTCAAAGTCAAAGAAGGTTGCTCAAGGTCTTGTCCCATTGAATTTTGAAATATTCAAGATTCAGATAATTTATCAAAATTTGTCTGAACACAGATTCAAGTATCTAGTGATTCAAGTGTCTAGTATAGCTAGTCTCCAGAAGAGAAGCATTTGCTCAACAGTGAACCTACATTTCACTTGGTGCATTTTCTTATGGGAAAGGAAAAAAATAAAGAGATTGTTCTATGACTTTTGTTCTAAATCAACGTGCCATCTGCAGTACATAATCTGGCCCACCTGAATTCCATGTGAAGCATATTTCTGTAATCATTGGAATTTTTATTCAGTGCTACAGGTTTGATTACATGGTTGGCAATCTGTCTCTGCACGCGTGGCACAGATCAGGACAACAGCCTCCTCCATTATTTCCTAACCTTCTGTCTCTGCTTTTTTGTAATGCTGCTTTGTTCACTGCTAATGTGTCTTTTGATCTTCCCAGCACTGTCACAGTTGAAGTTGCCTTTCTTCCACACAAGTATTTGAAAACCTGTCAAAGAGCTGAGGTTTTCATTATATGCTTTTCATCATTACTCTGTCTACACCAAACAAGTTTATTTCAAAGGCTTTGCAAAAAATGACAAGAAACATGACAATTTATTTCCTTGTCCTTTCATTAGATTAGAAATGCCACGAAATATTTAGAATCCTTTTATTTTTATTAAAAGGCATGATGCACTTTGCTGTTCCAAAGAAAAGACTATGAGAGAATGAGAAATATTAATTTAGGGTGTTAGGGTGATTGAGGGGCTTTGAGTCTGAGGCGTTTGAGTAGAAAATCTATATATTTGTAGTCCACAAGTACAAATGTTTTAATTGCATTTTAGAGATGAATTGCTGTGAATAACATAAAACAACCAAGAATAAAGAAAACACTTTTGATGCAGTAACTATAGTGCAGGCATTCATTTGTAGTCAGCCTTGGAAAATTCCATTTTCTTTTGCTCTGAATCACAATTTAATTTGGTATTTATCATCAGGCTACTAAGGATGTTAGCGTTATATAAGTTTCTTCTTTTCCATAGTTTCTTTTTTCTTTTACTGTTACTGCATTTGGTACAGATCAAGAGATTTCTCCTTAATGTTTCCCCTTACAAATAAACATGAATAAAACATGCAGGATAAACTGAGAAGTTCTATGCTTTAGAAGGTGCTATTCCACTAAAATATTAATTTCACAAATTATGATTTAAAGATCTTTCAAGCAATCCAAAAGCTAAATCAGACTAGAGGATTGCTAGATCAAATTGTAGAATTCTTAAAGATATAAAAACAAATGTTTGGGGTTTTTTTTAATTCTAATGTCATTAGCTGTTTCATAGTTACAAACCATACTGTTACAAAAAGTTGAAGTATGTTTTGTGTGTATGCATGTGATCATGATTTTAAAGGACAAAATTTTGAGCCTGATTAAAGCAAATGGGAGCCGTGGCTGATATTTTTAAAACTGTACCTCAGAATTTCTACAAGAGAAGACTAAATAGGAGAAACCAAGATGAGTTTTGGATTTTGGAGAGTATTTTTAGTGTCTTGGGAAGGAGGTTTGTAAATATTGTGCATTAGGAAGACTGCTGCAATTTAGCCTCCATATAATGTACAGAAAACCCCATTCCTCCTGAGCCTGATGAATTATTTTTGATACTTTGCATTCATCTGTATCCTTTCAGATAATGGAATTATATGGATGCAACCCAGGTGGAGATCTGGAAATATATATATATATAAAGAAGGTATAGCCCACTGGACCATTATGAGAATAAAGATGCTCCTTAAAGGACTGAAGTATAAGACACATAAAATCTGTTTTTATTTTCACCGAAAGATTTTCAACCTGAAGTTTAAAAAATTGAAGTGGATAAACTTTAGCTGAAAAAAATACCTTCAGTGTTAATTTACAACAGAAATATCAAGTAGTAAAGAGTCAATGTAATAAAAACACAGAGAGAATGTCACTCTAACTCACAGTTAATTTGCACATTCTCATTAACCAGCATCTTGAAATAAGGCTCATTTAATTATTATGAGCTTCTAAGTACAGATATAAAGTATTGACCTTCTCTATAAAGGACATCAGTAATTTTTAGTGGATTTCAAACACATGTCTCTGGGGTAGCAATTTAAAACTTGAAGTGATTTCCTCTTTGAGTCACTTCCGATAGGTAGGAGAAAAGTGAGGGAGTGAAAGGGAAATCAGAGCTCACCAATACCTGTCATTATCCAATATCAGGATTTAATCAATACATTTCATATAAATACTTCCCAATTTAGTAAAAAAATAGTGTTAGTGACCCACCTGAGAGATTGGTTGCATTTATTCTTGGAGTTGTATTCTAAAGTAGTATACAGCTAGTTAGTACCAAAACATCAATAAAAGCAAATGAGTTTATTTGACATATAAAGCATCATGAATTTTGCAGGCACAAAGCAAGTGTATGGGCTTCTTTCATATTAAGTATGTCTGACATTTATGCACTGACTTGTTTTTTTCTTTCAAAGAAACATAATAAACAGCACTATTAGAAGGCTGGTATTTTCCATATTTTATGGAGCCATTTGAAAAATGAAACACAATATAGCAAGTCTGAACACTTTAGTATGATCTTATTTTGCTATTTTACAATCTTTCTCTTAATTTGCTAAAGAAAATAGAAAAACAGAATTAAATTGGTTTAAACAAGAGAGAAGAGAAAGAAAGAAGGAAAAAGAAAAAAGAAAACAGAAAAAGGAAAAATAAGAAAAAAGATAAAAAGAAAAAAGAAAAGAAAAAAAAGTTTAGGAGTCTAGATTGCAGATTTATTGTGAGACTTTTTTCCTCTGGTCACAGAAAATGAATTATGATTATGGAAATCCTAAATAACATTTCCACTATTGATTTTTTTGTTTTTACACAGTATGGGTTTGGTTTTATTTCCCCATTGCTCTATTTAAAGAAAAAAAATCATTGTTATTATTTTATAGTCCTTAATCTATTTGAAGATGCAATGCAATCTATTCTTTTTAAACAAGAATGGTTCACTGTTAACACACAATCTGTCTTATTTATTGCCCTAAATCATCCTGAATTGAATTAATTCATGTGATGAATTTGGCAGTGCTGTTTATACAAAGCCTTCTTTTCTTTATTTACAAGTGTAAATCAGGAACAATGTCATCCAAGTTGAAAGATAAGGAGTAGAAAGTGTGTTCTTGGTTTCAGATGTGCATTTTACAGCAAGCGGAATGCAGAAGGAATGCATTCAGTATTGCTCTTCTTAGTAACCCTCTGCAACTGTCAACATTTTACTGAATGAAGAAAGAAATAAGACTCCTGAAAAGACTATTAATTATGCTTCTCTAAGACTAATCATTTGTAGAAATCACATCACTCTTCTTCATGAAACATTTCAAGTGACAGAAAGCACAATCTATTTCATGAAGACACATCTTGCTTGAAAGAGGTAGGAATTGGGGGAGAAAGGGAAAATATTTATATCATGTATCAGTTTTTCATATGTCTAGAAGGTTCTAGATCATGTTCTGTCTTTGGTTCATTTCAGACTCACTTTTAAACATAAATCAGTATAGTTGTTAAATTGCACTTGAATTCATTCATGTATGTTAGATTTAGAAATCTCTCTCAGCTATGCCGAAACCTTCTTATCAGAGAGCTACACTTTTTGTCCTTCTTAAAGATGCAGAAGGAACTCTGCAGCTGAGCCAACCTCTTCAAAAGCCACAAATAAGGCTAATTATGAAAAACGTGCAATGATTTTCCAGAAGCTGGTGAGGCTGGTTATGGTTCAGATTCACCCTGTTCAGGGAAGTGGTTATTTTTGCTGTGCTGGGGACATATGGAACCTCTGGGCAAATTGACCCAGCCAGAGAGAGATCTTCCTTCTCTTTCTTGCCAGACAGGTCATTAAATTCACAGTGTCTGAACAGTGATTTTTAGTGAATTGTATTGAAAATAAATTAGATGAAAAATAATTTAGTTATTTAAAGTAGGGAAAACCAATCTTGTTCCTAGAAACCTGCAATTTTAGAAGACAAAATACTAAATAAAATTTTCTCTCTAGAGGAGCATCTTGAGACAAATATTAGAGAATAGTCTCTTTGGAGAAACACTTTAGCTGCCATTCCTGCCTGCATTTAAAATGCATGGGCAATCTTAGTTCCTGTGGGACTATTGTAGAAGAAAGGTTATGCATTACAAATTGCAGAATAGAGAAAAAATACATGTAAATCTGTATTCATGTGGAAATAATTTCATATAGTAATAGTTGTATGATAGCAACACTATAAATAAATATGATACAATATTTCCACCTAACTTTTTTCATGGGTGCTTCTCTCTTAAAAGATTAGCTTATTTTCTTTCTCTGAGTGCTACATGCTTTGTGGGAGTGTTATTCAGCTTTAATACATGTTCTCTTGGTGTTCCACTTGCTTGCATAGCTAACATATGATTACAAAACATAGTCTCCTGGCTTCAGCAAGATGAAATCCCAGTTACAAAAACCCTAGATAGTTGGGGAGTACCATCAATCCTTCTTCATTACAGTAGTCACTGTTGAGATCATTGATCTTGCACAACAATTGAAAAAAATGAGAAAAAAATTGCAGAACATCTTTTGCTAATAAAAATGGAATTCTGATTGCAACATCTAGATGAACTTACTACATTAATTATTGAGTTTTAAAAATGATGCTCTATATTTTCTTTAAAAATATTAACTGACTAGGTATTCATGTTATAAATGTCACCAGTTGTATTGGTGGAGAAAATACGACAGGTTTTCAACCTCGGCAGTTGAGTTTCAACATTGAATGTACAGTGAGACCTGCTGTTAAAGCTGCCATGAGAGAAAAATTAAGGTGTTTCTGTGATGTTAATAAACTAATCTAGGAGATTAAAATCAGACCTTTCTAAGTAACAAATAAAATCTTTCTTTTCTCTCTCGTTATTTCCCTCAGCCTTCAAGCTTTCACATTTATGCAGAGGTGTGAATGTTTTGTGCATCTGCTCTTCTTCAAGAAACATTTAAACTGACAGAAACTATTATCAAAAATACAGAGGTTCAGAACTTGGGTACAAGAGTTTTAAAAATTTTTGGTCCTCTCTTGAGAATAACAGATAAGGTCTTCAAGGAAAAAATATTAATTTCACAAAAAAAAAAAATTAGCTGTTCTGTGATTATTATGGCTAAAGGAGCCCTTATGGTGAATTAATGTGAATTTCATTTTTTTGAATAATATCTCAATTTGGTTTATCTTTAAAAGTACTATATATCTGATGAGGGTAACTACTTTTTTTTTTCTTGAAGGTTGTTGTGAAAAATCTCTGCCCTCTTCACTCTGTATTACACTTGCATGTCTTATCATGGATAATTTTACTAATTGTTGCTGCACAGTCTTGGGAATTTCTGCTGTCTTTTGGCAGCTCTAAAGCACAGCAGTATCTGGCCAGTATCTCTTGTATCCAAACTCTCCTCCTTTCCCTCTAGACCCTATATACAAAAAGATATTTTTAAATATTAACATTTTAGATATGGACACTCTAGATTTATAAGGTGAAGAGCAGTGAATAGTTTTTGCAGTCAGTAGATCTTTTTATTTTGAGGAAGAAACACATGTGGAAGGAAAGAGAGATTCTTATAAGAAAGATGCAGAAAGACTTTTTTCACAAGTTGATGACAAGAAAAGGGCCAACCATCTTCAATTAGAAGAGAGTAGATTTAGATTGAATGTTAGGAATATCTCACCCCTATGAGGGTGGTGAGACACTGGGCTGGGTTGCCCAGATAAATTGTAGATTGTTCAGTGGAATTTGATGCATTGGAGGTGTCCCTGCCCATGGCAGAGGGGTGGAAATTGATAACCTCTAATAGTCCCAACCAATTTAAGCCATTCCGTTGTGCTGTGATACTGAATAACAAGAAATCAATTAGGAGTTGAGTCATTTTTAGTCATGGCTAATAGATCGTGTATGAAGGGAAATCTGAACTGTAAAGATGTGTTTTCCTATGTATATTTAATTTTCATCAATTTATCAAGAGCATCTGTATTTTTATTCTGATTTCTCTTCAGGATTAAAACAAAATTAGGTTTCTGGGTTTTCACTAGTAGTCTGATATTCTACAAGTCCTATTAGCTGTGATGCCTACATTACCATTATACTTTAAGAATAAAGGGTTTCCTTTTTTCCCTTTCTGCACAAATTAGCAAATAGTATATTTTTCTAAGTAAAGTTTTTACTCTCACATCTTCCTACGTGATCAACACAATTTTTAATACAAATTTAATTGAAATGGAGAGGATTTCAAAGAAAACATCCTTTAAGCAAACTAAATTTGTAGTGTAAGCCCTTTGTGTCTCATTCCTTGTGCAAAAGCCTGAAAGCCAACATGTTTGTCTGTTAGGAAAGTGCAAGTGGAATTGTAGAAAATGACAAACTCACTTTCAAAAGGAAAAAAAATGGTTGAAAGCCATATCAGTGCAGTTATCCAACCAATGCCTAGTAAGCAATTTTTTATATCCATTTTTTCTTTAAATTTTACTTTAAATTTTTCTTTAAATTGGATTGGTATCTGTTTTCTCTTTACCATCATCATTCAGTAATTTCAGGACTGGGAGGCCCCATGATCAAAGTTGTTGAACTGCAACACAACACAGATGAAGAGCTTATAAAATAAATTCCTGAAACCAGTTTACTAATTAAAATAGAGCTGGGGAAGCTGTTAATGCAGTGGCCTGTGACCATCCACACTGTTTATTTGTTAGCCTGTTTCCCAGTATGGTCTTGATTTCTATCAGCTACCAATTTCTCGGACAGTGCCCAGATACTGTTAAGGGAAGGCAGGAAACAGGAAAATTTGCTGCAGCAATCTCTTTTTGCAGGCAAAGACAATTTAGGCTGTATGGATGTGTATACTCTGCATCCTTTTGCTGGGTCTGTCCTAGATGGTAGTGGCTGTGAAACACTGTGAAATGGCATGTCGAAATATCAAAATTCAGGCAGAAAGCAAGTGACAAAGTCACTTAAAACCATTGTCTCTTTAGACAGGACTCCTATTACTCCACCACCCTTTGCCTTCTCTAATGTAATTCCTCTAGATTCATTCTTGTTGATGCACACTAAGAATTGCTGCAGGGTTAGGTAAGTGGTAATGGTGGATATCAACATCCTGTTAACTTATTTAGTAGTTTTTCTAGAACTTACATTGCCTTAGAAACATGTTGAGCTCTTGAAAGTTTTAAAGACTAGGAAGACACTTTTGATTTCCATATATATTTTCCTTCTGTATATTGAGAAATAAATTTTAAAAAGTACAAATTTATTTTTCTCCATAATTCAATGGAATATACATTTTCACCCCACTGACATAATTTAAAATATAATGCATTGATTAATGAGGGCAGGAAAAATTCAGCGTTTTGCAATTTTTGTCATTATTATTTCCAGTCCTGAGTCCACACTATCATTTTTCTTTATTATTTTTCTGATATATTGGAATAGCCTTGGAACAGAAGTCTTTGAAGAGGAGAGAGCTCTTGAGTATTGAAGGTATTGCATCAATCTGCTTGCTACAAGAACTGTAATTTCATTGCTTTGAGAATATAAAACTGCTGTACAAGGAAAGTTTGTTCTTAATAATAATAATAATAGTAATAGTAATAGTAATTCATAATAGTAGTAATAGTAATTAATAATAGTAATAATAATAGTAAATAATAATAATGCCAGCAACTACTAGGATTGCTAGCATTTTAGCATTCTACTGCAGGGGTATAGAGAACTTTGAAGCAGAATTTATTTAAGAAAAATCTCATAAAATTTGCTCAGACTGAAAAACAGAAACTCTCAGGTGGTGTTAAATAAGGCAGAAAACCCACTTTTTGAGCTCAATTTTTATTACACCCTGTTTAAAAAATATATTATTTCAGTGGATTTGCACTGAGAAAAAAAGATGTGACTGTGTGTTAAGACTCAGGCAACCTGCCTTAATTTGCTGTCTTGTCTGGCAACTTGAGTTTTGTTTATTTTGAATCAATTTACTTGAAAACACATAGATAGGAAATTAATTTCTTGAGTACTGTTTACTAAAGGAACCACAGAAATGAAAGCTGCTGACAAAGTTAACTTTTCTCACCAGATATAAAATAAAACCAAGCTTTGGTGCAAGCACTTCTGTGTGTCATCTACACTTGACTAATGCATATTCATTTTTCCAGATAACCTTCTTTATTCATCTCCTGAAATTCTGTCTAAGCCCACCTTATGCAATTTCATGCAATTTTATGGTCTGTTGCTAGACTGTATTAGCAACTGTTTGGCACATTCTGTTTGTGACTGCTTTTCTCAGAGTCTGCCTCAGTGCCTGCAGAGATGTTTACTGGCAATGATCCTACCATCATCAACATTCCATTAAAACTGATTTGTGATGTGCAGTGGTTTTGTTTTGTTTTTTTTTTTTTTACTGTTTCCGGACAGAATGCTTTCTAATGTTACAACCATAATAAAGATTTATATTTCCAAAAGATTTCTATCAATAGACAAACTAAAGTCTGATTTTAGGTGAGTCAAACTGAAATGTTCATGGTTTCAATATGCACCATATTAGACAATGTTTTTCAAGAAGTCTGGGAGTTAAATTTAATCTAAACATACAAAACTTGGTTTTTTCATGGTCGGCTGGGTTTCATTTTCATTTTGGTAGCTGTTAAAATAAATATTTCTTTATGAATTTTGATTTTAAAATCTCAGGCCCATGTGAAGAAGTATCTGAGCTAGCACAGAGTTCAATTAGCAATGAAATAGCTTCATGGAGCATGTTAGATAAAAAATTCAGTTTTATTTATTGGAAAGCATTTACTGAATGCTGTACAAGGCAATTTCCAGAGTAAGAATATTTGCTTCAAAAGTCACAATTTTTCCGAAAAATTGAGGTGATGAAAATTTTCCTCCGGTACACTTCAGTTCTATTATTTCTCTTTTGATATATTTTGTCATTGAACAATTGCAAAAGGTAAGACTTGAAAAAATATCTCTACAAAACTGACTTCTTTTCATGGATTCCTTCCCTTCAATGGTCAATCAGTATAAAGAAGAATGTAGTCTTTAAAATGTGTTTTTGTTTTTAATTATGTTATATATCCATAACAATAAATTTTCCAGTTAGTGTTCACTTTTAGTACAATCAAAGCTTTTTGTAATGAGTATCTGGGAAGCAACTTTTAGTCAAAATAATGTCACTATCTAGATCTCAGGAAGTGTATTTACATCTAATCAATGGGATTAATTAAAGCAGATCCTTACAGGAACTTCCACTATTGTTTGCCACAAATAACTGGATAGACAACAAAACTGACTGTATGAATTGTTGTTTACACCTTCCCCTTTCACAGGAAGATAAAGAATTCAGACTGGTCTGAGATACCTCCTGGCTCTTCCCAAGATGGAGCTCATAAAATCAACTAAAGTATGTTTAATATTCTGCTGAAATTTGCATAATTGCTTTGGATTCATCTCAGAGAATAGCTTGGAAAAATTAGTCAGCCCTCATCCACAGGCAGGTATCACAAGCTTATTAATCCTTCCCTTGTGTAGTGGGAAAAGAACAAGAGAAGGTATAGCCACTATCCATCTGGCTTTAATGTTCATATCAAAGACTGCCTGTTCTTGTGGATCAGGAGGAAAACACATACAATGCTTCAGGTGCCAGATGATCTCTAAGCTTAGTTTTAGTCATTTGTTCGAAGTTCGGTTAAAATGGAGAGGCAAAGAAGGAGGAACCCAATGCCCTTGACAAAGGCAGTCTTATTGCTTTTTGCTGTGTCTAGACTGTTTTGCAGGTGGTCTTTTAGGCAGTACTGGCCTATTGTAGCCCTTGCTCCTGACTGCCTGATATTAATCATTGGTTTGGTACGGCCTTTACTGTCATTAGCTTCACCTGTCCCTTTATTCCCAATTTCACAATGACATAAAAGCAGCCATGATAGATGTCCTGGGGAGAGAAGTTGCTTCCTACATTCTCCTACTGAATTTTAATCCCTTCTTTGCAAAACCAGCTTGTTGTTCTATTGCTTGTGCTCATCAGGGTGGAGGAAGAGCACTGGGATAGAGAGACACTGTCTGCAGAAGACTCCAAGCCTGCAGCATGACAGGTTTGGGGTTCATTCTCATTGTCTAAAGGCCTGTGCCTCTCCTGACATCAAAAGCATCAAGATGAAGGGTATTTAAAAAAATTATATATTAAAGTACCCCTGGTCCTCCACCTGCAGTGTACTATTGAACTTGAACTGCAGTTTCTTTAAAAACCCACACTCTATTGTATTTACAAGGCATGGCTTTGACAAAGGAATTTTAGTTTTGCCAGGGAAGTAAAGAAACTTATAATAGGTGGTGTCTACTTTCTTCTTTTTCTTTTTTAATTTTCAAGAAATCCAGAAAGAGGAGGTAGAGTTGTTAATTTTATTGCCAGCTATCTATCCTTGAAGTCTTGTCTCACTAACAAAAAGCCAAACCCCAACAAGAAACCTTACTTTTGATTCAGTAGTAAGTTTCTGATATAATTATGTGAACTAATCTTTCTAAATGACACTTCTTTAAATTAAACTGTTTAGGAGTGAAATTTAATTAAATCTTACTGCTTGCAGAACTAAATAATATTAGTACTTAAGAGATACTTGATTTCAGAATTTATATGCATCTTCCTAGCTAGCAATGGATCATATTTTGATGTCTACTTTAACTTCAGTTCTTTTTATTTAGTTAGCAAATTAAACCACTAACAAAAATAGTAAAAACTATGTATAGTGTGTATAAATCTGTTTTCCAACCTTGGTGATTCTATATATAGTTAGGAGATTTTTGCTTTCATCAAAAGCCAGACAAACACAATTACAAGGGAAACATGGATAATAGAAAAGGATGACATGACTAACTAGACAACTGGAGCATGTCTAAGAATTTATTTCCTATCAAAGTGTTGTGCTATTTAATTTATCTCTTCCCATTAAAACATGGACCTAGACAGCAGGGCAGCACATTTTACACCCGCAGTAATTGCTTCATTGTGAAGTGCCAAAGCAGTAGAAAGAGAAACTTTTTGTGGAATGAAACAATCTAGCAGACGGATTCTCTGAGGAGGCATATTCTGTAAATTGAAATGTTCACTGACAGCAGATTTATGCTTGAAGTCAGCAGGTTTTTCAAAGGGCTTGTTTTGTATCATTCTTGGGTGGATTAGAAATGGTCATCTTGGTTTTCTTTACAGTTTAATAGGTAGGTCTGTAAACAAGAAAGGTAAGTTTAGCAAACCTCCATTTGTGGAAATTACCTGGGGAGGTTCTTGCGAGTTACTGATACCTCTCAATGTCCTTTTGAGGTAGTGGGAACTGACATTTATAATGATGTTGGAGATTCACATAGTAAGTAACATAGCCTCTATAATGAATATATTTTTTTAATATGTCAAATATATTTGACATTATAGACAGAGCATAGTAGTGCACTTACCTAAAGTGAGTGAAAGTCCTGATCTTATTCTTTTTCCTGGATAATTTTTTCAGTTGAATGTTCATCAGTTTGGATGCTGGATATGTTTTGATGCATAAGAAGTTTTATTTCTGGTTATCTTTATATGCCTGCATTATCCAATTGTCTTAACCAGCAGAAACTAACAGTTTCCCCACAGCAATGTGAAATGTAAATTTCAGTGAATGTAAGATAAAAGCGAGCCTTGGCAATAATTGAGAAACCTTTTCACTGACACCCAATGATCCTAAGTACTCTGACTTGTGATTTAGATAGCATTGTATAAAGGGTACTTGTTCACTTCTGAAAAGTGAGAGCAGTTCATGAGGTCTTACAGAAGCAGACTTTCAATCAGATTACCCATTACTTGCACATTTTTTCAAGCATTTCTTCTAAGTGGTTTTAAGGAAAGTGGCTCATTGCTCTGTCCTGGTGAGGATTTGTTCCTTGTATTCACCTAAGCATATCATTATACCAAATACAGTGCAAAGGAGAACTGACTTTTATTGCTGTCCATTTGTCCAATGGAATAAGTATCTAGAGAGCCTAATACCAATAGTCTGGAAATAGATTAGGTAGGAGAAAATGGGATCCAGGTTCCCTTTGTACGAACTCCTATATAGAAAAAGCAGGTGAGTATGTTACACTTCAGGCAAGCCCAGTTCTACTTGGATGCTTCTATCAAGAGGTCTAATTACATAAGTAAGAAACTGGCAGAAAAAAGCTGTTACAGTGCATTTCAAAGCCTCCCTTTGCCCATGACTTTGTTTTGTTGTCAAATGAAATAACACTGTACTAAATCAAATTTAGCAGAGCTGGCACCAATTTGTAAAGCTCTCATTGCACAGGAATAAGAGCGCAGTTCCTTTTTCACTTCCAACCTAATCACCAGTGCAGTCCATTAAGAATCCATGGCTTGAGTTACTGTCTCTCAGTTTCCTTGGTCAATTTGGATGTATGGAACACATGAGACAGGTTCAGTTTTATTAACAAGGTATGTAAGTCTAGGTTGACAAAGTACTCTTTAGATCAGGCCCCTGTGGCCTCCTCTTTCCTTCTCCAGCTGCAGGTAATTCTGCAATAGTCATGGTCAAAAGAGTTGGTTTCATTTATGAAAACCACACATCTCTCAATGCCCTGAGAAAAATTACAACTTTTAGTTGGAAAGACCTAAATTCACGACACAAAAGAAATCAGGAATGTTGTCAGAGGAAGAGTTCCTTCTGTCAATATTAAGCTGCATAGGGGAATATTCAATATTCCTTGGAAGTGAACTGTACCTCACAGGACAGAGAAAAACCAAAACTCCGGTATCAGTGTCCATCTGGCCTGTGGGGTAACTCTTCACCTCAAACCTAGCATGTGTAAGCAGGATACAGCAACTGAACATGCAAGATGCTTTAATCCTATAAAAATAAAGACTATAACTAAAAAGCCTATAATTTTTTTTTTAGTGTTAATTACTGATTTTGTAAATTTTACATCTACTTAGAAGTAGCACTTGAGAAGTAATGTGGAATACATTGAAGGATAGTTCTCTGAACTCATTTTGGAAGTTGATACTTTATTGAAGATAATGAATAGTTAGTCTCTAGACTGTACTGATGTTTGCATATTTTAGTCATTCAACACTTTTTTTAGCTAATAATTTTAAGACCTCCACTAAAATAAATTAGTTCTTTCTCCACATCTACACTTCACTAGTTACTCAAAAGAAAGATTGCATAGTCTTCTCAGTGTTTGAGTAAAAAGTAGCTTAAATTATTCATATTGGCATCTCACTGTATCCTAAGAATGTAGATTATTAGAATGCTTTCATGAATCTTTACAGATATTTTTCAAGTACTCCTCTTAGACCAAAAAATATAAAAATAATTGCTAGGAAATTATTTTTGATTGGTTGCAGTTTTCATTTATTACTTCCTAAGGAATTAACCTTTGGGGTTTTGAAATAAACACAAAGGCTCTTTCCTATGGTTTGAGATACCCTGAGTTATTTATATTGATCCTGAATTAGTGTAGCTGAATGTTTCAAATTCTTACCATCTTCATTTTCCAAACACTTCCATCTAACAGACAAAATTTTTGAGGGATGGTGCATGTCAGCATGGTACTGAGCAGTGCCACAAAAAGGTTACTGAGCTAGCACCAGTACTGGAAATATATTTGCATTAACATAGCTTCTCACTTGAGCAAATAGCTGACTTAAAAGTAGATTGTAAACAGTGTGGGCTTTATCAGCCCTACTGCTTGCTTTGCTGTTTGCCTCAGAGTCTGTGTATTTCCTCAAGCCTAATGTTGGGTCTTCAGACAACTGCAGGCAAATGAAGTTGCTCAGTCATTCTATTCTGAGTCATTGTCTCCTAACTGGCATCTAGACTGAAGCCTCTCTAAGATATATTGCCCAGGTGCCACTGTTGTTGTTTTGTGCATCCTTGAGACAGAGCTCGCAGATGTTAGCAAACAAAACACAGCAGCAAAAAGCTGTCTCCCCCAGCCTTTAGGAGGCTTAGTTATTCCAGTTAAGATTTGAGGCATGACCTTTCTGGTACTTTGTAAAATGTATTTGTGCAATGCTGAGAAATTTGAAAGTTGCGTCTCACAGAAAGTAATGAGATTGCCCAGCCCTGAGCACGTCTGAGTCCATTGTCTGTCACATGGCACCAGTGTTTCTATGTGCAAATGACTGCTGCTGACATGTGAAATTGTGCAGCAGAAAAATTCATGCCTCTTTCAGGTGGTGATAGCAGATAAGGCTGGTAGTATGTATTGGAGTGTGACTGAAATTGAGGTAAAAGTAACTAGCTAAACAAAAGTCTTGCATTTTTATTTAAAAGTTCTAATTATTTATTACTGTTAAAAATAAGATTCTGCACTTTCCTTTAATCATATGTGTTCTATTAGAAAAATACATTTTCTATAAGTTACAACAAGCTAAACTTTAAAGCCAGGATGCCATTTTGTATCCATGTATCTATACATTTATGAGTGTGTATATATTTATATTGTCCCAGTATATTTATACATATATGCACTATAGGCATAAGATCACTTCTGCAAAAACAGTATGAAGTACATTCAAACACTTGAATCTTTATGCATGGTTTGCTTAAGATACTGACATTCTAATCCCAAATCTTGGTTTGTATCTCACTGCAGTTTGGAAATTTCTGTACCAAATAAATTGAAAAATTATAAATACTGACTCTGGTGTAATGGCTAAGAATACCAGCCTGGATCTGATACTGTGAGATGCTGAAAATGTCTGCAGCACTGAAAGGATGATTTTCTCTCTGTTAGAGGCCAGTGAGAGTCTCCAGGACTTCATTATGCTGCTTGTTTTGTATCTGAATGCTGACCTTTGTGCTCAACCATTTCCACTCTGAGGTGATTTTTCACTGGAAACCTGCAGACCAGTTGGGATCACTGAAGTGACTTGCTTTTGTAGGGCAGTTGTATGCTTGGAGGTTGATGATCTTTGCCTCTGCATACAAATGGCAGCAATATCAGTGACAGTGCTTCCAAAGTCTGTTCCTTTCCAAAAGATGATAAAACTGTTTGACTTCTCACCATTTTCAAACAGAGGTGTATACACTACTAGCTGGAGCATTGTGCTGGAATTCAGGATAGAGTTATGTTATCAGCTGTTTCCAAGGGCTCACTCCACGCTGCAGCCATCTGTGAGGACACCCAGGAAAGGCATTTGGCAGTTCGAGTGAAGAAGACTTATCAACCTTGATAAGTCTGAACATGGTGTACAGCCCTTCTGAGTGCTACAGGAATCAGTCTCACCACAACACTCTGATTTAGCTGATTAGGAAATTTTTATTCCTGCTGTTGGCTGCTTCTTCAGCTGGGTCAAAAAGGGCAGAAAAAGGCTTTACTTGGAAATGCCTACCTGGCTGTGCTAGAATTTCCAGAGCAAGCCAGAGCTATGATTAACAGTACAGGTTAATGTCTGGGGGAGTAAAGGCAAAGAGTGCTTTGAGCTACTTTGAGCAGACCTGTGTCTGTCCTTAAAACAGAAGTGAAGATTGATTAAATACATGATTTAGTTTTATAAATTAAGTCAAATAAGCTGGACTTTCTCCCCCATAAATGCTATGGGAAGATACACTCCTCTTAATTAAATAGAAGTAAATTTCTATGAAGGCAGGGATAAAAATGGTCAAGCAAAGTCTATAATATATAATAATAATATCTAAAATGGTATGTTAAAAGTAGTACTAAGAATGTATCCAGCAATCAGTAGTTGTAAGGTAGTACATTTTAAAAGAACTGTGAAAACAACAAACATTTTATGAAGATCTGACTTTATTTTAGCTGAGCCTGCTTAAACAGAAAATAGAATTAAAAAAAAAGGGTTTGAAACATAATACCCAAAGAACTGTTTAGATAAAAGTTTCAGCAATCTGTGTGAACAGCCTGGAGAGCCAAAGACAGCCACCCCTTATTAGCTTTTCCCTCAGCGCAGTTAGTCTACCAGTGTTAGCATTTTCATGCTGGCTCATCAATGAGAATCTAAAAATAAGGTCTTTAAGGGAAATAATGCAGGAAACATGACCAGCCCATCTGCAACAGCAGGGTTTTTCCTATGTTTTTGTGATGGCCTTTTTTTTTTCATTCAGAAATGCTTTCTGAATACTATAAAAGTTTCTTTAGTTTTGATTTTGTTTTAAATGCACTCAGTAGTCATCCTGGTACACGTTTACATAGCAGAAACTCTTTATATTTCAAGTAGTACCTTCTTTGAATAAAGAACAAAAGGTTTTTCAGATGAAACAGGCTACTGAAAAATTTAGAATGGCAGCCTGCATCTTAAACAGCCTATTTTATGTACTAAAAGGAGAAAGTTGCTATAGGTAGTTTAGACTGTTTCATTTAGTTTCAATTTTGCTATTCTGAGAAACTTTGAGAGACATGGACACGAGATTAGACATCAGAATGTGCTGGCATTTGGGAAAAAATCACTTTATGCTTTACCTTTATTTTATGGTCCTTCCCTAATGTGGCAATTTTTACTGGTGGCATGGGAAATAACAAGGCTTCATGACTTTTGGTCTGACTTTGTGCAGGTGTCCTTACATATGCAAAACACTAATTCAGAACACACATTACTAATGTGTTTCCTCCTAATACATTCATGACTTTAATTCTTTATGTAATCCATATAGGTTCTAGCTTTAATTTTTGCTTAAAGCATACTGCTTAGGTTTATTTGCTACATTCTTTCAAAGAATTTTTAAATAAAAATTTTCATATTCTTTTCTTTGAAAATTATTTTCTTTAAAAATTCGTAACTTTAAATGTTAATGATCTGTTTCTTCATGGAAAAATGCCTTCTGTACTTTTTTTATAGAAATCAGCTCTTGACTGGACAAAATTAAGATTGTTATCTTTTAGGTATTTACAAACTAGAAACTATATGATATTAAGTATTTCTTTTATTTAAAAAAGCTATTTGTTTGATCATTAGCAATTTAAAAACCATATGAATACTATGGAGGCTGTCCTCTGATCAACATTATTATTTCAGACAACTGTTTTAATGAAAAATGCATAACTTCAGAAAATGCAATACTCCTTTGAAACTACTTGATCAAATCAACACTTCATTGCACAGCAAGTTATACATTTCAATGCATTTCTATTCTTGAAAAAGTACATGTTTACTAAGAGGGGGAAAGGTTTGGGGGGTTGTCTGTTTTTGTCTTTTTTTTTTTTTTTTTTTACTGTGTTTTTGTGTTTTTCTTTTTTAATAATCCTGGAAATTTTAAATAATCCTTGAAGACAGCTCTGAAAAATTCACAGTCTTTGAAATGGTTAGTGCACCAACACATTAAAAGTTATCCCTTGGTGCTGACGTCAGGTTGCCAACTGTTAGACCTTTTTATGTGTTATGCTTCTTTTATAGCCTGGTCTTTGTTTCTTCTACTTTGAAGCTGCATTGCTCTTCTACCACAACAAGGTGTGGTTATAGAGAAGCATTGTGAGAAAAACCTCATGCAGAAAATAGAAGACTTTAAAGGTTTTTGATGGAAAAATGAGTATTTCTTATTTCTTTGTCTTGCTTGTATTTTGACTATAGTTTTCTCTAGCCTCTTGTTTCAATTTTTCCTGGATTTGTTGTTTTGTGCAATTCATGTGTGTAAATATCTGCATGAGAGAGGGCCAAAGGAATGGCTGACAGACTTCTTTGATGATGTCCAACATCTTCAGTATTTGGAGTGGAAAAAAACATCTCCCTGGAAGTACTGTAGAGCAGACCAGGACTGAAACTGCAGCTTGGCTGTGAGAGATGGTTTGCCTGGTTAATCCAGTTTTTGTTCTACTCCCAGACTTTTATTGAGACATTTTCATCCTCATTGACTTTCCTGTCTGAGTGCAGCTGGGTTCACCTCTCTCATCCTTTTCATGAAAATGTAAACAAGGATGATAAAAAGCTTAGTGAGAAGATATGGACTCAGTTCCTTTTAGGTAGTCTATATCTCCAGCTCTTTCTGTAGAACAACTAAGAGGGACTGAAGCACTCTGGCAAGCAGTGGCTCTGATGTGTTTTATATGCTCTGTGTTACACACTCTCTTCTGTGAGAAGAGTTGACCTTGTTTTTTAATGCCAAAAGAAGTCAGTGCTAATCAGAAAGCCAGCAGGTTTGATATCTTGCATGACAACAGAATATTAAAATAACTGTTCAACAACTTTCTTCCTTTTTTTTCCCCTTATGGTCAGAATAGTTATTATGATAAATTTCAGAGAGAGTTTTCACACTGACATTTAATTAAAATGAAATTACCTACCATTGTTATGGGCTACACAGAAGCTATTATTTATGTTTATATTATTCTAATACCTTATTAGACTAGGTTTGCATTTGCATCAGTATGCTAGCATGACTTGAATTATTTCTTTCTGTACTCCTTAGGTAGCAACAAGAGCAAGCTGCAATATTAAATACCTACAGAAAAAGATATTTCAGTCTTCTTGGAAAAGGCAGGAGCAGTGTTCAGCCAGAGGTTTCTTTTTTCCACTGTTCTCCATTTATATTTTGTTCTGTTCACTATGGCTTCTCATCACAAAAGCCAGCAGGATGGCTGAAGGACTCTTGTTGATAGAATTTTTATCATGATAGCTGGTTAGATTAATTCCCTCTGCATTGGACAAAAAGATCATCTTTTAACACAGTAAGACTTTTGTGTATTAATATTTTTATTCTATATGCTACTAAAATATAGCATAATACTGTAGATCATTTAGAAGCAGCATTTGTCAAATGTACCATACTCTGCTTTTTTGAAGTAACAGAAATAACTGAAGAGGGAGGTGGTGAAGGGGTTATGTCTATGACTATCATGCGTTAGGCTTTTTAATTCCACACAGAGTCTAAGTTTAGAGGTCTGGGTAAGAGTGATAGTTATGTCAATCTAAGAGTGCACAGCCAGCTGTTCCACTTCCAAAACAGCTGCTCCACAATGTCTTCCCACTTCCCACCTGAATCCCTCTGCTAATTGGGGAGCTCCCACTGTTCCTGATCCTTTCCCTCCATTTCCTAGAATTACAGAGAAGCATTTAGCAGATCATTGTGACTGTTTAATAAGGGCTCATGCTTTCAAGAAGGGAAGCTGCAGTGAGTTTCCTACCCCTAGAAACATCCTGCTTGGGCTACTTTCTAATTCTCCTTGGACCTCTATCTTAATGCAATGTCTTTGGATCATGTGCTATGGGTATTTGCATTGGGGCTATCAGGGAGCAGTATTGGTGGGCACTGCTCCATAAGGGAAGGAAAATTGGGAGCCAAATGTGACACCAAGGCAAGCAAGGACAGTGATCCAAGTTTAAGGGGCAGACCCACAGAGCAAGTGATGGCAGTCAGCTTCAGCCAAGAGTCCAGACTGACCTCTGATGTGAGACTGGGATCAAACCATGAAACAAAGGCAGGACAAGATTAATGACTTTTTAATCTATGGATTAAAATAAGTGCTTTATATTTTAGAGAAGGAGTGTCCATTTGTCAGCCAAGTTCTGCAGGCAGTTGGACAAAGTGGGAGGAGGGAACAGCATGTGCCTGCAGCTCTGGGCTTGAGGGCAGGGGCTACAGTAGAGGCAGCCACTGGGAGGCATTTTCAGAGAGAGACAGAAAGGAGTGAGAATTATTCCTAGTTCAGCAGGAGACTGGCAAAAGAAAGAACAATTTTCCACAGCTTGAGTTTATATGTGGCAGCAAAGATGGCTCTCTTCAGGACAGAGTACCAACAATTTTTTCTCACTCAGCATTGCCTCACCAATTTAGATGAAATCCTGCAGGCTACAGCAGTCAAATCCTGCATGACTCTGTAGTGAGTTACAGCATATATCCACTTAAATCATTGCATAACGATATATTTGGAGTTTAATTGGGGATGACATGAATGTAGATGAGCTGTCATAGATAGGTTGCATCACAATCAAGTGAATTCTCTTTAAAGAAAGAGACTGATTAATGAAAAAATAGTCATTCTTACTACATTTCCAATAACTGAAGTACCAATATGAAACTTATATTTTAATTCTATGATAACCCAGTGAATTGCTAACTAGGTTTTGAAGCACATGAACCAAGGATCTTTAATTGCCTGGGTTGAATAGGGAAGTGGTAGAATTCTTTATTTACAGGGATCAGAAATTTCAAATGTGCTCATTTTGGCAATCCTAGCTGTCAGATAATTCTAACAGTTGCAGTCTTTTTTACTGTTGACAAGCTCAAGATAAAAAATGAAAAAGAAAATTAATGATAAAGTAGATATGAACTAATTCATGCACTAAACCTGCCCATCAGGTTGAAGAAGGAAAATTTTTCTAAAAGTTGAAAGAGGCATAGCTTTGGGTTATGGAGAGAAAAGTAGTAGCCTATAATATATAAATAAAGGGTGAGAAATGTATAGGCAAATCTTCCAATTTTTATGGAAGCCACAGCTAGAGTTGGTTTGGCTTTAAACATCAAATACAAGCACAGATGAATTGGCAATTATATGCTTAAACTGCAGGCACAGAAAAGACAAGTAAGTAAGAACATTTAATCGGCATATTCTTGGTAATAATGCATTAAGATAAATTGTAGAACACTGAAACTTAACATCTCTTATTGCTCAAATGCTTACCCAAACCTAGACAACCATTTAGTAAGTGATATGTTTAAAAAGCCAAACTAAAGAGACAAAATATGATTTAAAAGCCTCCATATGCAAATTAAAATCTCTTTGCTGTTATGTTTTCCTCCACAGAGTTGTATATTAACATTTTGCTAGCATATTTATGTGTAGCTTTATTTTTCTTCAATTTGCAACTGTGGTATTTTCAGCGTAAAAGCACTACCTAGGTTCATTAATGCAGCATTTATATTCCACAACTCTTCATGTAAATAACGTGTTTCAAGGCAGGATTATGAATATTTCACATGCTTTTGAAATAGTTGTGAGCCATTTTTCCTCAGGAGGGAGACCTTTATTGTTAATATGCTTCTTATCTAAAATGGTTGGTTCAAAAATATTTCAATTGTATTTTTCTTCCTTTGACAAGCTTGTTTCTGTTGCAATATTCTTTAATTATAAGATTTTGTAAATTACAATATGATGTCATGTTAATCTTACTTATTTGCTTGTTGTACCCTCTGAATTAGGTACCCTTGAAGACAAATAGAAAGCTCTTTCTGCTCCAAAGTATTGCTACATGCACAGCTCGCACCAGAGGAGAGAACTGCTGATGCTATAGCAGCCTCAGTAGCCTCTTATTTGGAACAATGGGCAGTTCGAACATTTAACGTTCATTTTATTTCTAGGGGAACTTTAGACAGGTATTCCCTATTTCAAATGTAAAGATACCTGTAAAACCTGTAGTGATAGATCTCAAGTTTTGAAATATACCATGCAGGTATTTCAAGGTGTTTTCATTGACTAAAATTACGCAGGGCATTTGAAATCTCAGCTGAGGGAAGCTGTTTCCCCGGTGCTATTCCTGTACTCATGTTCAGCTCAGCTGGAGGTTGCAGTCTGGTTGCCAGGAGGTAAATCCTGGATTTTGCTGTGCCAATGTAACAGTTGAATTTCAGTCAATATTTTTAACTTTGTCTAGAAATTGTCTCTATTAAATATTTGGTTTTCTTTTGAGTGTTCATTCTGCCTTGAGGAGTTTTTTCTGGTTTAGTCTGCAAGGCCTGTATTGTCTCCTATATATAAAAACAACAATAGTTGTTTTTATATATAGTATAGTATACTATAGTATACTACGGGCATAGTATACTATGGGCATGCCTGAAAAGCATGCAGCCTTTCCTATTATAGTGCACATAGAAGGGACTGTTAATATCAGAGTGAAATATTTAATTGACAGGCACACATACCTTTCCTCTAATGATAGCATATGCTCATTTAGGGGTTAGGTAAACAAGCACAAATGGAGTTGCTGCCTATTATTGTTCAGATAGTCCCTTGGTCAACTCTTCGGCACTTTGCCTTCATTTCAAAGGAAAATGTACATTGCCATGCCTTGATGAACTCATATATTATGCAGTCAGTAGCCAGAAGACTCAGGAGTACGAGACACTAACCAGTTAAAAATACTCTTTTGGGGAAGTAAGGAAGGGAGATCTTTTTCTTATAGTAGAAGTTATTTCTCAAGCATGAACGAGGCAAGGACATGAAGTCTGGTACTGCTGATTCTTGAGGAAGAGACCTAAATTGTTTCAGTTGTGTTAAGTAATTCAGATCTTTGTTGGAGTCTAAATATATCATGGAATAAATTTAGACAAAATGATGCTCATATTGAAGCATTATTTTATTTTAGTCCTGAAAAAAACCCTGTAATTGGAAATGGTGTTTGCAGTAATGAAGATACTTAAGTTTTCTCTTAGTAGAAATTATTTCAAAAGAGTAATCAGAAGGTTATCTAAAGAAAAAGGAAATAAAATGGAACTCAAACAAACATTTGTTTCCAACATTTGGAAACAAAACATAACTTAAAAAAAAAGAAACTATTTTACAGATGCCTCTATTTTACAGATGCCTACCTTTCACTCTTCACTCAAGTGTCTGTTCCGTATAATTCCCTTGTAATTAATCCTTCAGCATATGGACAAGAGTTTTATTTGCATAAACTAAAGTAAGGGAGAAGCATGATATTTCTCACAGGGAAAAGTAAGAATGTCCCTCTTTGGAAAAAAATAAAATCACACTCTAAAAGTTGTCACATTTTAACTTTCCAAAAAGTGATTGCTAGACAGTTAAGAAGGAAGAAGGAATTTCTGTGTGCAAATGGTAGGATACCATTCCAGTGTGGATGGAGGGAAAGCTTTGACTCCATATTTTGTGCCTTGGTGATGCAGAAAAACCTGTCTAGATGAGCTCTAGCTGCACTCAAGCAACAGTCCAGTGAGGATTCCCCTGGGTGAGTATGGGGCTGATGGAAAATGTTAATGTGTCCCATAGCCCATATTTTCCAGCTTTGAATTAAACTATTCAGGTTAGGAGGCATGAATAATTTCTCCATGATATATCTCCCCCAAGAAATTATACTTCAGTTAAAAGGCCCTAAATACATCTTCCTCTCTAGGACTAAAAATTTATTTCTTCAAGAGTCTTTTGGGAGTATGGTAGTATTTCTGAGATCCTTGAAGTACTTATTTATATTTAAGTTCAAAAAGCCTTTGTAAGACTTAGCAAACAGCTTCCTTTTACAAAATGTTGAAGGGAACTTTTACAAACAAGTGGAAAGGGAGGGCAGGAGTGGAGAAAATCTTTTCATCTCTACAGAGCACCAGATATTACCATTGCAGTGGAACTTGTAGGAAGTCAATCTTTTCTGATTAATGTTTTGCCTGCCTGTGGCAGTGTACCTCTGTTCACTGGATTTAATATTCTGGATCTCAGTTCTAAACCTTGTTCACTATCAGGGAAAGAAGTTTTTACTGTCAAGTTATTCATTAGACTAATTTAAATATTAACACAATGATCACACTCTGTTGCCCAGTTTATTCTAAAAAGGGAGCATATGCATTTGCTCTAGTGTGTGACACAAAGGCTGTAGTAAAACCTGGAGATGTGGGAACACAGCACTGTAGCTGCTTGTTCTGAGGTACCTTGTGCCATGTGGATCAACCATCTTATGGTATCTCTTCCAGTTTCTGCATTGGAATTCTGCATAATTCCTCTTGCAGAGCCCAAAGAAATGGACTTTTGTCACATGGAGCTGTACTAGGCAGACTAAATTTTGACCAAGTCCTTTGTTTATAAACAGTGTGACTTTCGTAATCAGTGTCCTAAGACAGACAGTTAATAAGGAGCTATCTGGTAGGAAATAAAGAAAAAAAGAAAAAAAACTTTAAAATAAATGTAAGCATTTATGAAGACAACTGAAAATGTCTGACTCTATAGTATCTATTTTATATTGTTTGCAGCCATGCAAATATTATCTCTAGACAGGGGACAACCTCTGGTATTTTATTTTCTTTTTTTTTAAATAAGAAGTGCAAAAGATTTTGTTGACATCACACTCAAGGATTAAAACATTATCTTTCCTATTTTTTCTTCAAGACATAAGAAGAATTTCAAACACATAATTAATATATAACAAGACTGACTATGCAGATGAATCTTCAATATATCCTGAAATTAGAACAATTTTTTAAAGTTTTTGAAATTGGGCAGAAGTCCCAAAATTTAAATTTTGGGGGAAAAAAAAATCTTGGTCATAATTTTTCTCCTTTATTAAAAAGAAATAAATTATTTTCTCCATAACTAGAAATATATTTTTTTCTTTCAATTCCTGGAAGCAATGCTGTTGATGCAGAATTCTCACAGCGGTTTTTCAGTGTTTCAGGTGTAGTTGCGGGGAAGACAAGAGAGTGATTGATGTGACACAGCACTTGGTGAACTCTTGCCATGGCACTCAGCTGTTGTCAGGACAGGTCTTGGGCAGAGTGGTCAGGGAGCAGAGTTGGATTTTATGGCACATCATCCATACTAATGATGGTACAACCACAGTACATGTAATGAGTAATGAGAGTACAACCAGAGGGGCAGGAGGTGCTGGGGAGAGAGGAGGAGCCACAGCCTAGGGAGATGCTGTAGAGATAACAGCAAAGACACAAATGAGGTTGGATAAATTGATTGGAATATATTAGTAATAACTTAAAGTAGTAGAAAACCAACTTGTGCACAATGAAGGTAGGAGATAAGGATGAAGTGTATTTGGTCGCTGTAGGACTAATAGATGAGTAATCTAATTACCTTCATGCATGTTCAGCCCCTGAGAGGAACAGAATTTGCACTAGTTCTATTGCAGTAGAGAAGAATGAGCAGATTTCATCTCAGAGAAAGCAGAGGTGGTGGAGTGGCACACTGACAGCAGTTACAGCAGATTCTGAGAAGTTGTGGTGCAAGGAAAGATCTGCAGGCAATTTACTTTGGCAGATATTTGCCTTGCTAGGCCTGGCAGTCAGCACATTTTTCCCTGTCTTAATTTGCTGATTTCCCCCAAAGCAGTAGCTAGTATTGAAACATAATAATTGGAATAAAACTGTAGGAAATAAAAAGTCAATGTCTTAAATAAATTTTAAATTAAAAAACACATATACCAACCTAAATCAAAGGAGAATAGTTTAGATTGGCTATTAGGAAGAAATTCTTTACTAAGAAGGTGGTAAAGCACTGGAACAGGTTGCCCAGGGAAGTTGTGGATGCCACATCCCTGGCAGTGTTCAAGGCCAGGCTGGACAGGACTCTGAGCAACCTGGTCTAGCGGGAGATGTTCTTGCCTATGGCAAGGGGCTGGAAGTAGATAATCTTTAACAAAAACCATGTTTTCATGATTCTGTGATTTTAGCCATTTAAGTTTTTTCTGTGTATAATAAAGAAGTTCAGAATTTTTAATTACAGAAGAAATCACATTAGGAATGAAGGTGTAAAAAGAGTTTCTATTTGCTAGTCTGGGTTGGGCGGGGTTTTTCCTACAATAATTTTCTTGTGCAAATGTATTTTAATGTGTACAGTCTCTTTCTTGTTGCATGAAGGAAGGCAATATGGTTGTCAGTTTGCATGGTTTTTATTGTGGTGCACAAGCATGACTTAGAGATAAGCTCAGATGTAATTGCATTGCTAAATTGGTTCTACTTTGAAAAGACATATTTATAGGAAAGAAGAAAGTCATGGTGGGCTTAACTCGGCCAGCAGCCAAAACTCTCCCAGTTTTTTGCTCACTGCTCTCTCCTGGAGAATGGGCTTTTTTAAATTTGTTTTGGTTTGTTTCATTTTTTGTTTTGTTTTAAAGAGTTGTCTTTCCCATCTTGTCTGGAGCCATTTTTTTTCCTAATTTTGGTCATACATAGCAAAATCTCCCTGGGTAAGCAGAGGAGTGCATGACTACTTGTTAATTTTTTCTGTTAAGAGGACATCTTTTCTGCTTTACAAGCTTACCTAAGCAGTGAAGAGCGCTTAGCAAAAGAAACTTGGATAACACACTGTAGTGAAGTTTGATCATGCCAGCGGCATATGGAGACAGTTTTTGGCTGCCTTGTACACAGCAAATATATGAACTACACAGCCAGGTTTTGAGTGAGTCTAGTTTTGAAAGATTTATGTGTGTGCTCTTCTGCCTTGACCTGAAATACCATGATTAAAGTAATATCAAGGATTTTTCTTCCTCTAAGCAACCTTATTTCTCTCTAATTGGAGAGAAAATCTGAATATTAATTTTCACTTGTAAAGCTGTAAAGCAATCTTTGAGACCAAATTTAATTGAATTTTTTACTTTTAAATTTCTGTATCGCAACAGACTTTCTGTGTCTTTTAACCCAAATCTATTATGCAATTCTAATAAATTAATCTAGTTAATATCTCATGTAGACACTATCAGCAGTCTCAGCATTCCGTGTTATGTAACTTCTAAAATATAGTTTGGTGAACATTAATTCTTCTCTTTCTCCTATAACTTGTGAAATAAAATAGAACGCATATTTTTTGCTAAAATATTCATGGTAAGAAATGGATGGATGAAAGATTTAATTCTTTAGAAATACAAACACATGAAAAAGGGATGCGCTTTTTCTTTTATTTTTAAAGAAATACCATTTCTGTGTTAAATATGTTTTTGTAATATGTGGCTTTCTGCATATTTATATATGAAACATATATATGAACATATAAATAGATTTTTTCCCCCCAATCTTATAAGTTTTTTCCCTGCTTGGCACAAAGACCCTGAAGTGGTACAGATGTTACTATATCCCATTTTTTTCCCCCCAGTCTTATAAGCTTTTTCCCTGCTTGGCACAAAGGCCCTGAAGTGGTACAGATGTTACTATATCCCATTTTTATGCCGAATTAGAAAATTAATTAACTCCTTTGCTAAAGCTTGAGTTCGAGAGACATTGAATTTTGCCTTATCAGAATCTCAGTCACAAGGACAAGTGACTGTGATTTCCATGCAAATATTTCAATTTTCAAGTCATTGAAGAATTAAGAAGAGTTTTTCCAGATACGAGGATCTTTCAAAGTTATCAGCAAGAAGCACATTATTGTTTTTGTGAGCGGGGTTTTTTAAACCTGCATACCCAATTTATATCCTCTAGCCTAATAATTTCTATAGGCATAGCACAATCCAGTGCACTTTGTCGTCCTTGCAGCATTTGGAGATCTGAAATGAAAAAGTCAGACAATTGGTTAAATCAGACAGGAAAGAGATTACAAAAGGATTACAAAAAGACAGGGCAAAACCTTAACCTGAATATGGGCAGTGAACTGTTTGCTGCATTTGTAATTTGATATGATTAATAACAATGCAAGCAAAGGTTAGTTACTATTTAACACCTGCAAGTGCTAATCATTGGGAAACAATTTTTACAAGTCTTTGTAAGCCTTTAAATAGCCTTATATTACATGAAATAGTGAAATACATAGTTAAATGGTACATTAGAAGCTATGGCACAGGAAGTTGAGGCTGATATTCTGTAATCTCTTTCCATATGCATTTGGCCTTATTAACAGCATACGAACACACGGTTATGAGAATTCCTTTGTAAATGATGTTACTAGGATCTTATTTTCTTGAATAACTACAGATATTTTAAATAAGAGAAAGAACATATAAATCTAGAGGTCTTTGAATTGGAAAGGTAGGTAGTAGTCAAAGCATGATGGTTATAGAGGCAATTGTTTACAAAAATACCAAATATGAGGTGGTCTACATACACACCTCTAATCTGAAAAAGTGTGGAAAAAAATTTGCTTGTGACCACTTTGTAATTCAGAGATTTATGTGAAAATGTACTTATTCAAGATGTTATGTTTGTGAAAATATTCTGTGGTAGAGTTACAAGGCAGAAATATGAGCAAGCTATAACATCATCAAAATACTGTATACCTGATGAGATGGAGGGTTTTCTTGTTTGTTTGGTTTTCTCTAATAGCTTTTAAAATACTTTTGTTGTTAGTGTAACAAGCCTTTGTTTTGGGGTTGTTTATCTTTCACTCTGTGGTCTTTTTTTCACTCAGGATTGCACTGAATCTGCTGCTTGCTCTTGGACAGCATGCAGAGATAGCAAATTCATTGCAACAACTCTCAAGCCATGTAAGAATAGTCCCACACAACATAAAAGCAAAAACTCAGAGCTTTGCTTCTGGTTGCTGACGGAGAGCATTCAAAATTTAATAAACAATTTACAGTGTTTTGCATATGTCCTTGACAAGAACTTCTGGTACAGAAACAGCATCATGTGTGTGTACAAACTGGATGTTTGTCACAGAGGTTGGGGCTGTACCAACGAGAAAGGTGTCAGAGAATGAACAGTTCTGCAAAAAGGAGTAGTGATGTAACTTGACCTTCTGGCTAAATTGCCAATGTCCAGAAAATAATCAAATGAATTTTTAACTTACCAACTGCAAAATTTATTCTTCTAATATCTGGAGTATTTGTTGCCACGTGTTTTATTTTTGGAAATGATGTAAAATCCTGAGGGAAATCTAAACAGCAGATACAATATATCACAAATACTATGGATGTAATAAAATGGAATAGAGTACACCAGTTTTTAGGCACTTCATGTTATTTAATTGCATATGATAGAAGGTGTTTAACCGTCTTGAAGATGCAAATGACATATCCTGTATGATATATATCTGTAGTTCAGTACATAGGAATTTCTCCATTTTGCTTCCAAAACTATTTTACTTCTGTTTCCTATTTGGCAGCAATGAGAATGAAAGGACTAAAACTTCCTTTCTGTTCTTGATTTCTCTGCTAAGACTGAAAAAGGATAATATTTAGTACAGATTTTAATAGTCTTTGTCTTGACAACATCTGCCCATTAAAAAATAGGATGAAATTATCTAATGTTGGACAAACGATCAGTTGTCAATGGGTAATGATTTGCCATCTGTATTTAAAGATCAATTTGATGGTAAGCTACTGATGAAATCTATACACCCTGTTATAAATCCTGGACCATCTATTTATTTTAGTGTATAACTTGTTTGTATGCACAATGAAAATGTCCGATGTTATGAAGTATGACCAGCTCACAAACCTCCTTTTACATACGTTTATCTTGTAAGCAAAATAATTACAGTAATACAGCACAGGGAAAGTGAGTGTATATATATATATTTTCCAGAGCTGTACTAATGAGAATTATCTTATGTCACTATGGAAATTTAGAGAATTATTTATGCCCTATTCAGGGGCTGTAATTTTTTCCTTAAGAAAATATTTGCAATTATGTTATCTACAAGGTAACAAAAAAAAAAATAAACAAAAGGCCCCTTCTCTCTGTGAGTCAGCTATAACCCATGTAATATGTAGTTTATTCACTCTTTTCCTTGCCAACTAATGATGAGGCTGTAAGGAGGCTTTCCTTTCAGAAGGTCAGTTTTTATGCTTGCATAAACCCTGACAAGCTACATTTCTCATGTCTGTTTTAATATGAATGGATGAGCCACTTACTGGTTTCTTTCCCAGAGGTGAATGCCCGTTTCCTAAGCTCTGAAAAGGGTTGTTGTGATCAATGTTCTCGTTATCCACTTTTTTCTAAAAAAATTATAGGTAATATTACCTAATTACCTAACATTACATAAAATTACCCAAAGAAGAACTATCTGTTCCATTTAAAATCTACAGTAAATTTTACCAGCCTTTCCTGCCCTTCATACTACTTGTTCATTTTATTTACTGCCATTTTATTCACAACCAGGCAGACTTGTTTGTTTCCAGATCTGGTAGTGGATAATTTTAGATAAAAAGAAAAATTCCCATTAAATGTCCTACAAAACAATGCTCTGTAATACTGGAACATTTTCAGAGAATATTTGGAAATGTATATGCTCTGCCATGAATGAAGTTTGGTGTCTTAACTTTGTACCAAGAATAGATCAGTGTTATGGAAGATAACAAAAGCCAACTGTAAAAAAAAAATCTAATCATGTAGGCATACCTGAGACCTTTTATGGTGCTTTAAAATATTTCAGAAGATACATGGAACTGGATAACCTTTTATTTTAACTGTCTTCCATTAGTATGCTGATTCCTAGGAACCTTCAGCTTTACCAAAGTGAATGGTCTTGAAATACAAATCTTGAAATGCAAATTTGCCAGTTTTTTAATACAAACTAAAGGTAGAAGAAGTAATGAAAAGTTACATTGATGACTTAAAGACCTATTGTATAACCTGGATAATGCTCAGCTTTTCCTGAAACAGGCTGGCTTGTCAATATGAGTGCACACCAAACAAGAAGCATAGAGCATAACTGTATGTTGCCAACTGAAACTGGATTAAGTTGAGAAAAGTCTAATTGTCCTTAACTGGCACTGCTTTGGGTATTAAACTATAAGAGAGACTGTGCATGGAGAGACAGTTAAAGAGCGATAACTCTTGGATTAAGTGCCATTCTTTTCTTCCCCCAAAGTAACTTCCTCCACTAACTTAGTTCATGTTTTTTCTCACAGTGAAAAGTGACAGGGTAGAGTCTTTTAAATAAGACCTTTCATCATTGAGTAGACCAAGAATACGGCTTTCCCAGCACCTAAATAATCTGCTTTTTCTGCACATTGTGTTTCTCTAATGATTTGATGAATATTTTTGGTCAATAATTATTTGGATAAAGATAAATGTGTCTGTAGGCAAATTTGAGGACTGTCATTTAGTGTAACACCTGATTTCCCCTGAAGTGATGTGGGTTCATAATAAGGTGACAAGGTAGGAGAGTTTGGCTAAGGACCAGGTTTTCCAGGCATCAGGCAACTCTGGAGTCAGAGGAGATTAAGACAGCAGCATACTCAAGAAGTTGCCTATGCACAGAATGAAATCTCCAGTTTAAAGACATGGAAGATAATTTGGTAAAAAAAATATCAGTATAGGACTATAACTTTTCCCCTCAATAAACTAAGTTAAATTGCGTATTTTGTTGTGGTTTATTTTGTTGTTGGTTATTTTTTTTTTAATAAAAAGGAAAGAGATGCTAGAAATTCCATGGTGGTTTTAGCTAGGAAAAAGTAGCCATTTCAGAATTACCTGAGGACAAAATTGTGGTAACTGCCTTCTTTTCATGGTGAACTTACTGGATGAAAGATTGAAGAAACACCACCTTATAAAATTTAAATTATTAGTGCTAGGTTTAGTATGATAATGGTCCAAATTCATGTAGTAGTTTGCATAAGGTGAGAGGAAAGGTTATCTTAAAGGCAATGTTACCTGTATTTTATGTGTTTCACTTCATGCAGTAAATATTTTTTTCTTTTTTGCCAGTAGAAAATCCAGCAAAATGCAATTCTGATTATTAGTCCTTGAATTTCTATGTTGATGATAAGCAAGAAGAAAATACATCAAAATTCTGGTAGTCAATGTTTTTTAATCTGTTATAATCAAATAAAATATAGTTTAGATTTGCCAAATTATACCTGCTATAGCAATTCACATTTGAAGGGAAATTAAAAGGCGTAACTGTCAGAAATGAATGTTTTAAGGTCATTTAAAGTACCACTAGCAAACAAAAGCAGGTTTAATGTGAAATCAAAAACACAACAAAGTTTGTTGGCAAGATTAACTCTATTACTTACTAACTGGTTAAAGCACACAGAGGGAAAAAAAACAAACAAAAATCTAAAATTAATCAATCTACAACCAAAAGAGGCTGAGCAAGGGGGAAAGAGTAGGAAAGGGTAAGGATAAAAAAGGAATAAGAAACACATTCCTGTTGAGTCACAGGATTCAAAGTAGACACCCTTGCTAGACTGAGTGCCATACTTGACAGGATAGGTCTAAAGAGCTAAAAGCACTTCATTGATAGCTTAAGTTAAACATTTTAAGAAATGATTCATATAGAATTTACTGTAGCACAATAGTAACTCACTCACCGGCCTAACCTACTAAAAAATTTAAAGTACTTAAGAATCCAGGAGAGCAACACTTCTATTATGTTTGCCATAGCATATTCATATGCCCACACACACAGAACTGGAGGAGTATTTAAAGGTGCACCCATGAAAAATTCCCCTTAAATTCACTGAAATACTTACATCAGAGGCCTTTGCATCTTCTGAGTGGGCAAAGGGTTGAGCTGAAGAAGTGGAGTATTAGCCCAGGATCTGTTGTCCTTCTCCAGTCCTCCAAGTACAGCAAATTTGAGAGAGTGTCCCACTCAGAGTAAGGTTGCTGGCCACAGCCTGCTAAGGTCCAGGAGACCTCAAAGGGTCTCACTTTGGACCACTGTTTACAGGGTTTCAGAAAGGTGGGCTTTGATCATAATAACTTTTCATCCTGGCCAAAATTCAGGGCAGTAACTATCTCTGAAAGTTTGATACCAAAAATGCTATTCCACTCGGGTTGTTACTCAGACAAGAAAAATAAGTTTCCAAGGCTGTTTGCTAAAAACCAGGAGCTAGGTAGGTAGCTCTAGCTCCTGGGAACAGAAAGTGTTTCTGATAAGCTCAGGAAGACCTTAGCCCAAGTGCTGCTCTTTAAAGCTTAGACCTAACAAGAATTTCTCAGCTCATAGTGAGGGTCAAGGTCCGGGGGGATCCAGCACCACAGTAATGAAGCATAGGAAATTGATTCTATTGTGGCATTAATAGTAAACTTTTTTTTGACAACATTGTTAAAAACTCTCTCAAAAGCCTATGAAGAATAAACAACAAGCTCATTCTTAAGGCAAAAGATTTAGTAGCTTTGTGAACTTTATTTTTCGTGTATGTATAGTTAAAATTTAACAAATAGTTTATTATTTTAAGTGAATCTGTTTAGCAGGTGGATTGTAAGATGTTATATTTCTTTCTTCTCTTTACCATGAAAAGAATGAATGCATCAGACAATTGCCAGAAGCAAGAAATTTGAAAGAAGACCTTCATGTGTCTGACTCATTAAGTTGAAACTTTTCCATCTGCATTCACTTTGTTAGCTTGAAGAAATGTTTAATCAAGAATTAGAAAGACTGATGATAACTTCTGTTTTTTGTTTAGGTCGCTTTTTATGGAGACATAATTCCAAATGAGATGCATTTCCCATGTCAGTGATAATGAGCCTATAAACCACTTGCCATCTTTCTGAAGTGCAGGTGCCAAGTGTGATTGTGGCATGACGATATCTAGGAATGTCTGCACATACATATAAAAGTACCAATCTCTGCATTTGTGGGAATGGGAATATCAGCCATGCACAAGGAAACAAGTTTCCTAATAGAGGATGAATTCTGCTTATATTTTGATTTTTTTTTCAGAATAAAACCTATTGTTCTGGATCATTCTGAGTAAGCTGGGTTTGGTGCACCTAAAAGAGAATCTGTGTTGTTATGAAAAGATGTTTGTGAAACATAACTAATAGGTAGATCCCATAATTATCTCCAGAGAGAGAATTTCAAAAACAGCATTCACTGCTAAATGCTTTTGCTTAATATCACCAGTGTCTATTGTTAAAGTAGATTTATAACAATAAATTGTGTTGGGTGAGAATTCCTGCCTCAACCAAAATAAAAAGAAAATTTTTGTCCTCAATACCTGGGAAATGTAGAAGAATACAGGATTCTAAAGATTTTGAGAAAAAATGTGGCAGAAATTACAGAATTGTTTTGTAAAATGCCTGTTCCAGTACCTTTAGATATGACAATTTAAATGAGATAGTAGATTGATTGATATTAACTGTAAATTGTGTTAAAGTATTTTAAAATGATTGAACACTGTTAATGTCTCTAAAAGCAGCAGTCATCATCATCATCATCATAGCTAGGCTTAGATATCTTCATTGATTAGAATGAACTTCAATTACTTGGCAATACAAGACACATTACTTGTATGCCTGCTTGCACTGTTTTTCAAACAGTGGTGATTTTAATTAAATCAAACATTTTAAATGTTCTCATTTTGTTTGGTCTTTATAAGTTAAAAAAATTGTCACAAAAATTGGTAACACTTTCCTTACTGAATATAAACTGTATCTTTCCCAAAACAATTATTTTCTGTACAACTCAAGATGAATATATTTAAAATTTTGTGTCAGAAAATATCACACAATGCTTAGAAAACAGGCTAAACTGTCGTCTAATTAAAACAACACGTTTCCTTCCCCACAGAAATTGCTCATAGTAACTCTTCCCATCAAAAATTGAATGACTAATTTTTGATTTTTAGATGCAAATGAAAGAGCATCGGGTAAAATTTTTTTAGCATATTATTGGCCTAGTTTACTATTTGCACCTGAAATGTGGTTATAATGTGGAGGTGGAATTCTTTTCCATTCCAAAGGTGCAGTGCTATTAAAAGGACTTTGGTGTTGGCGGGGACTCTTTTTCTGTATAGCCATTTAACTCCCTTACTTCCCAGTAAAAGAACATGACAGCAACTAGACTACAGTGATTTTTCAGCAACTAAGGCCTTCTAAGGGACGTGTGATTAATAATATTCTAGAGCAAGAATATTTCTTCCTCTAAATCAACCTTTTTCTACTAACTGGCAGCTGCTTGTGCAATGTATGCTCCTGAAGTTCTTGTTTCAAAAGGTAAATAACAAAAGATGTTTAATATTTGAAGTCACTAGATTTTTGAAGAATAGATTTTATGACAAAATACTGGTTTCAGAATTCTAGCTAAAATGATAAAGATTATGCCTGTGAAGGTTCTGTAGCTAAACCTCTAATAAAAGAGAAAAATATTTGGCTCTTGCAGATGGATCTGGATGGATTAAAGTATGGGAAAATCATCAATGCCATGAAATTGAGGATGATCAAATATCAGATTCTGTATCTGGGCTGGAGTAATGCCAGACACAAATCTAGGTTGGGAAAGGAATGGCTGGAGACCAGCCCTGCAAAAAGGGTCTGGGGGTGCTGACTGACAGGAGACACAAGAGGAATCAGCAATGCTGAACAGAAGAATGGTGAAACCATAAACAAATTTCCTGGAGATAGGTTAATAATTCTATTCTGAAAGGCACAATATTCTATTATTTCTGTTCTATTCTATTCTATTCCTTATAGTGCCATTGAGAAGATCCAAACTGCACTGAGATTGACCAAGCAAATGGTATTTCATTAATACACTGAATAAATAAGATTTTATTTATTTATTTATTTATCTAATGCATTTTCTGGAACTTTAATATTGCCAAAATGCAGCCTTGTCTAAATGCTTCATCGATAATTTATTCTTATTTCCTATGATTCTTTGAATAATACAGGATGACATATTTTGAAAATGGACTCTCAATTTATAGAGACCATTTCTGGTAGGAGCTTAATTAAATTTGTGTAGTAATTGTAGAGTCTTCCTAAAATTCTGTGTTTCAGAATTAACAGGGAATTAACATGTGGTTACACTGAACTAGCTTTTACCCCATCCTCCTAGTTGCTAGACTTTATTAAAAGATGCTGAAATCTAATTAAATCCATCCTTATATAAATTATCAATGTTCTTTATTTTAATGGCTTTCACAAAGACATTATTTAATTGCATGTGGGAGAATATTGGGCATCCCATCATCTTCTATTCTATCCATTTTTATCCCATGCATTAAATGAGTGTAAAAAATGAGTGCTAAAAATTAGTCTATATTGATATTTATCTTTCTTGGCTTTTTGAAAATTATGGGTGTCAAATGTCATAGACATTAGTAGCAATAATAAAACAACTCTCAATGATATTTTGTTGGCACTATTTTTTCTTTTTTTCCAAAGAGCACTTTGTGACTTTAATATGTCACTTTGTTTCCCTCACTCTTTACCATCCCTTACCATGCTTCCCTCTTCAAGAGAAGAAACAGGTATACAGGACCTCAGTATTCCCCACATACATGTTCACCTGGAATACTTCAATAGAAACATTTTACCTGGAATCCTAAACCTTGTGTGAATTTACAGAAAAATCAAAATCAGGTCTAGTATACCCACTAAACAGCAAAGACTTCCAAATAGTGCTATTTATGATAGATTACTGTTATTTTTAGTTCAGCTGAACCATACTTTTGAGCCCAAAGGTCCTTCACAAAATAGAAGAGAAAGAGATTTTGTTCCCTTCATGTCCTTTGTTCAGTGATTTGAATTTTCAAGTGGGATATAGAAAACAGGTTTAAAATCCACCTTTGTCTGCTTTAGAAATAAGCTCAAGACTGCCCCAATGTTTCTTCAGAGACATAGGAGGCTTTGGAGACTTACAAAACTAATGAGTCTTCTACAGAGTGTGCACTTAGGAATTTCTAAGAAACTGTCCTGCTGGAGTTGTTGCATTTCAAAAAAATAATTACATATTTCTTCAAGGAAGAATGGGACTGATTTCTCCCCATTTTGGGTGATCTAAATTGCAAGACTAAAAAAAAAAACAATCAATCTTTCATTTCTTTCTCTCTCTCTCTCCTTCCTCTCCCATCCCCCGAAAATGCTCTGACTCAGGAATTAAAGAAGACATAAGTTTCTTGTCTGGTTTGAATTAGCAAAGTAAAGTCACTTTGGAAAGATATGCAGAATAATTTTCTATAAATACTGAATCAGTCAAAAACTGAAATGCGGAATTTTATTTGTTTTTTTTTTTTTTCATTTATGGTGAAAATTATTTATTCAATTTGTCTAAAATCATTAATAAATTTGATTGTCCCAGATTTTGAAAATATCTATACAAATACCCCACCCAACTCTATTCTGAGTTTTGAAATAGCTTAGTAAATGTCAGAGGTTATTCCATAAAGAATGAAGAGCTAATAAATGTAACATTTTCAGGATTAATGACAAAAAGTGGATGTGTTAATCTTCAAGAAAGAAAGGTGACCTAAAATCTTTGCTGCCTGGGTTGTGCAGGCGGCCTGTAGGCAAGTGCATTTGGAATTTCCTTGGAGGGACATCTGGAATTGTAGAGTTTGGACAAGGGCAGTTCTCCTGAAGAGAAATTCTCCATTACATTGGTTTTGTAAGTGAAGTTGTCTTTTATTTTAATTGAGCCAACTGTCCAAGTGGCATTCTTTCAGTTGAGCTCCAGTAAATTATCAGTAATTAAAATTGTTTCAGCAATACCTTTGAGGGCAGAGGTTGAAGAGCCTGACATCCCAGAACCTGGCAGAATAGAGATCATCTGATCTTTTATTAAACACCTGCTGTTGGGAGTTGTACAGTTTTACCTGCATTAGCTGGCAAGATGTTCTGGACAGCAGGACTATTGCAAATTTGATTCAACAATAAATTATAATCAATTAACCAGCAGCTATTAGTACCTCATAAGATTTTCCTAGTGTTGGTGGGAAGACTAAGTAGTATTTGTATTTTTTGGTTTCCTTGACTTGTTTTGGCAAAGTTATTTTCTAATCAATCCATAAAAATAAGAAAATAAACCCAATCCCCTCCCTGTAATAATTAGCTTTTACTTTTAACCAGATTATTTATATCTGTCTTGTTTGAAGTGCAAGATGGAGAGGAAAACAAGGGTCAAGTTATTTTATGACCTGGAACAAAAGGGAAGTATCACTCACATCCCCCAGTTTCTCATTTTTAAGCTGCATATTGTAGCATTTTGTTTCAAATGGAGTTAGAGACTTGGATTTTGATAGCATGTGTAAAATACTGAAAAATTTTCCAGCAATATGAAAGTTGTATTCATGGTTTCTATGCCACTGAAATTCCTTAGACTGGATGTGTGCAGTCTCATGTAATTACACTCTACCATTTAATCTGTATAGTAAAGATCAGAGCCTGAAAATCCGTGTATATTTTGCCTTGATTCCTTCCAGATTTTCACCACCAGCAAAGTAGCCCTGTCCCATGAAAATCTACATATCCTCTAATCAATGTGAATAATGTTCATGAGGAGGACACTTTGCTGTGTCCTGCATGTGACCTATATGCTGTCACTCTGATCTATCTAGGGATCACTCTGATTCCTAAATAAAGAAAGCAGACAAAAAAAAAAAAAAAAAAAAAAAAAAAAAAAAAAAAGATGGAAACTAAACAGAATTCTGATTTAAAAAAAAAAAAAAATCAAAATGAAAAAAAGGAAACAGATAAAATACCCTCTCAAAAGCTATTGTAATTCAAATCATCTTGCCAGAGTGGGAAAAGCAGAAATTCTGATTTTTAGCTCTGCTATCATCTTCCATACTGAGTCTTCTGGGTGCCATGTAATGCAGCAGTGTGCAAGCACTCTTGATACCTGTGTTGCAGGGAAATAGCCCAGGTTTTAAGTGATGCCTGAGTAGGGATGAAATTTGGAATCAGGCCCTGGAAAGGCTGGCTGATAGATGGACATTAAACACACAGGCATACATCCATTGAATTCAAAATTAGGATGTTTATAGAATATATACCTGTGTACTTGCTAATGTTTTCTGGACCTATGGGATTTGGGAACAGGTGCTACACGTACTGCAGCAGCTGGTCAGAGGGCTGCTATCTATTTCTTCTGTTAAGGCAAAGCCATCTGATTACCAGAGCTATGCCCAGCCTGCCATGGTAAATCCTACTGTGTGCAGTGCAAACAGAGCAGCAAAGGAAAAGAGATTTATGTGCTTTCTGGCTGGAAATGAGGTCTGTGATCATCAAAATGTTCAGACACAAAGGGGGATATCACTGGAAATATTTGATCAATTCAGAGATAAGATAAACAGATCAAAATAAGCAAAAAATGTGGCCCTGTTTAATGGGTCAGCACTAAGCACTTGGAAGATGGGCTTCTAAATCACTTTGTGTTTATGGATATTGAAACAAAAGTGAGGAAGAGTCTTCTGGCTTTGATTTTCAGTGCAGATATGGAAAAATACACGATTTCTTCATCCTTCTGTAAGCTTTATTATAAGGTACAAAACAGACAGTCAGGATGCCCAGTGCAACCTAATAGGAAAAAATTTGAATATTGAACTGAGAATTAGGATCTTGATTTCCCTATATTTCAATTTGCACTTAGAAATTAAAAGGAAGCTTTCAAGAGTACTTATTTTGACACGCAATTCTAAACTGTAGGAATATAAGCGTTTATATCATCTGAAAAAAAAATTACTAAAATGGAAAGAAAAAAAAATGTATATTAAACAAATTATCTTCTTCTTTTAAGCATGGTAGACTGTAACAAAATAAGTTTGCTTAATATTTTTATGTCTAATTAGCAGAGCAGGAGGAGACAATACAATAGAACCAGACAGTAGAAGGAAATGTTGTTTAGCAGCATGGAACTCAGGTATTAGGGAGTCAAGCTAGTAGGTAAAGCTTCAATTTAGATGTATCCAATACCTCAGAATACCATGTTTTGCATCCTTTTGAATGATTTAATCATCCTTCTCTTGGGAATTAAATATATCTCAAATACATCACAGGAAACAGGCTAAATATCTCTGAATGATGATGATGATGATGATAACCTGTCTACATAATGTGCAAAACTAATGCAGAAAATGCCTATTACAATGAAAAGGAAATCAGCCAAATCACAGTATCCCTTCAGCAGCTCTCTTTATAGGATTTATGGATGTAGTTTTAAAGATGTCTTTAAGAGGTGTTCTCCCATAGATTTGAAACAGCCTTTAAAAGGACAATTTTTCCTGCAAATGCAAAAGCATGCAATACGTGGAAAGCAGCCATTTGGTTTCTTTTAAAAGGTAGCCATGAGTGTTTCCAGTTAACCAGGAGTAGCTATAATATAAGCTATATGAACACCATAGTTGTTGGGCAAAAGATGGGAAATCCCTTCAGATTTTTCTTTCCTATTTTGGGCTCTCCATTTCACTGAATGCGTTTTGTGACCTGGGATGTGGCAATCACAAGGAAATCTGTACTGCTGGCTTTCCGATAGCCTTGCTCTGGTTGTGTGGGATAGCTAAGCTGCCACATTTCCCTGTCTTCTCACCCACTGACAAGGAGAAAGGCCTGTTCCAGAGGCCAGCATTGTACCAAGAAGCCAGAATGCAGGGAACAAATTTTACTTCTGAAGCCCCAGTGGGATTTTTCTAACATTTTCCCATTTTAACTTTCCAAAAACTTACTTTTAATATGCCATGTCCCTTATTAATTAATATGAAATTTTGTTTCTTCTTCTTTATAGAGTAGGAAATAGTTTTCCCAAATCTTCTAGTTATTTCTGCATTAGAGGAAATGTGTGAGAATTGGTTTTTCCTCTCAGCTTATACTCAGATCTCTTGCCTGTCTCTCATTCCTCTTCTGTTCTTTCAGCTACTTTCTGTTGTTTACATTTCTAGATGCCTTGAAGTGTATGGTCATGAGCTTACCAGTGATAATTACTGCTTACATTATGTCTAAAAACTTATTTTCTAGACAGAGCCTATGATTGTATAGCATTAGTATGTACAGGCCTCAGGGAAATCACAGCTTCTTTGCGATATGCTCTGGAGTGCACACTAACATACTGTGTTTGCCTTCAAACATTTAACTGAAGCCTATGATCTTAAAAAAGATGCAACTAGCATAATTATAGAATGGCTTTCAAAGGACTGTTTGTGGTAGAAAGAGTTAGGTAAACACCAAATACTTTGTAGTGCCCAGGGTGAAAAAAAAAAGAGAGTGTGTACAAGGAAAGGGAAAAGGGAATAAAGAAAAAAACTAAACACAGAGATCTAAAACTCCTGTAACACAATCTCAGCATTGCTAACGAATGTAGTAAGTGCATATACATAGGTAAGTCTGCTGGCAGCTATGCTAATGAGAATTTCTGTAGTAGCCCAAGCTAAACTTCACACCCTTGGAGGACAGTAACTAAATGTCAGCAATGCAGTCATATTGACTAATCTGTATTCAGGTTTTGGCACGGGATACATTTCTTGCAGAGTAAATGTTTGCCATCTAGACACTCAGAACCCTTCTAGCAGGAGGGAATTGTAAAGATTTGGTAAGTGGCCCATAGCTCTGTGAGTCACAAGTGGTTCCCATTCCTCCTCTCAGACTGGCTGACACAATGTTATCCAGTACATAAAATAACACTGAGAAGTACAACTTGCTCAATACCATCAAAGAATCTTCTGTGGATACCTACAACATAAAAAGGGCTTTATGTTCATGGCAGTCAATGACATGAATTCCAGTATTACTGGGGTTTGATGTGTTGTTTGAAGCTGATGATGAGTGATATTATTTGAAATTGAAAATTTTCTCTAGAGAGAAAATGTGCTTTAGATTTTATTGCAGAGTATAAATGAAGTTATAGCTATTTAAAATAAAAAAGTAGATATGTGTGTATAGAGAGAAAGTGGTTGAAATACTCATTGTACAGATTCCTTAGGTGGTATTTTATTTAATTTAATAAGATTCTTAATACTGATTTACTAAGCAATTTTGAAATAAGAAATATGTCTCCATTCACACCCTTTTCCTTACTGAGATGCAACAGCTGTCCACCTTTCAAGTTGTCCAGGTGAACATGTTATTTTTATAAATATTTTGTGGTGTCAAAGTCATAGTTTAATAATAAACAGCAGCTCTTAGTGCATTTTCAAATATTTGTTGAAGAGGTTATGTAAAGTAATTAACATTCTTTGAATAGTAAGTTTTTTTGTGTAACGAAAGGTGGCGAGATATGAGTTTACAAGTATTCACAAAAGTCATTGTGAGTGGTGTACAGCTTTTGAAAGCTTTCTTGTGTGATCATATGTGTTCTTAAGCTATGTAAATGAGTGTATCAGTAGTTACTGTGAGAAATTTCCATATAATGAAAACTGAGAATGTATAATACAATACTTAGGTCCAATAAAATTGAATGAGTACTCAAAATGTGTTGAATTGTAAATTCAATGTTAAAAATTTATTAATAACACAACGAATAAAATGAAATATTTATATGCGTCTGCACTCACATGTGTGTGTATCTGTGTACACAAGCTTAAAAATATCTTTGGAATGAAAGTATCGAAAACAAAAGTCATACCAATTTAAAAAATAATATTTCAGCTTTGGTTTTCATGTTCCTTAAGGAACAAATCGTAAGAAGCTTCTTTAGAAATAAAATGTTGACTTTTGAAGTGCTTCATCTTGATTAGTTTCTTGAACACTTTGCTGAAACTGCTGCATTATTCCCTTCCATTATTATTACCTGAAATTGCACTTTACAATGGAAAGCTCTCAGATTTAAGCAAAAACTGATTAATCCTATATTAGGCCAGGTTATTTGAAGAAGTATAATGGTGAATGAAGAATACAATCATCAAGTAAGAGTTCCTGCAGGTATGAGTAACATCTTAATAAAATGTGCTAAATTACCTCTCAGGTGTTTTAATCTGCATCCTCTGCAACTCAGTGCCCTGTGGTGTTGCATACAGTTTTCAGAAAGGCTCTCCTAGCATACCTGAGATTAAACTCCAGCTGACCTGATGTGGGTTATTGGATGAACATGTCAAATGGGTCTTCTATTTAGCTGGCACCCATCTGCCTTCATTTGAGGAGAAAAAAAATAAATCTAGCATCTGGACTGCATAAACAGATGTCTGCCCTTGTAAATGACTATGAGTCTGTGAGTTTGGAATAGGAATGAAATATGAAAACTCTAGGGCTGGAGAAGGCATTATTAAATTTCTTCCTTGACAGAGATACAAGAACATGGGCATGTCCATTTTAGTGAGGGGTCCAGTGCACAAGCTGAATATGAGCTCATGTATGGCACAGAAGAGCAACCAGGGCTGTTTTAGATCTGATGTCCTGGTACGTGTTAGTTTACAGTCATGACTAAAACTGCTGTTATCCTGCTTTGGCAGGACTATGCAGTTGCACTTATTGCATTGAAGGGCCATAGAATAAACATGGCTGGGAAGAAGATAATTATCTGGAAATGAAACTGCTCATTTTACTTTAGTTTGCCAGGGAGGGATGGATGCTGCAAGGATATTAACTTCCTGATGGGCAACAAGTTAATACAGTACCACGCTTTTATTAGATCTGTTAATATTAATTATCTTGAATAACTTGAATGTACAAGAGGATGTAATTAAGAAGGAATGGAATGATTGTTCCTGCAAAATGCCAGATTTGAGATTAATACAAGACTTTCACCTAAGTGTTATTATAGGCCTTATACATACATAACTTCCTATACTGTATTGTAAATTAAAGATGAAAAGAGACTAAATCAAGAAAGGCCAGCAGAAGTAGTGTGGATTTCATGGAAGGTGCCAGGATGGTAAATGACACGGTGATAACTTTATGGGAAGAGAGACTGGGCTAAACAGTTATCATATTTTGAGAAAGAAGAGAAGTAGAAGGCATGTGCACAATAATGGACTCTACTGACAAGATAAATGGTGGCTCCTATTTACTACTTATCACATAAGGACAAGGAAATAATCAAGGAAATTGAAAGGCAGTACATTTTAAAACTGAGGAAAAGAACTAATCATCCAACATATGAGATTTATGGAGCTTTCTTTCCCAAGATAGCACTAAGGCTAAGAGCCCAGCAGACTTTTAAAAATCTGTTGCATGTGTGGGAATGTGGTATTAAATGAAAGAAAAAGAGCTCCTGGAAGAATTAATGTTTTCAGTTGCTGTTCAGCAAGTGATCTTCCTCCTTTGTAATGGCTGAGCTGCATATATACAGAATTAATAATTCATCTCTGTCACAAGGGCTACAAGTAGTTTTCCTCCAGTTTAAATCTACATGGATAAGTTATCAGCAAGCACTTCAAAGTTGCTTATGTTTGTTTTGTTGCCTCTTTATCTTTTTATTGTTTGTCTTTTTTAGCAATGTCACTTATGTCAGATTGAGTCAACTAAATCTAATTTAATTTATCTGCTGAAGTAATTATGCAACCCTACAGTCCTAAGTAGAATCAATTATCTAAGTAGAATCAATTATCTGTCAAAACACAGTGCATCATTAACAATATTAATGGCGAGTGTTCACCAAGATCTTCTGTGCTTGTCTGCGTGGATGCGTGTCGCAGGCAGCATCAGTATCAACAAGCTCACAGGAGTTAGGTCAGAGTGTCTGACTGCCCACACTGTTTAATCACCAGCGTGGCCAGCACTCCCAACAAGGAGACTGGAGAGCACCAAAGTATTTTGAAGAGTAAAGTATTTCGGGTGTGTAGACACCAGTTGTGCTGCGCAGCGGCCTCAGTGCAAGAGAATTGCCCCTGGTGAATTTTTGTTCCTCGTATAGGCATAGTCACAACTCCTCAGGGCCAAAAGAGCAAGTGATACCCTGCCCACATGTTAATGGGGATATTTTGAATTGCCTTTGGGTAAGAGACAGCTAAGTTTAATAAGAAAGAAAATGTAGGTCCAGCAACCAGTGGTAGATGATTTTGAGGTCTATTTATAGGCTGTGCCACATATAGGGATTTGTTTTGGCAAGGTCACACTTTAACTTATTCAATGTCTGTAAAATAAAGCTGCTGATTACTGAAGTTTTGGAGGAGTTTCAAGGGCAAATGCATATAAATGTCTGAAATAGTGATGACAATGATGAAAACTCTTTTCACTTCTTTTCAGAAATTTCAGGGTTTTTTTAGTCACAGAGCAATAGACTTCGTAGGATGTTATATGCACACATTGCCAAAACACCCACATCTAAAAGTAAATATAAGTGCATTGTGACTTATTTTCCCATGCTTTCTCCCACAGAATTGTTTCTGTTTAATAATAATTGGTGTGTGGGAGAAAAAATCTTACAACAGCACTTCTCCATTGAAATTTCTTGCTAGATACTGAAGAGGAGAATGTTATAACATGAACTGTTATATATAAAAGAGGTCATCCGTCAAAGTAGCCAAGCATAAATCTGTTTTATTTTCATTGTTGTCCATTTCTGCATCATTTAAGTCAGAGTGGAGTTATTCTATTAGACCTCTGGACTTGTCTTCTTCTCTAAAACATTTAAAAGGCTGACTTGCAAGAGAAAGCATAGAGGTGTAGTTTGTTCCTCCTCTATAGTATTTCTTCATCCATTTTCAATATGCCTTTCAGTTGATCTATATGCTTTCTTATTTTCAAACAATTTCAGTAGTGCACATTATTCAGCTTTTTGTAGTTCTTTTTAGAAACTGTCTGTGTGAGGTTGTTCTGCACCTGTATCCTTATGTAAAGAAAACAAAATATTCTCCATATCTTCACCCATCACATTCTCCACAAAAGTATTACCTGGGATGATGATCCCATTATATCACAGTCACAGAGGTCATTGTAAAAACTATCTGTCTAAAACAAATGCAGTTTTCCTGGACATTGAGCAATTACAGATGAGAGAGTTCTTGAGCTCCCTTTTGGAGAAGAAAAGAAAGAAGGAAAGATAAAGTGGTGCTATTGGAACTAAAGAGGAGAAAGGATCAAAAGCAATCCATGCATGTGAGATTTCTTAACAGTGTGAAAGGTGATATTGTGTATAGCTCTAAGGATAGCAGGTTAAATACATCCATTTGAATTCATTACTCTAAGAACCACTTTAGTACAGATAATGTTGGAAGAACCTTGGGATCTGAATTCTATAAAAACTAATTGGAGACTTCTGTATTTCCTAGAGACTGCTTCTTTTCATTGTGTGCATGTTGTATTGTTGTGCCAGTTGAAAAGGATTTAAAAAAATTACGTAGCATCACATTATATACAATTGTGTATCCACCACATGCCTGCAAGAATGTTACAGAATGAACAAATTGTGCAGGTTCAGAATTCATGAAAGACTCTGGGAAAACAACTAGATGCAACTTGGACAAACTGGGAAATTTGTCAACTTAAGTCTGTGTAGGGTTTGTGGGATATACTACATGGTTTCTTGGAGGAAAAGGTGCTGTGTCAGTGGACTAATTTTGTTTTCTTGTCTTGAATAATTTTTAGGAGGGAGAAGAAAATTACTTCTTTCAAAAGTACTAATGCTACATCACACTAGGAGCTATAAGGAACACTGTAATCTGACAGAGTGCAACACTTACAAATAACTGCTTAAACAAATAAACCAAAAAACTTAATTGAGACATAAATATTCTTCAGCATGTATGATTGTTCTGGAGACATTTGATTACTTTATTAAAATCATATAATAAAACCACTTGCCCAGAAATTCCCTAATTGTTTGGATGTACAGCAAGTAGGAGAATTTCCAATACAACACTGTATGTAAAATAACTAAAATACCTAAATAGATAAATAGAAATTTATTGGTTTATGGTCACAACTAAATACAGTCATAAAATACTCGAGGTCTTGAGCAGTAGTTAGGATGATTAAATGCAGTATTTCTATAAACATTTCTGTATTTTAGAATATGACACCCATCTGATGATAAAACTGTAACCTCTGGAACTCTGAACACTCAGATTTCATAAAACCGATCTATGCTTCGAGAGAGAAGCTTTTAGTGTAGGCCTTGTTTTCAAGCCTGATTGTGTTGAAACATGAAGAAGACATCACCTGATATCAAACAGAGCCTCAGGAGTCATAGTTCCAGTGCCAACTGGATGTTCCTGTACTGCCTCTGAATTACAATGATAAAGTATAAGGAAGATCTGATCTTTCTGATACTGATGAGCTGTGCTTAGGACCGGATTCACAACAGCATAAAAAGTGTGAATCTCAATAAAATGAGAGGCTTTCCAATGCCTCTGTGATTTCAAGGATGAAAAGGCAGGACAAAGAGTTGTAGGTTAGAAGAACTGTCATGCTTGGCCATAATTCAGAGTTTGAGTACTGTGGAACAACAACTCACTTGGAACAAATTGCTTATGATTCCTCCTCATAATGAATTTTTGTGTTTGGAAGAGACTGCATCTCCAAATGCACAAATCTATGAAGAAGTGCAGTGTGTTTATTCGATTCTTATAAAAGGAAAACCTTATTCACATGTATCTAGAATGTAAAAAAAAGCAATCCTGTTTCCCTGGCTCAGGAAACCTAAGACTGCATGCAGTGTGTATTACTGATTTTTGCATTGAGAATCAGGTATGAAGTCTTAAAAATGCATATTCTGGGCATTATGCAAAATATCAAGCACATTTGTAGGCATGAAGAAAGCTAATTTGCATATTCTAATGTAATAAACAACCACAGCTGTTTGGCTTCATTAATATATTGCCAGTAAAAAGTAGGTCAATATACATTTGCTCTTTGTTCTCTGAGCCAGCTGTCAGACGAATAGATGTGCATACATCACGGGGGGTGTCCATCATAGGCTTAATTTCACTATAACTTATTGGGAAAACAAGTTCAGATGAGAAAAGCTGGAGATGGTGAAACACTCTAACTTTTAGAATTTCGTGGATCATATGTCTCTGATATGGGCAACTGCAACTTTTACTCATGTCTCTGAGGGAAGCTGCTTTTTCAGCCAGGTCTAAGATGAACCTATAATGTCATGAGAATGGTGTGTCTAGACAATGTAATTTACGGAAGAACGGAATTTTTTTTTCCAAATATCTGTTTGTCTTACTGTTCCAACATAGTTGGCTTATGACTTGAGTTTGCAGTCACATTTTCTTTTTTCTTGTTATATTTTGTTTTCAGTGACTGTGGCATTTCACAGAGAATCTTTTTGGGAATCTGTCTCTGGGACTTGTCTCTAACTGCTGGTTTTGAGCAATTCATGGTATGTTGCTGAACTTGGCTCAGGAATTTAATGGAACCTGTCTCCCTGTATATATGCTCATTGCGTGATCTCTTACATACCTTCCTCACTGAGAATATTAAAAATAGGGCAGTGGTTTTGTGAGAACATGCTGAGACTCACAGATTAAAACTAAGGGAAAAAATGTTTCCTATAAGAAATTTTGATTCCATATGAGTAAAGTATGTAAAATACATTAATTTAGACATAAGAAAGTATTATACAAATGCTTAACTGGGATGAACAAATAGATACACGAATATTAGAATAGTGCCTTGGCTTTTCATCATCATTGCCAAACCTTCAAAGTAGAAGCATGCTCATGTGACTAGGTAAAAGTAAAGGAGAGTTACAGTTGTTTTTCTTCAAAAATTTGCTCTTTTTGAGCACAAGAAGGCTTAAGGAGAAATATTTGAATAGCTAAAGATGGAAATTTTCATCATACAAGCTCTCTTAAAAATAGCTCAGCCACAATTATACAAACTATTTTAAAATTACTTAAATATTCATTAGCTTGAATATAATATTTATTCTGTTTTGTAACTTGAAAGTAGAATTTTAAACCTCTGGGTATTAATGCATAACTCTTTTCTCATTTCAAAGCCATAAATGCAGTGGCATAAAAATTTGAAGCATGTAGAAGGAAAAACAATATATGCATGTGACATAAACATGAGAAGCTGTTTCTCAGTTTCTCCCACAGCTCAAGGGAAAACACTTCTTGAAAGTGCTTTAGATTCCCAGTTTTCCATTAGTGAATTATCCACTAATATATAGGTGGTTTTTTTATTTACATGCTTTTTAGTCACTCTAAGATATATAGAGGCTCGTGTTAATCTGAGATAACACACACCACATGCTGGAAGCACAGGGCTTCACCTTCTTCCTGAGAACACTCACAAAGCATATGTTATCTCTCACTTGCCTTGTTGTCTCTCACTGCTAAACTGAATCTCACAATCAATTGCACATCACACATGACAGCCCATGGGCTTCAGACAGTCCTTTTTTGACAATTGGCTCTGGCTGTGAGGGAACAGTCTATCAATAACCCAACATCATATTAAGGATTTATTTAGGAGTGAAACAGAATTGCGAGCAAGTTCTCTTAAATTCAAATATGCAGTTTGCAATATTATAACTAAAACAAACCAATGAAACTGTAAAATGTGAAGCTATGGCTAGGGATTCATCTTTAACATGTCCTTATGCAGACAGGGTAGAGCGAATAGAAATGTCACATTACTGTTTTCTGCTATGGCTGGTGTCCCTGGCATAACAGGGAGAGCTCTCCAGGATGAAGATACAGTTTTTCTTTCTGTGAGACTTCAAGCACACAGCTATCTGCCTTCCAGGCAGCCTGCAGGCCTGATTTGGAGTCCTCCAATGCTTCCTTCTCAAGTGTGATCATAGTGAGGATGCCCTACTTCTTTTAGGTGGAAATTTTGGAAGAACAGCAGACAAAATGAAGAGGCTGAGAATAGCCGGCTGTGAGAGATGTATAGGCAGCAGGCACATAATGGCTCTGAGGGAGACAGAAATCAGACAGCTAGAAGATTCTGTTAAACTCCTTTAGCTTTTGAAATTGAGTGAAACACATGATTCATTCCTAAAGATTTTGTTCATATATGTACTGTTTTCATAAATGTTTTTTTAAAAACTTGGGAAGTACTCCAAGCCTCAGAAGTGAAGGATAAGGAAGAACCCTGTTTTCCTCTCCAATGATTAAATGCAACATGATTTGTAGCCCCTCCCTTCTTTTTTTTAAACAATACTTCATTATTGCAATTATTAAACAGAATTAAAAATAAATGAAAGGGTAAAGCTGGACATTTGAATTAGGACAAAGCTGAATTAGTTTAGCAAAACTCAGCAGAGAACTCCTCTGGTTTCAGATTCAATCTTATTAAAACAATCAAATTTTATGTCAAAATTCCCGTTACAAGTTATATGGCACAATTGTCCTTCCTAATTAAATCTGGAATAACTTAACATATACTTTTCAAAACTAGCTTAATAGTGGATATAACTAGTTCTTGATACCAGTCTGGATTTGAACACATAGAATTCATTCCCAGGGGTTGTAGGGATCCTAAATTGCCCAGTCACTAGCATAATGTAGTGCTGGTAATGATTCTGAATCTTGTGAGGTTTTATCTTTATTCAGCTTTTCTCTGAAGCATTTTGTCTGAGTTATGCAACATTAATCCTGATATACGACTTCTGCAACCAGTGATTGAAAACCTTAAAGGTATTCTATAAGCTTAAAGAAGGTTGCATGACAAACAACGTGAACCTCCTTTTTCTGCAACCCTGAAATAGTTACTGCCAGGCTAATATTGCAATGGTCAAGACAAACAAAAAAAATATTTGGCTAGAGTCCAGATTAAACTGATAATTTAATTTCAGCATCCCATCTGAACTATGCAAAGAAGACAAGTATAAATAATTTTCTTTAAGTCTCAATTTCACAAGTCCTGTAGTATAAGAAAAATTTTATCTACATACATAATTGTTTTGAAGTTGAAACAAGCTACGTGCTTAGCTTTTGTAGGAGCAGTCTTAAGATTTTATGGGAAAGAGACTGGTTTTATCCTTTTCTTTAGACAAAAAAAAAAAAAAAAAAAAAAAAGAAACATTTCCCCCAGTTTATTTTGTGCTACACACATCGGAAGTGGTTTGTGTGCTTACACAGCAGTCTGTTGCACAATAGCACCAGGGGCAGAAGTGTTTCTGGTCCATATGGATGGGGCTGAAAATGGGCCATAGTAGACCCATGCATTTTTAGAGACTCACTTGGAGCTAAAAGGATATGAAATGGTACAGGACACAGACTCTGGGTAACTGAATTCTCAAATTAACTCTTGACAGAGATAGTCAGATACACAGGACTACCAAAACCAAAGATGAATGCTCAGTCTTGTTCTGTCTTTTAAGCATCTCTTCAAAATTATTTTTCCTGGATTTTTGAAATGAGTAGTATTGTCACAAGAATTTTATAACTTACACTAGGAACAGATATATACCTCCAAAGTTACTGTCAATGACATCTTTAAATTTTTAAATATTTGTTTCATCATTGTTTGTTCACAGCAGTTTTCTGTGTCAGATTTTCATCCATGACAGTGACTCACCAGTTTCCTTCTAAACATGACATTAAAAATGTGTAGAGTTATTGAATGTTATTGCCATTTTAGTTTAGTTTAGCTCAGTTGTAAATATCCAAATAAACATTTCCTGTGAAAACAAATATCCACCTGCAGAGTACTAGAGAAGCTTTTCATCTGTTAAGCCTGAAGCAAATGTATGAACTAAAAGGTCCGCCTGAAATTTTCCAAACACAGTTTTCCTTTCAGATATGGAAACAAAGTTATCTTCATAAAAAGAAGAAAAACAAACATGTACATATGAGAAAAGGTTAGAAGAGAACATGGTCTCTGTCAAAAGACCTGCTTGGATCTTTTCTACATTTATCAAAATATTATTAGCTGTCAGTATTGCCTGGTCTTCAATAATATGAGTCACTTTATGCACCAATGGGTTTTTTTATCATGTTGCTGTTCTATTTCTAAAGGACTCTTGTATATAGTTTCCCCAGCAGGTATAACCATCACAGACATTGAAATCACGAGGTTTAAATGTATTCCCCAGAGATGAGCTAGTTCTCACACTTGAAGAACCTGTGTATTTAGGCCAACCTAGCCACCTTCCTGGACAATTAAATTTCTTGTCTAGACTACCTGGATAACAGTATTTAGGGAAGAAAAAAAATCATTAAAGTTTTAATCACTTTTGCAAGCATTAAGCTGACATGTAAAGTGGACAGAACATATTTTAGGACACTAGTAACCCCCTTTTGTAAGGATAACCCCCATTATATAAGCCTTTAAGTGACAAGAAAAACAAATAAATCACTCAGATGAGTGCAATGGCCCTTGTGAAGAAGAAAGCGAGCACAGAAACCTGGGACCTCATAGCTTTTTGCTCAGAAATATCTGAACATCCTTTGAGCAGCCAGCTCTGAGACAGAAGAAACTGAAGGGTTCATTAGCATTTATTTAATTTCCATTCATTATCTGTCCTAATAGAGATGGGAGCTAGTGATGATGGGCTGCTAAATCTTTGAAAATCTGTCATCTTTCCACTTCTACCTTGAAAGAAAAGACTGTCACACATGTCCCCACTTTTTCTCCTGGGATGAAAGATCTGTTGTTGAAGTTGCAGGTGGAAAAGGCAGAAGAAGGAATTGCAGGGATTGCAAGAGGAAGTCCCTCTTCCAGAGATTTTGTCTTCCTATTGTTCAGCTGAGAGGGGACTTTTGCAGCAATTAATTTTAACTGATCTCTCTTCCTCAATAGATTAGGCATTCAGCTAAGCATCATAAACTCTGCTAGTTTCTTTTATTTCCTGATCTATTCTCCCACTTTCAGTGTGCAAACCATGCATGTAGGCACATTGAACTCACCAGTTGTATATTTTAGCATTGGACAGGGACCCTCATGAGAGCCAAAGGGACAATAAGTTATTGTAATATTTATGATTTAAGGAATAGTTTGATTTAGCATATAGAAGTCCATGAGGTCTGCTTCCAGGAGAAACAGGAGCTATAAGTTGGTGGACATTATTCCTACAAGTATTGCAGTAGGATTTTAGGATCAAAAATATTTGGGTTGGTGGAGGCCTCTGGAGGTCATAGCCCAAACTCTCACTCAGTGCAGGAGCAGCTGCCAAGCTAGAATGCTTTGCTCAAGGTTGCTTCTCTGAGATTTAAAATATTCCAAGGATAGGGTTTCCACAAATTCTCTGAGTGCCTGGTTCAAGTGTTGCACTTCTCCTTATTGCTATTCATTTCTTATTTTCAAGCAGCAGCTTCTTACTGTTATTACTAATGCTTTCATTGTACTTCTCCATCTTCTCTGCAACCACTCTTTAGGTAGTTGAAGGCTGCAATTAGATCTCTCCCTTAGCCTTCTTTAGGGTAAACAAAACCAATTATCTTTGTTGCTGTTCAACTACCATATGCTCCAGCCCTCAACCATTTTAGTTATGCTCAACTGGACTCTGCAGTATGTTGATGAGCTAGGAGACTTGAAATTGGATAAAGGGTTCCAGAAGCAACCTTGTAGATGCCAAATAAAGGGAATTAATAACCCTCCATTGAGTAACTCACTATGCTTTTGCTGATGCAGTCCAGTATGTGGTTAGTCTTTATCACTTGTGAGGGCACACTGCTCACCCTCAGCCTAGAACCCCCCAGGCCCTTTTCTGCACAGCTGCTACCCACCCAACCAGTCTACATTCTGTCATGGGTTTATTTCTATCACAGGTGCCAAAGTGTGCATTTGCACTTGTCAGGCTTCATGAGGTTCATGCTAGCACATTTTTTCCAGTACCTTGGGATCTCTCTGAATGGCACACCAAACCGTCTGGTGTACGAACAACTTGCTACACTCAGTGTCATCCAAAAACTTGCTTCCAAGTCTCCCGATGTCCAGGTCACTGGTGGAGAAGTAAAATACTATGGAGCACTATTTTCTCTTGAAGGATAATATTTATAACCAGACTTCTATCCAATGCCCATCATGTCCATGCTTCTTGCATGGAAATTGGACTAGAAGACCTTTATAGGTCCCTTCCAACAAAAACTGTTCTATGATTCTCTATCCACTGCTCTCTCCTATGCAGAGAGTCACTCATTTTAAGGCAATGAATGTTTGAATATCTTGATAACAGTTGCATTTTTTACTCACTGGGGCAGCAGGAATAACTATAACTAATCCTTTGGCTGAGAAGAACATGCTACAGTGTTGAGATTGTTCCACAATTCTCCTGTTAATTTAAAAATATCAAGGATATTAGAGAACTTAAAACTTAAAAAGTCTTGTACATTTTCTCGGCCACCTACATAGCTACATAGAAAAAGAGTCTGTGTGAAGAAAAGGGGTTGCCACAAGACCAGTCACACTGTCAGGCCATGAAGAATTCAGTAGAGCTTCAGGGATATTAGAAAAAAGTACATTCCTTTTTCCCAGCAAACTCTTTGATGCTTCTCCTGAAGAGTACTTGAAACTGTAATTACCATACCCTGAATCTTTTAAATTTATGCTGATATTAAAGATGGAAGCGTCAAGAAATATTCTGGAAGGGGCACAGGGAAACAAAGAAGGGATTAGAGAGTCATGGCCCTACAAGAACATACTGGAGAAAAGTATTTCATTTTATTAAAAAAGAGATACTACAAGGGGACTTTCAAGTGTTCCTCTTCATCAAAGTTAAAAGCCTATGAATGACAGAGGATTTTTTCCCTAGTTTAAAAATCCTTTAGAGTTCTGCAAGGCTCCTTGCAATTAAGACCTATTCTCCTTTCCACCACCACCCTTTTGAAGTTATTTTGCTTAGTTTTGCTCTCTGCAATATTTTTTTTCTTTAATCGGATATTCATACTGCTGTGCTACAGCAGAACTGTTTGGACTTGTAAAAAATATGTCAAATTGTGCAATGGTGGAAAACTGTTTTGCCATTTCTAAGATGCCATGAATATGCCATGCTCAGTCTTCCAGCTACACAGTGAATCACAGTTAAGGACAAAATCTATTTAACTGTGTTGTTATTTTAAAGTTGTGCATATACACACTAATGAGCACGCAGAGTCAGTAGCTCCACAGTTTATGAGAGCGTTCTAGAGAGGTTGCACTGTGATGACCTATGTGGTTTATCTTCTTTCACAGTAGGAGACAGTTTTTGACCTTGAAAGATAATTGTACAAATTCACTTCTATTAAGATCCCTCCCCACCCTCCCAATAATTTAATAAGTATAGGAGCCTGATAAATAAAGCGTGTAATGTCAGTGTTATGTTATGAAAGTTTAATCATTGGTCATTACAGTAGAAAAAAGTAATTTAATAATTGCTCTGTGAAGTATCATTACAGCATGTTAACTATGTGCTGTTAAATGCTCAACATCAGAAGAAATGTGCAATATCTCTCTGTGGCACAACAGTCACTGTTTCTATGCTCCATAGAATGGGAGAATAGGAATATCTCCAAAGGACATATGGGCACCCCAGATTCTAATGCAGAGATGCAAGCTCAGTCAAGGCAAAGCAAGAGGACTGGTTTCCTGGGCAGCTGGACTTTGGTAAGCTTTACAAATAACCTGGCAGCAGGTATGTGCTATAATCTGCTGGAGCAGAGCCAGAGCCCTGGGTATGCATAAGGCTCAGCACAAAGACTATTTCTTTACTGTCCCTGATGTACTGCAAAATGTAGTGATATCCTCTCTCCTGCTATGCTGTCTTAGATTACAGACAGAGCGATGGGCTGCCTGTTCCTGTGATCACTCAGCAGCTTAGTAGGCACCTGGTCACATCCCACAAAAGCAGGTATGGGGCTGCAGGTGCAATTCAGGAGGTTCATTATTAATAATTTGGTTGGGTGCTCTTTTTTGAGAAAGTGCAGAACTAACCAAGAAAAACTGAAGTAGAGATTTTCTGTGGAATTCAGTGAAATAAGAGATTGAAGTATATTTAATGCAATTTTAATTCCAAAATTTTCTACATCTGGTCGGTAAGCAAATCTGTTGTATGACTCCTTACCCTGATGTCACTGTTGCTTTTTAGGGTTTTGAAATCCTAATTCAGAATATTTTATGTTTGTATCTGAATCTGATTTTTAGCTGATTTTTATCATCCTACAGACTCAGGACCTAAGACCTTCACCATGTAGTTTTAGCTTAAATTTAAATGCATTGACCCATCACACACAACAGACAAAGAAATATGGTGACTGAAATATTTATAGATCATATCCTGATAATCTCCACCCATAAAGAAAACTGGGTAAATGACCATACTACAGAGACCAGGGAACAAAAGTGATATATATGCTAATAAGACTGAAAAGCAAAAATTAGGACAAAACTAGAAACTCTCTGCACTGTGATTTATCAAAAATGTTCTTTAAAATTTTTTTTTCCCCTTGATTTTTTTTTCCCAGCAGCTGGTACCTAGATTATTTTCCAGTCTCATTAGCATTTTCATGTGAATATTTCCTAACTGTATTAAGGCCCTTGCTAGAATTTCAGAATAAGCAAATATATTTTTGAAAAAACATAAAATTCCTACAGTTGATTTCCACCATGAAGAGATTACCTTAAGTATCCCAGATCTTAAAATTACCTATATTTTTTCCACCCTTACATCTTGACATGAAATCAGAACTTAGTCTTTGAGATTTTATCAAAAAATGCCCCAAACAAACAAAGAAAAGCGAAAAAAGATAATTACCTTTTCTGTAAAAGAAAGAGTAGGATGAAAAGGATGAAAGAATATATCTAGAAAGTAAATCTCTCCCCTGCAATTAATTTCTCCCAAAGCAACCTTTCCAGTATAGAAATATTGAATGAGGTTATTTCTTCAAGAAAAACATGTTCTCCTTTGAAGAGACGTGAACTACTATTTTTTTTAGCAAAGTCGTTATGAATAAACATTTGAAAGTGTTTATTTTATCAATAAACATTTGAAAAGTGAGAGTAAAAATGCATCTTTCTGAGCAGTTAACAAATTGATATCCAGACAATAATGTCTAGAGCAGTAACAAAAAAATATTTCAAGGCATTCTAAAAAAATATCTATTTGGACCATTTATTTGATTATTACTGGCTATGAAGTTCATATTCAGAGGGTTACACTTTAACATCTTTATACTGAATATTCTCTGTGAGGATGTTGGCAAAATGTGGTTAGGAAGCAATTCTTCATCTTCTTAACTGTACAGCCATTAAATGAGAAGCAACACTTAGTTGATAGGTTACAAGAGAAAAAAATAAAGGACCGAATATATACTGTTATTAACACTTTGGGTTACTGGTTTACATTTACAATTTACTGGTTTCCTCATTAAAATCATAACAAAAATAATGAATACAGTAAACTCCCAGTGATTTGTTTCTTAAATATGAAGACCAGGGTGAGAATAAGGACTACATCAATACAGTGACATTAACAAGTCAGACAAACAAACAGGAGCCTCAAATTGGCATTAAAATATATTAAATAATCATGTAAGTATTGTGACTGGCAGATAAAAGTCACAAGACTTTGGGTAAAGTTGTTCTCTCTGTGAACAAAAAGAAAGAAAAACAGGAAATCCTGAGTATATCTATACAACCACAAATTTTCTCAGTACAGAATGGTTGCATGGGTAGTGTATTTACTTTCTTTCATGAAGTGCTAAAATCAGGATAATTAGTCGTTGAACAATGTTATAAACACAATTACATTGGCTTTCGTATCCCGATCAGGGGAGGGGGCTGTTAATCTTGGTTAAATTGTTGTGGACTTTAATTATTTATGAAAGTTGAGGGAAACAGTTAATTAGTTAATGAAATTGCATGTTTACAGAGACATCGAAGGTTTGGGAGTTGAGGGATATTGTGAGGTTCTGCTGGAACCAATTATTACTCAGTTACATGTGTTTTATATGTTGTTATTCAGTTATACGTATTTTAATGTTAAAGGTTAAAATGGCGCCTGAAGGAAACTTCTGGAAGCAGAGGGAAGAGGGTGGGGGGGAAGCACCAGGGACCCAAATTACCATAAGGGGATAACACAGCCCACGGAATTGGTCTAATGCTGTCCAACCGCGACCCCTTGATACAAACGAGCCAGTGGGTGAAATCGAGAGGGGCTGGGATAACCGAGAGGGCGGCACCCGCCCAGGGGCTATAAAAATCGAAACCCCCCCCCGTGCCTCCTGGGGGTGCCTCCGGCCCCCGCCGTCGGTGGCCGCGCCGCCGGCGCTGTTCCCCTTTGCCTCACAGCTCGGCATATCGCCATTCCTTGGGTCCTGACTTGTAAATTTAGAGGCTTTTTGTTAACAAAGCCGACTTAAATTTTTAATTGGCTGCGTCATTTTTATCAATAAATTAAACTCTAGGTAAAAGTCTCCCATGTAAGGTTCCTGTTATGTGTCATAGAATAAATAAAGGAAAACCTAATCGAAATCCCCTGAATCTGAAAAAGACAGTAGGGGAAAAATGATCCATTTCTGGCAAGTTCTGAAGTGTGTGGTTTTCAGTGGACCAGGTGTAGGCTTAAGTGTCAGGTGGTTTTGTGGTGGTCTAAACAGATGAAAGGTAATAATTATTTGTTAGAGGGCAATAAAGTATTTGCTCTAGATTTCTGTGCTTCATCAAATTCACAGAAACAAAAAGCTCTGTAACTTTCTGACCATGAGGTTAGGACAGATTTGAACATTGTTATAAAACGACGAAAGTTTTCTTAGTTTCTTAAATGAATGTTAAATGGCTTGGAAACTACCCAGTGGAGTTCTGACTTCACAGAAGTTTAGGTTTCTGATTGCTTGATTTGATTCCTTCATTGTTTTCTGGGAGAAACAATACATCCGTATTCCCAAACAAATTCCAGTCGCAATACAAACTAGGGTTTGTTAACCTGTTTTCAGTCAAAGTGTTGCACTCCTCTTTTTCTTAGGTTCTTTTTAAGAAACCGAACTCAAAGCAGTGTCTTTGCCCTGCACTGTTTTAAAGTGTTCCTGACAATTTACATGTTACTATACATGAATGTGTAAGAAATAGGAGAACAAGTGTTTTGGATTTAAGGAATTCTTTAATTCAATTTTTGTTCTGGATAATTAATTTTGCTATGAATTGACCATATATATTGTAATCAGTTATAATTGTGCATTAGATAAAACTATTATTGACCTTTGTGGATTTGTTTGTGGCTTTTGAGTAAGGGTTAATTACAATTTTGCACTGTATAGGTTTTTTTTCTTGATACATCAGACAGCAGCAGCAGCATTTGGTGTTGAGGTGGAAAGAGTGTGAGAACACACTGTTTTGGTTTTGGTCACAGCTGGCATTTTTGTGGGCCACTGTGGATTGTAGCTTAATGAGAATCTGTGCTACAGTAGGCTAAATAGTTAGGAAAAAAATGCAGTAAATTATACTAGTAAAAATACTAGCACATTCACCTAGAATTATAACTCTCCAAATGTCCTAAAAAGATGAACACATCCTGGACTCCCTGTGTTTTTCACCTTTCTGCCAATTGCATAATCTCTCCTTCACACACCCTTTATTATTGCAATTATGGAGGGGGAGGGTGAAGAAAACAATGCCGAGACAGGATAGGAAGCAATGTCAGCTACAGGAAATTAATTGCAGATGCTTTGTCTACTCTTTCTTGCTTCCCTTTTGCATCAGGGTTGCTCCTATCCTTCCTTAAATTTGCTTCTAGATATTGTTGGCAAAACAGAACCGTCACTGAAAAAGGATGGCCCAGCCACATGAAGTTTAATCACTGTTGTATTTGGTTTTGGGTTGTGTTGTTTGGTTCTGTTCCCCCTCTCTCCCCTGCACCCCCCACCCCAAGTGAAAGAGTGAACTGTGTCTCAGAAAAGTTTAGAAGTGAATTTCACTAGGTTATCATTAGCTCCAGGTATCACTTCTTACAGCAGGGTTTATTCTTTGAATCGCCTGGAATTTAATTTGACAAGCACTTATCTGCAGACATTGTGAAATTCCTCGACACAGCCATTTCAAAGCTATTCGAGGCTCTGCCTCTCTTTCATTGGCATCAATACAGCACCTTCAAAAGCTCTATGATAAGTTGAAAACATTGGCAGTTGTTTATACACTTACATAATTTTGGACTCATGTAAATTTCAAAACAGGATGCAAGGCACACAAATTTGTTCCTATTCTTGAAGAAAATCCTGTCTAGCTCTCCAATGATAGCATCCCTCTCTTGCAGGAGAAGCTCATTAGCGAACTGTATCTCCTTAGTCTTGCCTTTTGGGCTATGAGTCATTCCATCTCTGCTGTGCTGCCTCCTTCTCTCCCTTGTGTACAAAATAGGCATGCAGTGTTAGTTTTACTGCAAAGTAATTTCTGCTGCCTTGAAAACCTCCTAAATTCAGCTTTAGGAATTTGAAACATAGCTCTGAAGCATATTCAGTTTCAAGAGCCCAATATTCTGTCAGCGCTTCCTGGCTGCAATCTGGAATGTGCAGTTTTATTATGGCAAGCATTTCTTCATCATGGATTCTTTATATAATATGTGCACAACCTACACTTAATGGTGTGGAAATGTTTTATTGCAACTTCCTCTTTTAAGTAGATGTGTTTCTAAATTATTTTGCCTAAAGCATCTGTTATGCCTCCTGTATCTCATTCAGTATTAAATCCCCTTTTCATTTAGACTCCAAACACTATGAAGTATATAAATAGTCACATCTTGCTTAGTGCTTCCTTACCCTATTTTGTCATACTTTTGTTGAGGAATACCTTGTGCTTATCCAGTCACATTAGATGATTTAAATTCCAGTCAGGGTAAAATAATGTGAAAACAGAAGAATTAATAGTACCGTAAATTGGCAATATAGTGTATTGAAATTCGATAACAGAGTAGCAAAGAATTGAAAGAAAATTGTACTTAAATTACTTATAAACCAGAAAATCCTCTTTCTCCTTTAGCTGTGATCTTAACATGGTGGCCAACAGAGAAGAAGATTGCGCAATTATGTCTTCAGTTTTATCCTAGTAAACAAAACTCCCTTTGAAATTCCTTCATCAGAGTTTACTTTTCTTGGTCTAACATTTTATTTCTTGCAGGCAGTTTTTCCTCTGAAGACTCAAAATCTTCAGACAGTTTTAATTCTTTCCTGTCCAACATGTAATTTACTTACTCCTTCTCTGATTGTAACACCAAATTAAAGTGTGGTTTTACTTAGAAAAGCAAATGTCTCTTTATTGGGCTGAGTATTATTTCTTGTACTTGAAAGGCTAATTGTGAACTCCTTGTTTCAGCAAAGGGTGAACCTATCCTCTCTTTCTGTTGTTCACTGAAAATTTCAGAGAGAATCATGCTTTAGCCTGGACAGTCTGGTATTTTGCATTTTGTTCTACATATTAGCCATTTCTACATACAAACACTAAATCAGTGAAACTTATCTCCACTAATCTCAGTGGGAATTAATTATTTTGACATTAAATGTGCTAGGAATTAATAGCCTTCAGACTCCTTTTTCTAAGTGTACTACAATATGTCAAATACACAGCCTGGCTCCTACTAAAGTGTGTTATCCTGCAGTGATCTTGTACAAATAAATGACAAATTCTTACCCTGGACTGGAAAGAGATTTTTATTTCTTTGTTAAGAAATTAGTAATAATTTGAAAGTTCAGAAAGGCATTTAGGCAATTGTTTTACTTTTTTTCTAGTGATTTGATACACCACTTTTCTTTCTACTTGCTGTTTTATTTTTAGTATTTTGGAAAAATCTTCCATTTTGAGAGAACCAGGAAGATTATCGTTTTTCCTGAGACAGCTAGAATTGGAATGATAAATTAGTTTGGTCACAAATCAGATCTGTTTTTTTTATAAGTGCTCTGACTTCTGTTATCAGAAGTTAACAAAAGATGTGCAACTTTTTATTTATTGGATAAGTCTTTTTGTCTGGTTCTCTATACCAGATAACAAGTTTCTATTTGTGTGAATATTATAGAAAAATGGTACCATTACACAAAGTAACAAAAGAGACAAATTATTATTTACAAAGGAAATTGGACTAGTGGCAAGTAGTGATTAGTCAGCCACAAATGAGTAAACAGATTTTCATTGGAACTCCACTCTATGAACTGTTTTTTTTTTAATAAAAGGAAGTTAATAGTTCTAGATATGTACAATGCAGAAGAAACTTCTGTACTCCTGAACTTGGATCTTCCTTTCAGTGCTCTACAAAACCAGTGTATTGCTATCTGAGCTGTGTTATATTTGTGAACTGTAAGCTGGAGTTAATGCCTGAAGAATGACAGATGCCTTTGCAGCAAGGAGGAACAAATCCTGATTCATTTTTTCAGAGCTGAGAGGGTTAAGGAAATCTAGCAGCAAACTGTGATCCTGCTTTGTTTACTCCACTTACTCTGGGTTGAGTTCAGTTATTCAGAACAATGGTAGACATGTTGAGACACACTTGGTTCAGTACCATCCCATTTGCAATGAGTCTGCCCTCATACAGAATTCGTTTTCTTTTCCCATGGCCCTAAAGCATTTTTGATGATTTATGTTGCACTAAACTGGGCAATACCAGTAACTGTGGGTTGAGAAGCCAACACTAAATTGCACATTATATGATGGGATAGAGTAGCCTTCAAATCATGATGGGCAAATTTTTCCTTCACAAACATATACTGGCTTTGGTGGTTCCCAGGGATGAAGATTCTTTGAAGACAGACAATATCATAATTTCACTTTAAGGGAAGAATGTGAAAAAATATTCTGAAAGGGTTTAACTGATATAAAAGATCCCACCTGTAAGTGTTAAGTGTTGTACAGAAGATTTGTTGAGGAGCTTGATACAGGAATTTTTTTTAAAAAGTAGAAGATTACAGCTGTGACTTAAATATTTGGCTTTATTTTCATGTACAGTATTGTGGTATGACTTTATAAATATTCCCTATATAAATCCTGATTCAAGCTGTCTATGAATTTGAAAATTCAAACCTGTATCCTAAATATCCAGAGTACTTCTCAGTCTCTTTATTTCTGATTACCAGACATGTTTGTTTAAAACTTGGCTGTAAACTTTGACAGAAATGAACAATTAAGAGAAACCTCTGCTTTCATTTTAATCTCTTTTTTTTTATTATAGTATCTAATTCTGTGTTTTAGTTCATCATTGGTTGATGTTCTTTGTGTTTTCTTATATCATGCAGACTTACTACTTAATAAGCGTAAATTGACTCCGTGGAATTTATGCTCTCTTGATCTCTTCAAAATATTTTGATATTTTCAGTCATATATGAAATTACCAGATCATTCTTCTTTAATTTAAAGGATTTGAGTCAGTTTAAACAACAATAAAGTTTATACTGCACGAATATTAGCTATATTGTGGAGAAGATCAGAATTATTTTCCAATTAAGTCTCTCTTTTCCTCATCTTATTATATAGGTGCTTTTATAAACACTGACAGATTTTTTTTTTTTTTGTCAGTTTGTTTTGTTATTTGGGACTATTTTTTGTATTAAGAGCATTGCATTTAGACTTGATTTGGTAGGACTGTTTAATATTCAAAATTTACCTTAGAAGAAGTGATAACAATGATGATACTGATTTCTACACAGGAATTAAATTTTATTTCTTTATTTTTTTTGTCAATCAGCTTAGCTCTACTGGCTCCAGTAAAATTATGCTAACCTACACTAGCTGAAGATGTGGCACATTATGCAAATCCCCTTTTAGTGGCAGTCTTGTTTTTCATTATTATCCACCCCCAGTGTTCCACCTTATCTTGTCGCATGCCCTATACACCTCCTTCTTCCCACCGCCTTTTTCCTATCCAAATAGAAGTTACCAGCTTCCCTCAAATGTTCTTTTTATTCTCCTTATCCCCAACCAAGTTTCTTCTGCTGTATTTCCTATTTATTACTGCTTTTATAAGGAACCTTTATTACACCACCTCATTTTCCACCTTCAAATACTTTTGTGGGCTTGGCTCCCTATTTTGCTCACTAACAACTTGCAGTGTTAGAGCCCATTTTTTGTGATGTATTTGCTTCTTGTCCTGGAAGTGACAGTGTTTGCTGGTTGTCTCTTGCTGAGTTCACACTGTGTAGGGTCTTGAAACAGAAAACTATGTAACAATTTCTTTGTTTTGGGTTTGTAGAGCAAGTTAGCATAGAAGAGTTCTCAGATGCTAGGCCATATTGACAACCTAAATTAATCCACACTATACTGAATTTGCTCAGTGTGCTAAATTAGTAATTCATGACTAGAGTACATCAGACAAAATCTATTTTATGTAGAAATTACATAGAAGAATTAATGCTGGTTTTCCTTTATTTTTTTTTTCCTGTGTTTTAACAAGTTTAGGAATTTCCCAGAAATAATTATGTATTCCCATATATATAGCACTCTACTTAAAAGAGTATGTTTTCAGTTCAGCAAATTCACTACCTTCCAATAAGAACTTTGGAAAAGGTTCATCTTGTCTAAATTTCTGCTAAAACTGAGATAAGAGGAAAAATACACTGGAACTTCTTGCTTTTTTTCTCCTCTGTGCATAGGTATGGAGTGTTCATATTTGAGACAGGTTATGCTTTTACCCAGTATTATTTCTCTCCTTCAGCACTGCTGCTTGTGATTTTCTAAATAATTTATTTCTGCTTCATGTTCTCAAGATTCTGTTGATTTCAAAAGATTCACAACTCAATCCAGTTCAGCAGCATATTTGCATGGAGAAATATTCTGTTTTTCAAAAATACTTCAGCAATGAGCTCTTCGGTTATATCGAGTTCTCTATAAATCAGTAAGCAATTTTGAATTGCAAACATTTTATTTGGAAAATTAACTTAACCAGTGAGGTATTTTAACTGTTGGAAATTTAAATGTCAGAAAAGATGCTAATACTTCATGTATGCCTTTAAACTCTTCCTTATAATAAGTCTCCATGCTTACTGCTTTTCACTATAAAAACAGAAAATGGAAGTGGTGATGAAAATAGACCATAAAGCAAATCAAAACCAACTTCTTTGTTCCTTCAGAAGTTTGGGGGCTTTTCTTATTAATTAAGGCCTCAAATTATAAATGTTTATGCAGATTTCTAAAGCTTCATCAAAGGTCCTTACAGCATAATGCAATTAAGTTTCAGTTGATTAGGCAATTATAAATAAATGAGGGTTTTTTTCCCTGTGAACAATGCACACAGATAAACTGGTTTGTGGAACTAATGTGATAAAAGGAATGCTGTGGGAGGGTTGTCACATGTATTATGTAAACTTAGAAAATCCACAGAATCTGGAACTTTAAAAATGCTGTTCTCCCTCTGGCATCTATTGATTTTTTGATAGGGAAAACCACATAAGATGTAAGCTATTGCCCATTTTTTTCTCCTTTGAGTCAGTTATTCACCATAAGTCATAGCTAGGAGATATTTGCATGTTAAATTCAGGCTTAGTTGTGGAAAAAATCTGTGCTTTGTACTCAGAAAACATTTTAATTAAACCAGTGGTGCTTATTAATATGAAGCAAGTAATAAATGCATATTGTTTGTTCAAGAGATTACTGATGGATGAAAATACTCTAAATTGGAAGAGACTTACAGTTCCGTTATTTTAAAGCTTTCCATGCTTAATGTAGAACAATGATTTTCTAGCTTTAAAGTAGACTCTGCAGAAAATAGTATGCACATTTTGATTCTTGATTCTATTATTTCTACTAGAGACAAATGTGTATGTAGAGTGTGCAACCTAAAATAAGCATCAAAATATGCAGGCCGTATGCTTCTCCTCATTAATATGTTTTATGTTCTTAAGATTCTGTTGATTTCAAAAGATTCATTTATTTGAAGACATGCTAATCATTTGACACCAAATGTTGCATGCTGAGCAGAACATAACTGACCAGGAAGTCTGAAAAAGAAGAATGTTTATTAATATCCATATTTGATAAGTATTAGAGATAACATGTAACCAAGTTTTGCTAATGAAGCACCAAATGCTGTCCTGACAGACATACAAGTTTTAAAACTACGCCGATTAATGTTTATATCTTACTGATCATGCTGCCCTTGTGACTTTAGTAATCTTTTCCCCACATACTGTAAGCAAAGTGAAAATAATGGGATCATTTAGATGAAGCACATATTTAAAGATTTTGCCACACTTCAGTCACAGACCTTTTGTTCTAGAATCCAGCCTAACTCAATACAGGACTCCTTTGCCTAAATTAAGTGTTAGATCTTTTGCTGTGAAAGGGAAAATCTCTGATAACTGAACTGAATTTTAGTACTACTGCTAGTATTTCATGCTAAATGAAATAATCTTTCTAATCTCTGTGATTTCAGTTTGTTTTGACATTTACAAGGAATTTACCCTGAGAAAAACAAGACTTACAGCTTAGTTTTTAAGGGGGTGAACATAAAGTGGCCCAACTCCATGTCTGTCTGCCTCTCATATATTTTGGATATGGTGACTCAGTCAAATAATTTGAAAAATCAGATAAATAAATCTTACTGATTTTTTTTTATATACACATATATTTATGTATGTGTGTATGTATAATGTTTGTATGTATGTACATATGTGTGTATTTGTTCTTATCCAGGAATTTGTTGAACACATTTCTCTTTATCACATCCTTGACAATTTGCTTAAAGTAGAAGGCAGCCTATATAGACTTGATCTAGCATAATATACAGTGATGTACAAATATACCAGAAAGAAAGAGAAGTTCATTCCTAGTTTCATAGAAAATATATTTTTTATTCCTTGTTTAAAAGAGGAATGAAATACACTTCTCTGGATTTATTTTTCCTAAATGACCTTAATGTTTCCTTTAGCTAATATTAATTTATTAAACTAAGTTTTTAATTAAAAAATATTAGTAAGAAATATTTTGTTCCCAAAGTATTCCAACATCGATCCATGCTTTTAAAGTACTTTTTCTTTTATACCAAATTGCAACTATAGTTACATTTTCCAGATGCATATTACTTTATGATGAACATGTATTTTTCAATAGAAAATATATTTATTGGAAAAACCTCAGAGCAGCTGTTCTGTATATATGAGATACAAGTTCCTTTCATATTGACAGAAAATTGAGAGATGATTTTTTAGGGATGGATACACAGGGGAAAATGAAGAATCCAGGCAGGAACGCTGATATTTTGGTTTTGATTATTTCATCAAAAACTTGGAACAAGCTCATTGTTTATGACAAATCACATTCTTTTTCTTACCTCAGGTTATAAAAATTTAATTACCCAAATATTCTTTCATTGATTTAATATGTTTCCCTATTGGCAAAGGGTTCAGCAGTATATTTTCCGGCCCATTTCATAGTTCAATTTTGGATGGGTCTAGTGGCAGGATTTCATTCCTCTTTTCAGCTGCTGAATTGATCTTGCAATCTTAAATGTTTCTTAATGGTCATTTAAAATGCAATCTGTTTCTTTACAGCTTTTTAAATGCAGTTTGAATAGTATTGTTATTCTTTTATTGTATACGGATAGGCAACATATTATCCCAAAAGGAACTAGCAATTTATAGCAGAACATGTTCAGGCTTGATCAGTGGTCTCATCTTTTATCTGACTTGCTATCAGTAGTTACGGGGAATATTTGCATTTAAATATCTATCTAAATATCTCTCTCTCTCTTTCTCTCTCTCTCTCTCTCTCTCTCTCCCCCCATATACATATATATATATATATATATGGATACTGCTGTGAACCCCTCACAGATGACACAGCAACAACAAAAAACCATAAAAAATGGCAAAATGAAAAGTTGTCTTCTTCATTAACTTTGGCAGTGTGGTGTGAATAACAAAAAATTCCTTCAGTTATTATGTTAAATGTATGCATTAATTTATTACTACTTTAATCCTTCTCATGTAACTTTTAAAATCCCCTCTTTAATTGCTCTCACCTGAACATGGCAAAAGCTGTTAGAAGGCTGTAAGGAAAAAGGGGGGACAAAGTGATAATTGAGCTATGAGGGTGTTTGGAACCATTCTAACCACCATTTAAATGCACTCCACTGGTTAAAAAGCCTCTTTTTTCACAGCAAGTAAGATTAGAGTTCACACAAAAGTTCTGAGTGAATAAGTCACAGAATAAGTAATTTTGAATGTCTTTCATTAGTTTAAAATGAAACAAAATTATTCAAAACGATTTGAATTTGACACCAGTAACAAGCCATCTTGTCTTTGCTTTCTTTTACAATGACTGTTCTGGTGAGTACCTCCAATATTGCCACATGTTTATATAGAACTTACAAGTCAGAAAGGGATGTGATGACAGGAAAAGTCAAAATTGTTGAGGCCGTGGTCTCTGTATACAGGTATAGGAAGGCTCCAATTCTGAGTTTCAAGATGATCAGTGATTCTCATTGGTGAGATTACACTTGGATGAGCTGCCTATGGCCATTGGGAATCCTATCAGATTCTGAACTTAGCACTTCTAATTTTGTACATGGAGCGTGTCCACTGCATGTCCCAGTACCTCACTTAGGAGTGTTCTGGCATAAACCAGCAGTCATTGCAGGCCTAAGACTTCCCAAAGGGGTAGAAGGCGTGCTGGAGCTCTCCCCACTGCTTGGAGCAGAACCAGAATGGAGTTCCAGATGGTAGGTTTTCAAATTGGGAACAGTCTGATTACCTCTACATTAAAGGCCAGGGCAGCACAAACTGAGGACAGAGTTTTCATTTGGTACAGCCTTCTAGGGCTCAGGACTGTGTGTCCACACTGCATCTTTACTTGACACAGACACCAACCCTGCACACCTGCCAGGCAGGCAGAGAGAAGACATTAATGAAGTAACCTGCATCCACAGGGCAGTGCTCTGAATTACGCTGTGGTACGTGACTTCAATCTCTGATCCATTAAATAGTCAAACGTTTTTAGTACACTGGAGGAGACCTTAAGTGCACAATGCACTACAAATCTTCATCAAAAATAAGCCTTTATCACTAGTCACTAAATCACTAATGAATTCCTCACCGAGTTTGACCACAGTAGATTTCACCTTTATATTTTTTTTACATTTGATTGTGTTTCATGTGTCTTTTTCAATGCTGGGTTATCTTTACTAAAACAGAGCGAACAACTGAACAGTGATTCATGGAGGATTTGAAGGAAAAGGAAAAGAGAGGTCCTCCATGATAAAACTTGCCATAGCTTGTTATGTTGGTTCCTTGAGGTGACATACTGGCATTGTGATGTATGGCAACCCTCCTTCTCCACAGCTATAATTATAGAAAGTAGACTCTTTTAATGGATGCCATAAATTTAGGTTGAAAAGCCTTTCCAAATTTTCCTCTTTCAGTAGCAGTAAGGCATCCAAAAAGCCATAAATTTTTATCTATATTAATATTTTTAGCAGGCATGTACAGGGCTGAAACCTCTGAAAAAACAGATCCTGAGGTAATGAAAATCAATATAGGCCTGTATGGTATGATAAAATTAATGTGATAAGAATGTAAGTCTTACATTGAGGCAATAATTAGACCTCCTAATTTTTTTCTGAATTGAGAAACACCTTTCTGTATGCATTCAGGTAAATCCATCTGGAGATAGAAATTTAGGATTTAGCTTTGTGAAATTAATTTTGGGGTTTTTTTGTGATTTGCCTTGTTGAAGAATGTTAGATAACACTCATCACTCTCCTATATCAACTGAATTTCTGTGAAGAGATTCTTTGGTAGTACCTCCAAAAAAAAAGACTTGCCCAGCTCGATAGGCTAGCTGAAGGGACTATAGGAAAAGTAACAGTGTGCCTAGAAGATCTCAAAATACTATTTGTCCACTGTTAATCTTTATTAAGGCAAGTCTTCAAAAATCTGGTTGTATTTGAAGAGTTTAAAAAATCTGTTGTTTTTTTTTTTTCTATCAGCAGTAGTAGCATCATAGTATTTAAAATTATGGTCAGTTCAGTTGAAGAAATCATCAAATCTACCACAATGATAACCCTAATATCAGTACAGAAAGTCTTACAATATACTACCACATTTGTATCACAGTAGATTTACTTCATAGGTGATGAAAATATTTTGCTATTGTTAGAAAAGTGTACAAACACGTACATGGAACAAGTATTTAAAATACATTTCAACGGCATTCAACTAGTGAAGTTACCTTAACAGCTCTTCTTGTGAAAACAAAATGAGTTATGGGATTAAGTCTTTTTCCCAAATTATCACAAGTTCATTAGGAGTTTGAAGCAACTTTCTGTCTTCTATCACTCTCTGATTTTAGTTGGACTGAATATGACTTGAAAAAATGGTGATATGGGTACAGTTTCATCACATCTTTATCAGAATTTCACCTGCTTAAAACAATCTCATATATATATGAAGTTGGAAGTAAGACTGGATTCTACCCCTCATATTTTCAGTATTTCCAGGGCAGAAAGAAAATGTAAAATAAGAAGGATGGTTACAGTATACTTACACTGCAGCTGCCAAAATACTGTGTTGGCAGGGTAAATGGCCCCTAATCGAGCTGTGCATTGTCATAACCAGGTTGGTACTACTACTTATTTGAAAATTATCACATGATGAAATAATTTGTGCAGCTGTATCACAGATACTCTTAAGTCCTAGATTTTTCACACAATTCTTGTTGCTGCTTTATTTGAGCCTGGGCAGAGTGTGGGTGTTGTTTCATAGCATTTTATCTGAAGTATTTGTTCTTCATTGTCTTGAAAAGTTATAGGGCTAGGGTTTCCCTTTAGATGTTGCCTTGAAATACTGTTGGTCTAATTAGTTTTGATTGACTAGTAGTGTCAGAAGAAAAGGCAATTTATTATGTAGGATGCTGCTTTCCTGCTCTGAGAATGTCAAATACCTGCTTTTCTTGGCAGAAATTATATGAGAGCAAAATCAAGAGATTTTTCTCTGGAGCAAATGATGGAATAATTGCTTGATAAATACTTATTGTATTGATATAGGTCTTTGTTTTGAGAATTGATGGTTTAGATAGAATAATTGGAGTAACTCTTAAAAGTTGTGACAACCTGCTTCTACCTATTAATAAACTTAAACTATTTTTTATTAATATTCAGTAATACTTAAAATACACAGTCACAGATCAAAAGATGAAAATCCAGGAATTATGTCAATGAATTTGCTTAAATGAGTCTTGCAATTTCCATCCTATTTTTATAATCTTTCCTTACATTATGATGAAGATACTGAACACTTCCAATCATTACAATTCTGTCTTCATGCAAATCAGAAAATAACTTGAAGTTACTGTGAAGTGTTTAAGAATTCCTTTAAAACCTCTTGCTTATGTTACTCTGAAAATCTGTTTTTGACATTGTTTTTTAGAGTAGGAAGATAGGTGAGGAGGAAGAAATGCCTCAAACTATTTTGATTTCATAGTATTTAATTATTAAAAGGATTTAAATCAAAGGATTTAACTATTTACATTGGATGAGTACCTATACTAACAAAATACTCTGGTATAAATAGACTGGCTTATATAAAGGCATCTTCTGTTTCCAGTTGTAAGCAATAGCAAAATGATCTTTGATCACTACTGCAGCACATTCAACAGTAGGATTGTAATATCTGTATTTATTTAAAGTCTAATAACAGTCATTTCTGCCACAAACTGATGGGTTTTTAAAAATGTTTAAATTTCTAATGAAACAAAATCTCTGGTAAAACTCTACATCTGTTGTTTAACAGTGTCTACACCAGAAAAACACCTCCATCCTTACTGGTAAAATGTGAATGAAAGTATATGTGAAAATGGTCTTCTCTTTGAAGACAGGAAAAATGAGAAAATATAATATACCATAGTCTTAAGAAGAAGGATGGAAATTATAAAATAGGGGCTCATAAATTAGCATGTTCTAGATCATTCTTTAGTTTCTGAAAATTATTTGATTGGGATGAGTTTGTGTCAGGAATGTTTGTTCATAGATGAAGAAATTAAATAAAAATGCAGAGAAACCACCTAAAGAACAATGTCCCGACAACCAAAAACTTTGTTCTATGCAAATACCTCTGTACTTGTTTATTTTTATGAGAAAGAAATATGAATTAAAATATCTACTACTGGCTGCAAGAGTCAAAAGGGATGGATTGGAGCTCTAATTAAATTCGACATCATGGGTGACAGGGAATCTTTCTAAGATTTGTTATTTCCCTTCAACGGATCTCAGTTTTCCTCGTGAAAACTGGCTTCTTTATCAGCCTGATCTAAAATAGTGGATAGGTGTTCTTTTGCCCAGAAGGTACAGCATCTTTGGTCTTTCTATTCTTACATTGTGCCTCCTGTGATGGAGGTGCTCCTGGAGACCTGGGACCTCTTCCCTAGGTGGGCAGCTGGTGCTGGGCTTGCCTGGAGGGGGAGCGTGGTCCTCGTCACTGGTGCAAAGAAGGCAGTGAGGGTGTGTTCTGTGGCACAGAAAGCCACTGAGGTGGGGACCTGAAAGATACCTGGGAAGCAGTGCAGCAGCACAGGAGGAGTCCCACTTAGTTGCTGGTTTTCTGTTAGACATTGAACTGCCAGTTTTATTTATATAAAATTTCTCTTTCAGCCACACTGGGAGTGTGCGGTGCAGTAAAGCTGAGATAGGACCTGCTCAAGGCACTGGTGTTCTCTCGGTGGTGCCTCAGCACCATTTCAGAGTTTGGCCATCCTATGTTTATAAATCTCAGCCACGGCTGGAGCACCCCTGGTGTGTCCTGAGTACTTGGACCTGCAAGGAGCTGCTCTGTGAAGGGCAGGAAGTGACTTGTGGTGGGATCAAACTGTCAGCCTGGCTCCTGATCTCCACTGTGTTGTGCTGCAGTTCACCCTGTGTGGGAAACGGGACCTGGAAAACAAAACCCACCACCAGCACAGGTTCACCTCTCTCCTTCATCTCTGCTGTGTTAGCAGCTCAGCAGTAGCCACCACCTTCCTAGCACAAGAGTCTTCCTCTAAGGACTGGAAGAGGAAGGTCCTCACTCCTTGCATTTTGAATGTGGCTGCAAGCAGAATCCCACTGGTTTCAATAATTGTGGTGGAGCAGAGTTCAGAATTTAACCCGGGGCTCAATTTACAGAAAAATTAAAGGGAGAGCTTAGATTTCATATAAACTTCTCACGGTTTTTCAAGAGAGTTGGTGGAGCTTAGTATGTATTCATGCCTTCAGGCCAAAGAGTTAATTGAAGATGCATAGATGGTTGCTCACAGTCCCAACAGGAAGTCCTTCAGTTATCTAGTAATCATCCCAGGCAGCCTCTTCCAGAGGGTGGCTCTCAGCAGGATTTTAACTTGAACGTACCAAGAACCCGTCTTTCACTCCTGACTGATTAGTCATGCAATAGTGCTGTTGCACACTGTGCTTGCAGTAGAGTAGAAACATTAAACCAGGTAAAGCTCAATTGTTTCTTCCAGAGAAAGAATTAGTTTCTTCAGGGAGATAAAAGAGTAATAGTCAAAATATAGTAATTCAGCAGTGTAAAAATAAATAAAAAAAACCAAAAAAACTAAACAGTTAAGGTAGTGGTGAAATTTTTTAAAATTGTTTTTATTTATTCATTCATTTTCAGATCTTTGTCACTGTTTAACATAAAAATTATTTCATGTTTTTCTGGTAGTGAGATTTGCTGCAAAGAAAATGCTGTAAGACTAGGAGATTGACCCATTGTTCCCAATTAGGAGAACCTGACTCCAAAAACTCTGTTCTTATTGGATGTATTTATTATTAATTTCTGGTTTGCACTTATTCTTGGTGAATATAACGTATCACCTCATCTCTGAAAAGTGCATGAAATGAGACTTCCTAATGTTATCAGAGGAAAAGAAATACCTCTTCTTCCGTTCTAATCGTAAAATGAAAAATTGATTATCAAAATACTTGTTTCAAAGAGAACAAAATCTTCCAAAACCTGAAAGTTTGAGGGGAGAAGAAAAGATGTTAGAAAACTGGAAGAAAAATAATTTTACAATTTCATCTGAATTGTCACAGTAATGACTAAACTTTTTGGAAAGGGGATTAATTTATTATTTCATATTATGTCATTCTGGTAATAATCACATGTGTATCATAGAGATAATCACTTTTTAAAAATTGTGGTTGGAATTATGTAGAGCTGGTTAAAATACTTTCCTGTTTCCAGTTAATATTATTTCCAAGTTATACACAGAACTTAAAATGAGATATTGGGAAGTAGGACAATATAACAATATTAAAAAAAAAAAAATTAAGTAAACCCCCAAGATTCTTAATTTTTGAAATGGTATGTTGAAAATAGTGTCAAAACCAAGTTTTGCTTTAAAAATTTTCTCAGTAGAATTTTAAACAAAATGGAAAGACTAATGAAAATCTGGGATCAAAATATAAAATATTTTAATGAAAATATTTGGATAATTTTGATTACTCCGTAAAATAAAAATTGCTTGAAGACATTTAATGGAGGAAATTAAGTGTAATGTTTTTCCACTGGAGACATGCTTTATAATACTGCTGATGAAAAGCACCTTGCATGTAAATGTAACATGTTGCTGTTACAATTTTCTTCTTCACCTTCTCTGGTTTTCCAGACAAGAAGAATAAGCATAGCTTCTTTTGAAGCCTCTTAATAATTTACTGTAATCTGAATGCCAAACAATAAGGCAGAAACATCTTCCTACAATAGAACATCATGCCAAAGAAGTACAAAGAGTAGACATTGAGCCTCATTGGCAATAATCACCATAATCTGTTGACCCATCCCTCTTTGAAACCAGTAAGGAAGGGTGGCAGCAAGGAATAAGGTATAAAAGAGATGATAGACTGAGGAGAAAACAAGAAGAAACTGCTAGTTTCACAAGTTGCCGAAAGTGTGTATGGTTCCACTTTTATAGAACTACAAATCTGTAAGGCTGGCTGGGATACTTGTGGTTTGGAGAAAGAAGCATGTAAGAGAGGAATCCAAGGAACCACCTTGAACATTCCTCTGGATTTGCTTCACAGGCAGTGGCTCACTCAGGAGAGAACCACCTGCTCTGGTTCTCACCAATCCAGCGGTTTTTTACTTTTTTTTTTATTTTTAACCACCTCACTGGGTTCACGGCACACATGCAGAGACAACAGGAAGCTATGAAAAGATTTAAGTTTTCTGCTGGTTCTTGCAAAGAATGCCCTGCACAAATCTGCAGGAAGAAGGAATTTTTAGATTTTGTGGTATTTTTGGAAAGCTTTTATTTTTCTGTTACATTTGCCTCTTCTATATTTTGACACCAAATTACAATAAAAGTGTCTAAGAGATGACAGACAAAATGAAGGAATTACGGACAGACTTCTAAGGAAGATGCTTGCAAGGCATTATGAGAGTCTTGGGCCATTTTTCACCAGTCTGTGTGTTTTGAAGGAAGCTGTTTCACTAGAAAGTTTGGTGAACAAACCCCTCCTCCCCTCACCCCTCAAGTTCCCTTCTGGAGCTGCTTTGCCTTCCCAAGGTTCCCACTGCTGCCTCAGCTGCCCACTGCCACATGCTCAGCTGGACCAGAGCCCTGGTGATTGGCTGCAGAAAGTTTGCTAGGTAGGAAATGAGGCAGTTTAGACCATGAAATGTTTGATTTGAGAAGAAGTGGATGAAAGACAAAACAACTGCATCTTTTACATTGTTGTGAGCCAAGAGGTAGCAGATTTTTTCCCAGTTTTTGAGCATATTTTATATTTACTTAATATAAACACATGAGATACGTACAACTTATATTGATGTGAATAGTGTAAATGTAATGTAATACTTTATTCTTTTGAGAAGTGTTATTTGCATTTTTAAAGTGCTAGGGAACTTTGCTGGCTGAAGCCCTCAGGTTCTCTGTATCCATGACACTAACCCACAAGTACAGAGAATGGTTGAAATTTAATTTTGTAGATTGCTGGTATGATTTGGCTTTCCAAAGACCTATTTTCAAGCTCCTTTCTGCAACTGAGAGAAAGGGAAATTTAAAGCTAAAGTTGTAAGGGCCCTTAAGAAAGTAGAGTGCAGAACTGTGGTGCAGGTAAATTATGATGGAATTGTTTAGTATGGGTTTCTGGTGGAGCACAATATTGTTGGTCATATGTATATGTGCGTGCCAATATTATGCTTCAAGACTAAAGTCTCTCAAGAGATACTTATTCCATATTAGAATAACCTGGAAGACATGTCAGAATATGTCTTCCAAGTTAAACCACCAAATCTCAAATAGTGACAAATGACAGACAACTTTCTAGTTGTCATGATCTTCCTTTTAATAACAGAAAGTACACTTGGAAGACAGAAATAATCCAAAGAAAATAATTAAAATATATTAAGAACTGGTTACATTTCATTACATGTGCTTTTGGGATCTTGCAGTCAGTACTCAGCACATTAAACATTATGATCTTCAAATGTGTATGAGGTACTGAGTACAAATTGTGGAGGGGGCAGCCCAAGTGTAAAACAACGATATCCAGGCAGAACCTGAAAATCCTAAGAGTTGTTTTTCTCCCCTGAAAGGAGGCTTAGTCAATAATGAAAGTAAGCAATCCATATTTAACTTAAGACAAAAAGAGCTAAAGGCATCTGTTTTTCACTTGGCTTTGCTTTGGCAGTCAAATTTAAGCATGAATGGAAGCATAAACATGCTGTCTTAGAGAGCTGTTTTTACCACTAAGGCACTTGACATGCAAATCCGGAACATAAATTTAGCCTAAAAATGGCATTGCACAAGATTACTGTTACATTTCCCTCTGTAGCCAGAAAGAACGTGGAAAAGATAACTTATTTCAGATTGAACTATAAATCATGTAGAAACTGGCACAAATTATTGTAGCCTGATGAAAAAAATCTTGCACCTTAAACTGATGCATAGCATTGTTAACTAGTGCAGGCATAATCTTTATTATTTTGAGGATATTGAAAATAGATGATAGGTAAATTTAATGACACAGAATTTCCAATAAAAAAGTGCAAGCATGGATCCTCAGGAGCTTGCAAACTTACTTTGACAAATTTACCTCTCGTTTCACTTGAGACTTAAGCCCTTTTGTAGAAAAGTCTGTTAAAACTCTATTAAATCTGACTCTTTTTGCTCATAGTAGGCTACCATTTTACACCACATCAATTGAACTGATATGAGTATCTGCAGAAGCAGTAAAGGCAGTGGTAGACAGACCCTGTGTGTGAGTGCTTTATGTGATGTGCAGTCCACCCCTGTCCCTAGAATGTAATTTGCAATGACTTCTGCAGGATTTCTGCATGCTGTGCCATCAAGAGAGCCAGACTCTTATATTGTGTGTGTGTGTGTGTGTTCTCTCTTGTATGGCAGTAAGTTCCTAGGTATGGGCTGGTGTAAAGGAGGTAAGTAGTAGACCATTAATTTAAAAATAAATAACATAATCTTATCAATTCCCTGCTAACTCTTTAATTCTCTCCTGGTTAGCTCTAATTCTCTAGAAGAAGCAGCTTGGGAACTTCACGTTATTATTCCAACTCAGTGGAATGAGTTTGGTTCTTCACAGCATGAGCTAATGTAAAAGAAAAAAATACTTGCTAAGCACTTCAATTGATTAATTGATTCCATGTATTTTTTTTTTTCTTCTTACTTTGGAATTAAAACGCATTTAAACTCCCCAAATAATTTGGAAACTACTCTGCGTTGTAAGCATGCATTTTTCCATTAGTGAGCATCTTTGATCAAGGAAGAGGACAGTAGGTAATATTTTAATAGTTACTTGGTACTAAATAATTCAAGGAATTACTGATTTGGGATGAGATCTCTGTCTTAACTATGTACATAATGGATACTAGGTTCCAGTGATATTGCACAAGCTATTGCTATTTGAAATAAGGCCACAACAAGTTAGCCTAATGCATTTAGAGGTTATGAACTGACCTATAGCAGAGTTAATTTAGAGTCAGTCACTCCTGTTCCTTGATAGAACATCACTTTATTCTCTACTTTTAGCAGTTTCTGGTGTGTACTTTAGCTGTGGTTGTATTCTTCAGACTGGAAGAGCTGGTTTCTGAGTTGGATCTCAATGAATTAGTCCACAGCCCAGTATAAGAATGCGTACTAATAATTGTATTTTCTTTCTGTATTTGATTGAAGGTAATTTTTGTATGCACTGCTGTTAGTGAATTTTAACTTTATTCTGTACATTTTCATATGTAAAAAATGTGTACCAGTGCAGATATAGCAGTCTGGAGTAACAGCTGCAAGAGGCAGAAAATCAAACATGAAATAACAGCGACGACTTTTTCTGAAAGTATTGTCTGAAGTTTTCAACATCAGAGAACACTTTAAAACTTAGAACATTAGTCAATGTTAGAAATGGTTTTGTTCAGAACAGAACATTGAAAATAGGTTAAATTAACAGTCGTATCTCTCAAATGTTTCTCTTCAAAGGCTCAGTGAATTCTGTGCTCTAAGTTAAGGAATAAGTTGTCTCCCCATCTTAACTTCTAGTTCACATCATTCAGTGGATTCACACCTCACATCTGTAAAGCACAACTTTGTAGCAGTCATCTGTCTGTCTGTCTTGGAATACTTAGAGAAAGAATAGTACTTTAATGTTTAGTAAATTGCCTGTGTCCTTGGTTAGTGTGGTCGGATTTGGTTTGGTTTGATTTTCCTTGAGGAGGAAGTAAGAGTGTTTAGAAGCCATTTTGATTATCACTTCTACCATTAGGAAGCTGCTAGACAAGAAAAGAGTTTCAGTTCAACTCTTAGCTTATCCCTAGTGTCTTTTGAAAGACAAAAATGTAAAGAAAAGAAAGATATTTTGCACTTTTTGCATCCAGTTTTTTATATTACATATTAACCTTTTGATTCTTTGAAAGATTCCCTGATATCTTGGATTACTATAAGAAGAGGTTTTCAGAACTCAAAATTAAGATAATGCAGTTCATATGGTAACCTGATTATTCATTGTGTTCTAACATCTCATCAAGTGAGCTCTGGGCTTTTTCCCAGTTCTCCTTGTTGCTGCCTGCCTAGAACACATTATTCCCCATAGGACAGTCACTTTGCATTGTGTTTGTCTGCAATTGTCTTCACTTCAATTTACAGTTGACTGCTAAGATTATTTTTTATAAACTGGTATGAAGGACATGACATAAACATAAATTGTGTTGAATTGCATAATAAAAGACCTATTAGTGTGAATATGTTCTTTCAAGGTTGTCATAATATGTACTTTTGAAGAAGAAGATAGTTCAAGTACCACGTTAACTGTGATCAGTTAAAATGTAATATACCTGGAATGGTTTCTTTTTGCGTGGGTAATGGGATATTCTGAACTTTGTATCAAGGTCATTTTTGCACCATACCAATAACTAACACTACTGCTGTGAGATAGCCTAATAAATTATCATTTATGTTGTCTTTAACCTAACTTTATGGTTAATTTTCTTTAAGAATATTCCTACTGTTGTGAAACTTCATTACTTATGAAAATACTGAAGATCATTCCACTGTATTTTGGCATGCTGTTTGTTTTTTTGTCATTACCTGTCACTCTATTGCTCTGTATCCCAAGGTGGTGGAGATGGAAACCCATCTGAAATATCACTGAACCCACTTCTATGACACTCCTGTCTGGTAGACAGAGGCTGAGCTACCTAAGGCTGGGTCAGTGACAGTGATGTCTTTTTTTCTTCTATCTGAAGCAGGGAAAACAATGCTTTTCCCCTTGAAAAGCAAGCCACTGTACCTGCCTACATCAGCAGCAAATAGAATTAAGCTAAATAGTTACCAAGTTGAAGTCTGGTTTCCTAAGGAAGCAAAGCACATACAGGCTATGTTCTATCCAGCTGGAAGGTTTTAAGCAAGTTATGGAAACCCAAACTTAGTTGCAGTCTTTCTTCACAGAGTAACTTATTTACTGTGAGTATGTAAGAAGTTCATTAAAAACAGGCCTGCAGCCTATTTTAGGTGTGCTACTCCTATACATAATCAGATTCACACAGCAATGCAATTATATGTTCTAGAAAGGATAGTATAATAAGAAAAATAATAGAACAATCTTTTTGTAAACCCCAAGTCAAGAATAGGTACCTTTAATGATATTCTGCACTTTGCTTTTCATCTGAGCAAAGCACTTTTAGTAGTTTAATCTTACTGTCCTGTAGGTAAGAAAACAGACTTGAGACTACCCTGGCATAATCAAATAACTCTGCTTCCTTGCCTTCCTTCTTTGTTCCATTTAAAATGAAAAGCACACTGTCTCCCTCATATCATTGGTAACTCTCCATTTTTGTGTGTGTATATTCCTCATGCAGCAGTCAAGTCCCTCTCTTAAAATCATGTATTTGCAGTTCAATAACTCTTCAGAGGTGTTTGGAACTGAAAAACTGCTCTGGTGTGATTCTTATCCCCCCATGCACTCAGTTTTTCAGTGTAAAGAGATGAGTGTGCAGATTGGAGATGAATGTTATTTTTGTGTTGTGTACTGTGAGGATTGGCTTCCAGGAATAGGCCTTCCTAGGCTCACTTATTCTGTGCATATAGATATTTGCACAGATTCCTAGAATTTTAGAATAGAAAATTTACATGAAATTCAATCAATCCTCAACCTTCTCTTCCTGAAGTCTTAATTTACATAACTTCTAGCTTTGTAGCAGTTTGCATGACAACACAGTGCTCCAAATAATTTATTCGAGCTGCCTAAGAAATCATCAGATGGTTTTTTTTTTCTCCAGATTTTAAATATCAAAGCTACTTTTACTGTAGTCTAAATAATTCTGAAAGCATATTTTACAGATATTCATGTATCTGCAGATGAAATATATCTGTAGAACAAATTATTTCTTAAATGCATAGTTGCAATGGAAGAATAGGTAAAATCCACAGTTTTTGTAAATTGTTTTAAATCCAAGAGAATCAAACAAAAGAAATTTTGTTTTTCTGATGATTTAATTCTGAACTATCTTGAAGAAAACAGAGAAGTTTGGCTAAATGGCAGCAAGGTGAGGCAGATTCTTTCTTAGAGCAGGTAGAAGAGTCGGTGGATGGTCTAGGATGTTTCCTATATCTTCAAAGTGATACAAACTGTTATGATTGATATAAATGAAATGACATCAACACTTCCTCTCAAGCAGTGGATTACTGAAAGCAGCTGTGAATCGTGGCTGTTCCCATCCTTTTCCAACTGCAACTGTATTGTATTCTGTGTCTGAAAACTCAATCAGTGAATTCCAACAAAGGCACCTCCTGCAGACTTTGGCTAACAACCCAGTGTTTGACACCAACACCTCCACATGAATTCCTAGAAGGTCTTGAAATACTTGTCCTGTAAGGAATATGAGCATGTCATTGTCTTCAGACTAAGTCACCTTCCTTAAGCATCATAATGATTCTTTGACCATGACCATGAGGATTTTTCCATCTGCTTTATGCACTTTTTGTTGTTCTGATATTGTTGAAGAGCCTAAAACTTCCAAAAAAAGTGAGGTAGGAAATCTGAGCATAAATCATCCAATTTGGATTTGTTTTTCCTCTTTGTAGTTGCTTCCTTTTGAATCCATGGCTCTGTGAAGAAACATCCTGCATCACATTATCAGTTTTGCTACCAAGTTGTCTATTTGACAAGACAAAAAAAAGCTGTTGTAGTGCTTTGAGAAACCTGCATCCTGTTTTGTAAGCAGCACAAACTCTCTGTTGCAATTGCTTTCATTTCCTATTGTTACCTTTCAGGCAGCACTTGGACTGAATGTGATAAATCTGTTCAGTAACCAAGACTTTTTGAGTAAACATGGTGCAGAATACATCCAGCTTCATGGTCCCCACACTAGACATCAGGAAAAGGAAGCCAAATTAAACCTCAGGAGAGCAGAGGAGCCTTTGGGAACTCTTTCCTGGCACCTGCTTGTCACACTTTGAGTTTTCCTACAGCAGTTCTATTCAGTGAGAAATTTAAAACCTGGAAATAGGTTCTGCTCATGCTGAGTGATCAGAACTCCTGCTGCCCCTGCATGCTGTCATGAGACAATAATTTTGCATTTTTTAAACCACTCAAAACTCATATATATTTTTAGACATAGTATGCCAGGTCTTTTCTTTTTTTGATTATAATTTTATTTTATTTTTCACTTTTCCCCTCTGAACAGAGTCAGTATTTCACAGATCTTGTTTGCATTGAAAGTTTTTATGCATTGAAAGTTTTTATGCAAGTAAGCAATTGTTTTAAGTTTTAGAAGGAAAACAATTTTGTCAGTTGATTAACATTCCTTTGCTCAATGAGCCCTGTGATTTTCTGTAGTAAATTTATGAACAGATGTGGAGAAACTGACATGTACCTAGCTGCTGCTGCTAAAGAGGGTGAAGGTTGGTCAGAAACAAATTTATGCACAGATTTTGGTGGGTCTGCCTGTTTCTCACTTGTTTGCCAGTTACTGTGAAACAGCAGCAGAAAGGCCGGGGAGCTGCCACTGCACCTGCTGTGTAGCACATTCCACTTTCCAAGATAGAAAGACTTCCTGGTGATTCATTCACAGAATTTTGAGAAAGTGGCTGAGAGAGTGACATTGTTTAAATGTTGGAAGCTCATCTTGTCATTTAAAACAAAGCAGTTTTGTTGATCTGGCTCTTCAGAGTCATATGTCACTGACACTCAGAAAAAGAAGACTGATATCTAAATATGAACATGCTGTGTTTTTATATTCATTTAGTAAACTGGAAATGTACAAGATATTTTTGATTATGAGTTCAGGAAAAATGAAGTTTCCTTTTTGCACTGAATATCTACACACAAACTGCATTCAGAGATCTGTTACCACCTCTGTAATGTCCTGCATGGCATTGCCTCTTAATAAGGTCTATTGAACATATAATTCATAGAATATCTAATTGAGATTTTAGATTACACTTCATTCTATAGAAATAAAAGACTGGTAAGTTAACAATGACTAAAACATCCATTCAAAATTATTTGTAATTGTTAAAACAAGAAAATATTGTTTTATCTTAAACTGCCATATGCATAACATGGGATATAAATATTTTGTCTGATAATTGATGCATTAAATCTGGAAAATAGGGGCTATTCATTACATAAATACCTGATTTTTTAACTGACAAAAATTATGGAAAGGGATTAGTTGTGTTACCCTTGCCACTGTTGTTTTGAATTCCTCTCAACTGCCCTCTCATTCTGGACCTCTTACTACTGGCTTAATTAATTTTCTCTGATAATAAATTCTTTCTTCCATGTAGAATGATATGTAAGGCTTTAACCTAACCTACTGCTAATACTTGTGTTTTACCTTAGTAGATGACCATTTTAGTCTGTGGGTGTGCTTATATTATTAAAAATGCATTTAATGAATAAAAAATATTCAGAAAATGACATCCAGAGAGAAGGATTTTGCAGGGAGGCTTTATGTGTTTTCTCACTTAAATACGTGACATTTAATACATAATATGCTTTTTACATATTTCATGATTTTACTTTCTTTTCAAGTGATAGATTTGTCCAGGAGTAGATCATAAAAGTGCTATCAAAAGATCCATTGCTACATTCACTTTGGCCCCGCTGAGATTTTACATAGTCCTCTATTTCATGGATTTTTCATATTTTATCTTTTACTTTGTGTGATCCTTTTATGTGTTTGACTTCAAGTGCAATAGAAGTCCCATGTCCTGAAGCATAGTTAATCTGCCTGCTCATTCATACACTGATTTACAAAGCCCTTATAATTTCTCATTCACTGCTACACTTTCCCTAAGCACACTCCTTACTGTCTTTGCATAGCTCTGGCACTGAGTATTCTAGGACGAGTTGTCTTTCCTTGTCTCATATGTGGGACAATATGCATCACCTGAGAGGTATGTTTATAAATACAGTATTAACATTTTTAATGTTTTAGAGATCTTCAGGTGAATCTTGCTTGTTTCACAAGCGTTGTTGTAAATGCTCTGTAACAGCTCCATGGTGAAAATTTCTTCCCTTTCCCCTCCCTGAATTTAAAGAGTGAGGAAAATTTCACTGAGCTAAATATTTGTGATACTGACTGCTTTCATTGTGATCTCTTCTGAAAGCTTCAAGTCTGCAGTTGGTTTTCTAGTACTAGGGAAGGCCACTCACTGAGAACCATGCAGCACATGCACGATGCCAGAAACTTAACAGATGATGATGATGCTTGACATTGGTATTTATCAGGTGACAGGAAGAAGTACTGGAAAAAACATAAATATGGGAAAAGTATATGATACTATCACTTACCCTATTTTTTTTAAACAAATCAACTTTAAAATGAAATATGGAAATTATTTGAAATGGCATTTGTTAGTAATACCAGTTACTAGAGATGAGTGAATTCTGCTTGACGCAGCACACGCATGAGACACGTGTTTACAGAAAGATCTCTCTCTCACAGTTACGAGATTAAAAATTTACTAAAATTAATTTTCAGTCTGCATCAATCTTTTATGAGCACCCAAATTAATTCACAATTTTGTTATTTCCTAACACACCAAATAAGTTACAGTATTGGAAATATTTACAAAGTGTAAGAATTGCAGTCCATTGAAAGCGAAGATGAATTGAATTTCTAAGTCAGTTTTGGCCCATTAATCCAATTTTTTTGTGATCCCTTTTAAAATGTGAATGCAAAGCTTTGTCTAAAATTAAGACAAGCAAAATAAAGCTTTTATTTCACTAATGTGAAATTGTGGTTTCTTTTGCAAGGCTGGCTGGTCACCAAAGAACTAATGTGCTTGTATATTTATATGTATTGTCTGATATCCAGGATAATTGAATGAGAGAAAAAAAAGCAAAATAGGATAAGCAGCATTTCTGCCACCATATCTGTTCTGAAAGGCAATTTATAGGCACTTTTCTTGCTTAGTGTTGAAAAAGGAATTGTCAGACAACATCACTTCCTACCAGTGTCATTCAACTGAACCAAAAAGGTAAAGAGTCACCCTGACACTGTTTATCAGGCTGGCTCAAATCATGGATGCAGTCACAACAGGATGTTTGGAAATGCTTTTTTCAAAAATTGCCTAAGACAGTGCAGCTTTCATTAACCAAGCTGAATCAAAATCAACTTGATTTGTTTATTTGGGTTAAACACTTGATGCTTTTCACCACAAGATCTAAAATCAAACTAGGAATATTTCTTGAATTTTCTCTTATATCCAAGAAGATTGTATGCTCTGTTAATCATCCTTGCTTTACTTTGAAGTAAACAGAAACATACAGAGGTATTAAAGGCAGATTTTCAAGAACACAGATCAATTCTGAGCACTCATTCTTTTTTATTACTATGATGAGTTTATTAATTCCTGGCTTTTCTGTATTTTATTTTGGTTTAATTGTTCCAGTGTATTATAGTGGGCCTTGGAAAGCAACAGAGAAGAGATTTAGAGGGGCTAAAATGCATGATAAGAGAAGGTATTAGCTTTTTGACTTCTTTATTTAGAGTCCAACAGGGCTTTTTCCTGACTCAATCAGAGATTAGAAGTAAATAATAAATACTAAGCTGTTTGTACAAGAACAACTTCTGAAAATTATGTGATTAGGGAGTTGAGGGAGTAGTGGAAACTCTACAGGCAGCAGAGGTTATGACATGTCAATAGAGAATTTACATAGGTCAGGATCCCCATTTCAGGACTTCTAAAAACAGTTTCTTCACTTTATTTATTTATTTATTTACTTGCATGTTTCTTTTTCTTGTAAGCAGTTTTAATAATATTTGGTAATATTTTAGTAGTATTTTAGACCATATTTTAGTAATATTTGGTATAAAATCTAAAAGGTTTTTAGGTCCCTGCCATGTTGTTGGCATTTTTTGCAAATATTAGAATTAGTTTCCACTCTACCAAAGAAATTTTGGTTGATAAGTGAAAGAACTACAAGGGGAATTGTGTCCAAGAGGGAGAGATTCCTGTGTCTGCATCTTAAGATACACAGCAGCTTGCAGCAGCGATTCAGACAGAGGAGCAAATGCAAGTAAAGAGGAAGTGATATTCATAGGAATGAATACTTACATAAAAATATTTTTTATTTCTTTACTGTAATCATAAGGGAGGATGTTGCTTGCTTTTCAGTCAAGTCACTTTTACTGGAGTTGCAACTCTTGAGTTCAGGATATAACACCTAGAAAAATTTCTGAAATACATATCACACTGTGTGTTTTAAACACACCTAATTATTTTAGGTGATGTTTCAAAGCAATAGAAACTGCTCCTTTCCTAATTTTTTCTTAGTCCTCTTATATGTTTGAATATATTTATTCTACATATATTAAGCCAGTGTTCTATAAGAGGAAGTCTGAATTCTGGCATGATAGATCACTAATAGTAAATCCAAATGAAGTCAGAGGGACTAGTATACACAGTATTATTTGTAAGAGTATCACAACTGTATGATTAATAGCCTGCTTTTATGCATTTCCAGTCTTTGTGTTAATTGCTTATATCTCCTAGAAAAGTGCAGAGAAAGCCAAGAATCTAAACTTCCTCTTTATCATGTGAAAAATTCTTATGATGATGTCTATTCATTCATCAGGAAAAACAGAGCAGGATGACAGCTGTGTTCTGTTCTCAGATGCTGAGCCTTTAGAAAGCTACTTCTACATTTTATTTTCAAGTTAGATATATATTTGCAAGGAAGAGAATAGAGGAAAAGTAGAATTCTCCATCTTGATATCCATGACATCAAAATCAGCTGGAAGTTTTGAGTACCAAAAGAAGAGGAGATTATGTTAAATGAGACTGAAGGGGACACAGAGTGATCAAAACCCAGTCTCATATCAGCACCATTTTATCTAGAGACCAGATCAGTGTATTTGTGTGCATGGATGCAGCATTGGCATGGAATAGAAGTGTAAGCTCTCATCTGTGACCATTTGCACTTCCTAAACAAGTAAATTTAACTTTTCAAAAGAGAGTAATATTAAGGAAAACAATAGTTTATTTTGCTATTTAGTAAGGGAAAAAAAAGGTTGGAAGAGTGGAGGATAAACTATTAATGCTGCTCTGTAAAGGTGCCCAATTTAGTTAGTTAGTTAGTTTAGTAAAACCTCTGTTTCCATGAAATGAAGAAATGTAGATTGCTCTGTTTGATTCTGATTCTTCGTAAACATATACAAGGTTTTTGCAGTGACAGGGTGATGCTGAGAGTAGGTGGGATGTTAGCAAAGCTTCTGCCCTTGGCATTGGCAAGAAGAATCCTGTTAAGTTAGGAGTGTTTAAATTTGCTCTGATATGGTTACCTCTGCCAAAATAAGCATTACCTAGCTTTGCTTTGATCACTGAGCTTGACCCGATGAGTTTTGAAAACAGTGGCAAGATTCAGCTAGTGAAGGTGCAGGGAAATTGAGGAGAAAAGCAGGGAAGTAGCACAAAATACAGAAGTCAAAACTATGACTGCTGTTCAATAATCTAAATTTCTCTTAATTTCCCTTAAAACCAGCATGTCAAATTGGACATATGTTTAAAGAACTTAAGTTCCAATAGTTAAATTATTTTTAAATGTACTGAACAGTAGAGATGAAAGAGATCAGAATGAGCTCAGCCTATAAACATCCCAAGTGCACTAGAGGATTTGATTCTATGAATCTCATGCTGGCACCTATCCAAATTTATACAATTTATCTATTTCTTCATGGCAATCTGAAGAAATCTTTCAGGAAATTTCTCAATATCTGTCATCCTCCTAACTACAGGCTAGATGTGTCTTAAGTTTCTACTGTATGTACATGCACCTGCCCAAGAAATAAAACTCATTATTGATGCCTTTGGGTTGTGTATTCACTCTGGTTCTGATAATACTGGCTGGAATATGTGAATCATCAACTCTTCCCATCTGCCAAACGCCAACACCTTCCCTCCCTCCTAAAACTAAACAAAACCAATTCATGTGTGGGGTTTTGTTTTTGGGTTTTTTTTTTTTTTTTGGCCTTGATTTTTCTCTAGATCACTAAAATTTTAGCTTTTGGAGGTATTTCATGACCAGATTGAATAAACCATAATTTTTGTCCTAATGCCTCATATTGGTGTCTTGCATTATATTGAAGGCAATTTTGAAACAAGAAGCTTCAATGACAGTAGCTGGACCTGAAGTGAAAGAGCTATGAGTTTAAATGTATTGGGAGAGGAAAAGCAGGGGAGGCATTTGGGATTGTTTTGTTGGTTTGTTTGGTTTTTTTTCCCATGAGTTTATAGAATGGGGTGGGGGTTCCTTGTGACTGAAGGCTATAAGTTTGAGTTAAATTACTTCTGCTTATGTTTGGAGATTGTTAAGGTATGAAGTTAGTTACAGTCTGTTAGCTTATTTGGCTTCGTCGTGGTAAAGTGGATTTTTTTTTCTTTCCCTTGATTAATTATTTTCATGTGAATTCCATGCTGCAAAAAAAAAAAATTAGGAGCAGTGAACACAGACTGCCATTAACTCAGTGAATAGAAAGTTCTTTTTCTGAGACATAAGCATCCATATTCTCTACTGTTTCTTGTATTGTTTACCAGAGTGTGCCAGGAGTGCAGGACAACAACAACAACACAGTCATGAGTGCCCATTACTCTGTTACTGTGCCATCTCGTAACACTGCAGCCTGTGTTAAGTGCTGTGAAAAAAAAAACAATAAAAAAGAAATTACACCAACTTCAAGACTTGCTAGGGCTTGACTTTTTGCTCTTTCTGATAACAGGTGGGAAAATATGACAGCTTCTTCACAGGGGTTTTAATGATTTCACTGCAGTGAAGAAAAATAGTTTTCAGCAGTCAATGGGGGTGTTTATTTAAAATATCCCAAACTGTCACTTATTCAGCCACATAGCAAGGTTGTTGAGGATGAATTGACAGAGCTGTGAATCAAGATTTCCTGCCCACATGCTTTCCTCTCTTGTCAGTCTTGTCAAATTACTACTACTGCTGAAATCAAGGAACGTTCAGTTCCTTTAAAGAAGTGATCCATTCTCTGTGAGCACAGTTCTTTTTTTCTTCCTGCCTCATAAATATTTAAAAAGCATTAATCTTGTTTTTTACCTGACTGATAAGCACTGGGCAAAAAATCTGTCAATACAATTTCATTACTGAAATTAGATCAGAGCTTTTTGAGTGTTGTTACTGTTACTGGGTAGAATTTTAAAATATACCCAAATGTCTTTGGAACAGATTAATCATTTCCACTCTTTAGTAGCACCATTATTATTTCATACATTACACAGAGTGGATGCAATTAAAATTTACACTTCTTTTGTGATACATTCCAACAGCAGTTATTTATGTTGCAGAATGATGCATGAAATATGACTCCAAGATGGTCACGGTTTGGGATATTGTCATACTCTGAGGCAATGGAGTACAGATTCTGTCATCTTTACTTAATCCTGTAAATAAAATGTTTAACATGAATGTAATTACAAAAGAGATCAGTATGTGGTCCATGCAATAATTTGTCTTTTCTATGTTTGCTGCCATTACTATGATGGGATTTGGTGGGTTTTTTTTCCCCTAATGAGCTATTCATTTTTGACAGTAAATACTATGTAATCAGACAATTCCCAGAGGAAACTGGAATCTGTTCAGTAGCAAAGTTTATTTGCACCTCCAGGTATTGGGAAATCAGGGGTCTTCAGTGACTCTCATAAACTTTTAACGTTGGTAGTTGATGATACTACTTTTTTGATTTCTTTAATGGATATTAAGAGGTCAGTCATGGTTTAAACCCTGCTGACAAAACAGTACTATACAGCTCCTCACACACCCACATCTACCCAGCAGGATAAGGAAGAGAATCAGTTAAAGGTAAAATGAGTGTGCTGAGATATGGACAGTTTAATGATTGAAACAAGGATGATATTAGTAAAAATAAAAATAATGATAACAACAACAACAATGACAACAACAGTAATAATAGAAAGGAGATGACAGAAAGAGAGAAAGGAATAAGGCTCAAGAGAAACAAGTGCTGCACAATACCACTGCTCACCATACAGTTACTGGTGCCCAGCCTGTCCATGAGCAGTGACTGGTGACTCCTGCCCAACTGCCCCCAGTTTATACATTCTTTACCAGATTCTTTAGCTTTGTGTCCTTTTGGAAAAGTCCATTTCAGGTTTTTACCCTGATTGCTTCTTACATGTTTTTTTTTCTCTTATATTCTTCAGACACAATAATCTAAGAAACAGGAGTAATGCCATTTAAACAATTAATTGAAAGATTGTAATTTTTTTCCTTAACTCTTCCCACATCCTCTGTGTCATGTTCTCTATAATGGATGTTCCTGCAGATATTTCTGCTTCACTGGGTACCCCCATCATTTCCAGCTCCAGGATTATAGGACGTGCCAGGCTGACAGAGCGAGGGAAGAGAACTGCAGGAACAGAAGGGAGAAGACAAAACAGCTAAGGGGAAGTAGCCTATGAGACAAATGAGGAAACAATGAGTTTTACATTTTACATCCTCACAGAAACTGTCTGTGGTCGTCTTGGAGTGCACTCTCTCGTTCACCCTCAAACCATGAGAATTTCTAAACTATAAATTTATAGAAGAATAAGTAGGGAGTAATTAAGAGGTAATAGTTGTATATAAATATCTGAAGTTTTACTGAAAGAATCAGATAAAGAGATGACTAGAACAGAAGAAAAAGAGTATGAGGGTAGTGGAAGGGCAGTTGGAAAGAAATATTCCCTCTTGGTAATATTTGTGGACTTGGTTTAAAAATAAAAAATCGATCAGATAGAAAACAGTCTTGGAGCCACTGCCAAATGTTTACATATATTCATGAATCCTTCCAGACTTAAGAGAGATTTTCTCTGTGAAGACTACAGCATTAAATTACTTAGGTCAGCCTACACTATCCAGAAGTGAGAGGCTAAAATTCCCCTTACACATGTGCTTTTCTCTGTACCAATAAGACACCTTGCAGTTTCTAATCCTAAGAATTAAGAGTTTACCAGTCTTCATGGGCTTGAAGTCTGCATACGTAAATTTATGATTTTTTTTTTTTTTTTAAATCACGACCTGTGATTAACAGTTTCATTTCATTTATCAGAATCCCCTATCTCTCCTGGAAAAATAGGATATTTAAACTGAAATGCAGTAGATCCCTATTTTAGTAGTCTGATAAATTTCACCACACCTGACCAGAGTGACATTCCCAGTCTATTGCATTTGATTTAATACTTTTAAACTTTGTTATAATAAGTTCGTCTGGGAAAAAAATTGGAACTACAGATGTGCATCTGTACAACTCAAAAAATACGGCATCCTTCCAGCATGGCCTGCTTTCTTCAGCCTGGAAGAAAAAACTGAAGGAGAGAAACTTGAGCAGTTGCCTTGCAGCAGGAGTCAGACACTGACTCCAAGATCAATGGTTTAGGCTGGCAGCGATCCACAGTAGCGACAGAAGGCATCCCTAATAAAATCCAGTCTGGGAAACTGAAGCAGATGATACAGGTATGTGAGAAACTGTCCCTGAGTGGTTGAGGGTACTGTCTCTCTTAAAATATTGCAGAACCAGCCCTCTTGCAGTCTGTTGTAGTGGGGATAGTCAGTTGTCAAGCCTTGTCCGTTATCTGCTCATGAGCAAGGCATGTTTTGTATAACATAAACTTTGGTATAACATAACGTGTGTATAACATATGTATAACATAACCTTTGCTTTCTTCTCTCACAGTGCTATTTTTGCCATCTTCTGGCAACAGCAACAGCTTTCCAAGGGCAGGTTGCTAGATAAATCTGTAGAAAAATATACATATGAGCTTCCAAAATAAGCATGTATTTGAGTTTTAGCATTAAAAATCACACATATCAGACACACTCTTATGATTTCTGTTTGCCTACCTTCACATTTCTTCTACTCCTTTGGCTACAGGCCCTGAAAAGTAATTGCTGATAAGAAATGTTATTCAGGACAGATAGAAATGTTAATGATTATGTCTGTGCTACACCTGAGATCATGTAATAACCTGTGTCTTACAAGGGCTAATTATATAATTAGGCTGCGATATGGATGAAGTACAGCAATCATAAAGCCCAAGCTGAAGGACGGAATTTTGATGTATACACTTCTGATAGAAATTATTCTCTTAACTACTGTTTCAGCATTTAAATTTGCAAACAAGTAGAAATGCAGGATACTTTTTCAATGACTGTTCAGAAAATAAATATTTTTTCAGTGTTTTATCCTGCTTACTTTCATAAATTATCCATTTTTAGATTTCCTTTACATATCTGAAGTAATTGGCAAAAACAGGACCCAAATTTTCTGTCATAAAGCCAAACGTAATATTTATAATTCTGAATGAAAGTTCTGCTTTTCTCACACATCAGTATTCAGCTGAACAACACATATGACAGCCAAGAATTTGGTGAAATAATTTTTTAGCTTTCTAGAAAATCTTTTGCTGACTGCTAAAACCTATGGAAGAGAAAAAAAAATGCATTATATCCACCTTTTTTCATATTTCCATAAGTTTCACCTTTAATTTATTACCAGAGAGTATTGGGCTATATCTGTTAGTTTTTGGTCTGAACCATAATAGGCTTTTTTTTTTTTTTTCCCTTTTATTCTTTAGCTGTACAGGTCTTGCAAATATTGGCATCAAGCATCTGATATTCTTGCACCTTTTTCATTTTACATAGTAGAAATAGCATTTAACATCACCAATTTTAGAAAAAATATACTTACTAATACCTCCCAGAAAAAAATAGAATAGGTAATGTTTTATTTTTTTAGATAACATTAATGAATGATGGAGTCTGGACCTGGTAGAGTATTTTGACAACCTAGTGATGGTGGTTTTGTTTTGAGTATAAAGTAGGCCAAGCTCTAGTTCATTCATGGGTTTTAACCCTGCAAGCCTTGCTGAGGCAGAAGAGGTAAAACAACTACATATGTCCATGATCACAACTAATATATGGCATGTAGTGGCAGTGGTTCCTTCGGCTCTTTAGGATTAGTGTTGCTCCATTCTGAAATAACAATTTCCTGTCTAAAAGCTCTACTGCATTTAAATTTTATGTAGATCCTGCAGATGAGATTTTAATCCCCTTTCTTGATCCTTCATTTCTTCTAGAGTCTGTGCCTACTGTTAGACCCTTTTAAAGTCTAATTATTGTATTTAAGTGAACATTTGAGCTTTTGAGTTCAGTGAGAACTTCACACAGGAGAAGTCACTAGATTCCCAGCAGATATTTTGCTGACTTCACCTAAGGAAACCAGTAACAGGATGTCAGGAATCCTTTTCCGTTCTGATCCCTTAGTGGGGGTTTTCTCGTGCTCTGAAATCTCTGCCAGTTAATATCTGCAGTCAGAGACCACCATTAAAAAGACTTCCTCTTCTAGTTTCTGTTTATCATTATATGGAAAAGGAACATCAACTTTTCAAGGTTTACTTTTTTCTTGCATTTGAAATGGTTACTGTGAGTCATCACTTTTAGGCACAAGGCTAAATAATTTTTTATTTAAAGTTTTTAAGCTCTTTAATGTTACTGCCTATATGACAAATAATTAAGTAAGAGCTTTAATATAAAGGCTTCATGTTTTCCTGGGGAAAACTGTCCTGAAAATAGGGTTGGCATTTCAGAACTGCAGGCATCTGATGTTCTACCAGATACCAGTGAATAACAAAATTAATCCAATAATATGCAATTCCTTTAAAAGAGAAGATGTAATAGATCTTACTTGCTGAATTAATTGATTTTACATGTAAATGTAATCCTTTTCTAAAGACAGATTTGTTCCCAAGGATACAATTTGAAGTAATGAGGTTGCCTAAATCTGATGGTGTTTCTATCCCATGTTTGAAAGCTTCAAAGATGAAAGAAAAATTTACAATCATTTTGCAGTTGAGTTTAAATAATTAATTTGCTTGCTTACTGTTCAAAGCATACTAATAAAGTGAAATTTCTTTCACAGTGAAGATTTCACATTCAAAAATAGTAAATGTGGCTAGGAAATATAATTTACTGAGCTAATTTTTGATTATCCCATTCAGAGTTACTGCCAATGTTGTGGAGACTGTGTTGCTGTAGAATTTTCCAAAGTGTGCAGTGCATTCCTGTTGTTTGGTCATGTGCTGTGCAAACAGATCTAAGGCATAAGATACTTGATGTGAAGAGGAGATGTGGATGAAGAACTTTAGACCATATGTATCTCAAAGCTTAGGAAAAATACAATTTTGTCTATCCACAGGGACTGCACACTAGATGTCACATTGGAATCCATAACAGAACTTGCATGGTCTTCATGAGTGATAAGGTTACTTTCCATTAAGCCAATTTTTAATTTTTAATTAAGAGGGAATCTTTAAAGGGGCATTGAAGGGCTAGCACACTACAGATGTAGCTATTCTAGCTAGTAATGTGCCAAAAAATGCAACAAACAGGTGCTAAGATTAAACTTTCATGAATTGGATACCTAAGAATAAAAGATGTTCAATGATGTAGCATCACAGATTCAATTTTAAACACTTGAACATGAAATTTCCTCCCATTTTGATGGAAGTCAGCTGAATTATTTTAGTCAGAGCATGGGTGAAAATGTTGATACCATTTAATAACTCCCTAGCCTTGAGGAAAACATAGTGGGAGTGTGATAATGAAAATGTTAAGTCTGATTTATTCAGAAGTGACACGGTGATTGGCAAGATGAATGACTAGTTGCTTTGCTAGATGAGGGGTTTCTTATGAAAAGCTCCTTAAGATGGCAAGTTGGTGTCTGTCAAATACAAGGACACTTTCATATTTTGTATACACTTTATCATTACATTAGCAGAAAATACTGATGCTGAGCAGGAGACAGTTTATTAGAAAAAAAATGTAGAGCTAGAAGAGTTGATTTTCTGCAGAAAGATATATGTATTACCATTGTTTCAGATACTTGGGGTGAACTAAGTGAGAAAAGTTTGTACTAGAAGGAACAGACAATATTTCAAAGGAAGTATGAGGATGTAAGGATGCATTCATCAAATCTGAAAATACCTTAGCGACCCTGATATCTTTTAGTCCTGAAAGCTAAAGGTGGTCAAGATCATCTTTTGAATGAATGATTCTATTTGTTAATATGTGGATTTGTAAATCTACTGGATTATGAGCTTCACTGAAAACAAATAGCTTTTGCAAGTTGTTCCCTTGGGAAACTACTGAAGGCATGTGCTACCACTGCATGCCGACTGTAATCAGTTTGATATTGTGTTAATTATCGCACATACAGATACCCACATGTTATTATTTGAGATATTGTAGTAGATACTTCATAAAAATAAAATTGTGTACCAATGGTTTTAATGCCTTCCAGAAGATGACATTAGAATTGTAAAACTGTTGTCAGCTGAAGCACATCACTTTGCACTACAGTATGACTGTAATTCCCCAATATGTTTGCTGCTTGCTGTGGCTACCTCTAAGCTCACCCATTGTTCAGAGAGTTGAAAACTAAAGTTCACAGTACCTGTTAGGGGTTTCAGTGAGTATTACTACCTAGGTGACATTGGTTCTAAATTTATAAGGTAAAAATATGGTAGAAACATGTCATACTCATAATGAGTATGACCAGAATAAAGCTTTTGCTTTTTACCAGTTTTATTTATCTTGTAATATTGGAATAAATGGCTGCATTTCAAAGTATTTTTAGAAACCTTAACACATTTTTTTAGTGTTATTAAAGATTTCCATTCTTTAATTGGAGATGTGAGCTGCTGCAATTCCACAGCATGAACACTTTCCTTATTAGAATATTAAGCAAATATTCCACACTGTTGAGGTTTAGAAATAAGAGTGGCTCTTCACATTTGCATAAGTAAACTTAGCAAGGTTGTAGATGGCAGCATCTTATTTCTCTGGCATAATTCTCAATTACTTCTGAGATAGCCTTCCTTTCTTAATTGCTCATTAGAATACTTAGGAATTGTAAGAATTTCTAGGAGTAAGAAATAAAATAAGTTTTCTCTTTCCCTCGGAATATTTTTTTCTTCTTAATGTATGGTGCCTAACCATGAAAACTCTAAGCTTGTAAAATAACTTTAAAAGAAATTAATGCTTCATTAAGTCCATATAATAAATTTACTTCTAATTGTTTAGATGAAACAGTATTTTGTTATAGTTGTGTTTAAAATGAATTTAATTTTAAAATTTGAGGTTATTCAATTTTGTGTAAATAACATAGGACATTAAGTTAGATACTCAAATATGGATAATTGTGGAACTATCATCTTTGATAGGAAGCCATTATTATTCTTTTCTTCGTTATAATAATTTAAATTTACATTTCCAGTAATTAGCCCTGTATTGTGCAAAGGCTTTGATCATATACAGATCAATAAAAGTTACTTAAATTAGTGGCCTAAACAACCAAAGAAATACCAATTTTTCTAAATGGCAGGTTTCATCCATCAGTGTACTGCTAGAGCTGTTCTTAAACCTCTACATGATTTTAAAACTAGGAGGTGTATGCTTAGCTCTGAAATAGAGCTAAATAAATATTCAGCTATTTTTTCATGTTATGGTGTGTTTAGCTCTTAAGTTTTTTGCATAATGTTAGAAGGGAAAATCAATTAGTCTTTCTAAACACATTTTAAAATCAAATTTTCTGATTAAGGGTGTTAGACCAGCACAGAGTCTCATTATCAAAATGTCTGTATGCAAATGTGTTTCAGGGTTTAAACCTTTTCAGATGTTGGTGTCAAAGGAAAAATAAAAACCAATTTGATTCAATATGGTCAAGAGAGAAATAAGAATATGCTGACTCATGAACTTCTCCATCACATAATATAAATTTGAGATGTGAATAAATTATGCCATTTTTGGTATAAATCAAGGCCAAAGATTTTGAAATATGTAGCAAATTGGCTTGAAAAGGCAAATTGGGGAGGCCATCAGAAGGCACTGTTAAAAATTACGGCCAATTTCTGGGCATTTGAGTCCGCATAAGGGCACTGTTCTGTGGGGAGAAGCTCAGCAAGCTTTCAGCGTGATTCTGCTTGTGCCTGAGGGGAGCGTGCCTGATGTAGAGCGTGCAGCGAGCACAGAGGCCCGGCCAGCGCTGCTCTCTCAGCAGGCAGCGAGTGCTTCCCCCGGGCCCACGCGTGCCCGTGGCCCGAGGGCCGGTTTGCTGCTGCTGGCCGGGCAGGGCTGGCCGGGCAGCCTGACAAATCACGCCTTTCACGCTCACGAGGAGCCCGCAGTCCTGCTGCCAGGGTCTCTCGCTGCCGGGCCACACGAGCCCGTGTGCAGCACTCCAAAATCCCTGCTGTGCTCCGAGCTCAGCCGCTGCTGTGGCTGGTGTCTGCTGATGTCTCAGTCAGCCCAACTAGAAAGCATGTTATTGTTCATGGTATTCACTAGGGGTTGCTACCCCTATAATTTGCTAGTCTTGGGTTAGGTTGAAAAGGCTCCTCTTCTGATACGTGCGTTTGATTTTAATTATATTTTACCATCCCAGCTGCTATAGAGTTTGTGATGGTGTGTCTGAAGACTAAGTTGTGCCATTCTGTTTTGTGCCAACTGTATAATAATTTCTATTCACTAAGAGTTCAAGTTGTGTTAGTAGCAAGAAGCTTCACTTGCAAAGTAACATACATCAGAGTATTCTAAGTTGGATCTGAGAGATTAGGTCAAATGTTTTCACTGAGTAAATTAGCAATAAGAAGTCATTGGAGAAGAAAACAAAAGTGGAAAGCAAACTCCGACAAATTGTCTGAGTTTCTGAAATGGTAACTCTTGCGAAGCTCTTTTGATCTTACCTGAAAGGATTTGGTAGGTTGTAACATAACTACTCAATATTTAAAGAATGTACCTTTACATCCATAAATAAAAACCACAGTGAGCAAGAAACATCAGTGAAGGAAAGCGTTTACTGAAAAGAAGGAATAATACTTTGTAAATAATGGATTTAACTTTTTTTCAAGATAAAGCACACGCACAATTTCATTGACTTCAAGTTTGTACTATGCAGCATGCATGGGAGAATAGAGAATACATGAATAAGTTTCTGAAATTAAACATGCATGCCTGATATTATGTGATTATGCTTCTGCAGTTTGACAAGCAAGCTGAGTTAAAACTAATCTCTCTGGTGACCAGGAAAAAAAAAAAAAGAGGAATTGATTAACTGAAATTCTAGCTGAATAGAATATTCTGCTTGGCAAAATATTGCACCAGTAGGGAAATCAAATGTAGACACTGAAGAAGTTATTTTTCAGTAGAGATGCTGTAAGATCTTTGACCTCATGCTGATCATTACTGTTTGTACAAAGCACTACTAATCACCTGGGATCTGAAAGGCTGCATTTCTCTGTCAGTGAACCTGTTCTAGTTAAGTCCTGGCTTTCCATGATCTAGCCTGCAGTGACTGTGCTTCCTGCTGTTTTCATTTCCCGACCGACATACATGTTGCTGCTGTAGATACCTCTGCATTATGGTTCAGGTATGACCTTTATCTTTTTTCCATCCTTCTGGATTTAGTTGAAAAAGGAAAAGGAGAGCTATTGAATGTATTTTAAGGGTTAAATCTTTAGTTTTCAGCACATTTAGAAATGTGGGATTTTGTTTAAAAATTAAATATAGTCCAAAAGGTACTGTTCGACTTCAAGATACCTGAATCTGCCATTTATCATTTAATAAAAGTACTCTTGAGACATTACTGTAGAAGAAAATTTTAAAAAGTAGCTTTTGGTATGAATATGCTTAGATAATGTTGAAGAAAGTTTTTATCTATTAAGCCATTTTTGTGCTCACTGATGAAAATAATGAATGTATTAATGGAATTAAGAAAAGGTAATATTCTATGCAAAGCATAATAATAGCTAGGGAGTTAAAAGATTAATAAAACAAATGTTCAAAAGTTAATCAATAAACTATCTTTTTAATATCTAAAGATTGACACTAATACTTGGTTTTTCTGCTCTTAAGAAAAAAAGTAATTTCACTTGTTTATTGCACTTTTAAAGTTAAAATCTTTGGAAAGAAGTTGTTCATAATGTAGCAGGGTGTCTTTTTTGGCATTCTACTTTTGCTTCTTTTTTTTTAAACTCACAATTACTAGGAAAGTTTAAAAAAATACTGAATGTGAATAAAAAAAAAAAAAAAACCTCAGTTTTTTGAATAAGGGGATCTCAATTTGGTCTATTCCTTTTCTTCCATGATATGGTGGAGTCCATTATTCCCTTTCTACATAATTTTGTTTCAGAAAATCCAAATTTCAGTCCACTTAAATCAGGTCAGCATGATTATAAATAATAATTTGTGATAGCCATTCACTGATCTTAATTTGTGGTAACATTAAATAAGTGTGAACTTTTTTTTACACAGGTAGTGTTTTCTTTTACTCCAAACTGTGACTTCATCCCATTGCTGAAGATGCTTCTTTGAATTGCTCTTGCTCATGAAAGGTCATTGGTGCTATCTACTGCTTCTTTCCCATAACATACTTTTTTGTTTATTTTTCTCTTAATTACTTTATGAGTCATTATTAGACATGGTAAGATATGGGACAAATCTTCTGGCTTATTTACTTAAATACAGTTAGCTGCTGAAAAGAGGTGTGCTTACTGTGTAGTTATTTAGGGTGGGAAATCCATTTCAGCCAAGATGCAGAGAATCTGCTTTGTTAAGCAACCCTTGATTGATGCCTCTTTAGCCAATTTGCACTGCCATTGTCACTTCCTGGCAGAGGTTTTAGGATTTCTAAGGGTTTATTATATACTACTTAGCACTGTGCTGATCTGTGCATTGTGCACCGTGTCCTGTGTCTTTCTTTATTCTGGGACATGTCAAGCTTGGCGAAATGTGTTTGAGGCTGGAGAGGAAATTTTGTACCAGGACCCTGTCAAGAGACAGCAGTGTTTTTTATAAGATGGCACAAGCAACACAAAAGTCTATTTCTTAAGCTGCTGACTTCAGGTTACCAAATGGAGATGAAGTGGTCACACAGTTAATTTGTAAGAGGAAATATGTATAAGAACACAAAGAGTAATTACATGAATAACCCTTGCTCCATGTGTCTCCTTTGTTTTGAGAGTTGATTAGAAGCTTTGATTGACACTTTTGTAAACACTCTGTTGAAGTGTGAAGATACTGGTGTGCTGTGTGACTGAATGCTCCATTTAGAAAGAAACACAGGTAGTTAACCTGCCATTACAGCAATGGTGCAGGTGTCCTGAAAAATGAGTAAAATCAAAGCTAAAGCCACTGATAAAGAAAGCTCACATTTCTTGGTCCTGTTCTGCAACTGCACAGAGTCAGAGTCAATTACACATGCTTACCTGTCCACACTCTGACTGCTGTGTTTACAGTCTGGTAGAGTGACTTTGAGGATAGCAGAAGAGCAGGATGAAGGACAGAAACAATTGATTTTTCTCAAAGCAGAGTTCAGGACTGAGAATGTGTATCCAAAATGATGATAGGGAAAAATACCTAATCATAATCACAGCTATTATGTACCTGACTGGTACATTTCAGTGTTTAGGGTTGGTACCTGTGATTGACTTGAAGCTGGTTTTAGTTAATTTGGATTTAAAATTTTGGCCTTAACTGATATTGACCTTATGTGCATCGTTTTTCTTTTTTTTTTTTTTGTAGCAGTGCTTAATGGATGCTTTTGAATTGATTCCTTGATTTCAAAATGGGAATAAATAAAAAATAAATAATAATTCTTGATAGATTTACTTCCTATTACATAGGCTGCCATGTGTTTTCTCAATATAATACTAGTTCTGTTCAATTTTGAGCTTCCTTCTAACTATGCTTAAAATCTGATCCTTTGCTCAATCTGTTCCATTTTATTGAAAGCAACACTGTAATCCATAATTTTATACTTTTACACAATTTTTAGAGTAGCTTCATTTTGGCAGCTTTTGGTTGTCTGTAATCTTCATTTTCATACCCATATTATTTATATGTTGGCAATCTCTCTGTGTTCTTATGCAGACCCTTTAATCTGCCTTCTGTAAAAAAAACCAAACTGATGGCTCCCTTCAACTTTTCCTTTCCTTTATTTTTTTAATTGAGAGTATGTAAGAACTTGTACCTAATGGCCAACTTTCTGCAAGTGGCTTCAGTGAATACAGAGAAATGAGGCTGTCTGCATCAGTAGGCTTAGATTTGAGATTGATGATATTCCTTGTGTATTTGGGGCCCATTTTTACAAACACATGAGAATCTGATCACTGTCTTACAAGACTTTAATTTCTTTTCACTGTCTGTATTCTTCATAGCTGGAAGTGTTCAACTGGTTAACTTTTAGTATTTGTTCTGTGTTGCTTCAATCAGAAGCTGGTCTCAGTTTTTTATAAAGTTTCATTTAATTTTGACTGGTTTTAAAAACTTGTATTTCTGCTTCAGAATTTGTGCAGGAAAAGTTTGACAAAAGACACTGGCCCACCACTAAATTACTCCTTCCATTCTGCATGAATACATACTTCTCTAGCTGCTCTCACTGGGATATTAATAGCCATTTATTGCTTTCAGTTTTAGAAAGTGATTTTGTCTGCAGATGCAGATTTGTGGACTTTTCAGCTCTCTCTCTCTTCCCTTGGCTTCCCAGCTCCCTCTCCCCACTTTTTAAATTTATTGTCTTTTTTCTCCCTGACTCAATTTATCTTCACGTGCTAGAACAAAAATTAGCCTGAGGATTTGGTTTAGTTTTAGTATCATTGCTTCATGTCAAGAGATTTTTAAAAGGCATGATAGTCTTTTTGAGATATGGGAAAGATCTGATGTATATTGGCATGCTGGTCACTCTCACTTTAACTTTCTTTAGAGGTCAGAAAATGCATATCCAGAAAGTGCCAATCCACATCACACTTTTCAGGAAAACAGTATTTTTTCCATTGTTTTCTTGTTTCATATTAATATCTCTGAGCCCCAACCTTTACCTCAGAAAATGGTCCATTCGCTTGGGACATATGGACATTATTTAAAACACTAGTGCTGTACTTAGTACTCATGAATTTTTGGCTAGATCTTTTGCTCTCACAAGGAGTGTGAAAGGTGGTTAATACTGACAGATGAAGTCAGGAATGTGAATAATATTACATCATACGAAACCAATTGAGAGCCTCCTCCAAGGTGATGAGCTCCCTTGTCTAACTGAAGACTACATGGACTCCACATATTTCAGGACAGCAATCTGTAAGATTCCCTCATTTTATAAAGAAAAAGGATTCTAAGGAAGTTGGAAAAATCTATTTTCTGTGATAGAATCAGGCACACTGAAAAAAATATCATTAAATTAGTTTATATACTGTGGTCTAGTGCTTTTGTGGAGTTGCATTTAAATACCAAAGAAAAAAGACAAAAAATGCCAGCAAAAGCTGTATTAATTCTTGCTACTTTTAGAAAGGCATTTTCTTATTGTTGTCCTGGATATTTCTTTTTGCTAGTAGAATTTCTTAAGAAGTAACATTTTCGAAATCAGGTAGTTAAAGCTAAATTATTTGAACTAATATTACTATCTGTTTTGATGAGTATGTAGTCTTATTTTAATGTAAATTTCCTAAATTCTTTTATCTGCTAGTATAATAAAAGCTTTCTACACCTGAGAAGGAAAACTACTAGTTTTCACCTATCATTTTTGTTTGCTGCTCACAGCTCTGCATTAGTATTCAGAATCAGCATTAATCATGAAGCATTTAAAGATTTTTCAAACAATCAAACCCATCATTTTACTGAAAGAAGATATTGAGGCATAAAGGCAGCATTGTGAAATAAAATGTATAATTGCTGTCATTGTTGCCCACTTTGGAATTTCAAAAGAAAATATCTTGGGTAATGGAACACAATTTCTCAGTATTCTTGAAAATTGAAAGGCTAAATTTTGTTTTTCCCAAAAGATTGTAAAGAACAAATGTCCAGTCCCTTCAGCTAGAAAAAATATGTTGTCAGTAACATGACCCAACAATTGTAGAAAAGCGTGTGTGTTGAGAGGGGTTCATACTTCTATAAAGCTAGATAACTGCCTGGCAAAACTTATGTGTTTAGCTTTATAGGCTGTGCTTGGATCTTTTGAATGGAACCAGTTGCAGTGCACACTTGTGAACATACAGAATCTTGCTTTATGAGTCAAGGGTGAAGGTCTAATGCCACAGATTTGGCTGAAGGACAAACATCTCTGCAGCATTCTGGGAACATCCACTGCATGTAGTGAATAAACCTGATTGAAACATTAATGTGAAAGTATAAGAAAAGGGAAAGTATAAGAAAAAAACGCATAGGAAGACTTCGGTAGCTACTATGTAGCTGAGGTTGGCAATTGCAAAGATCCCTAGCACAGCTTTGACCAGAAGGCAGACTGCGATTCAGAAATGAGTTGCCTAGAACTGGTGAACTTATCCTTGAACAACTGTTTTTTAAATGGAGAAAAAGAGGTCCTCAGTAATGCTTTTGGAAACAGTACATACTAATATGCACAACAGAAACTAAATAAGCTATCATTGTCAATAAACAATATTTTTGTCCCTATTTATTTGTATTAATAATGGTGATAAACCAGGCTTTTCAGCTTTTAAAGAAAAACTAGATAAGATCTTCTCCCCATTTCTCTCCAGTAGTATTCTTTCTGGATTATTTCGTGCACAAGCTCCAGAACTTTTTTGGTGACTTAAGTATTATTGTGCATCTGAATATTGTAAGCAAATTATCTGGAGCATCTATATATACAAACCCATGTGACATTCCTTGAGTGTGTTACTTGATACTTCCCAGATGTTTGTACTGGGTCCAATTCTGTTTAACAGCTTCATTAATGCCCTAGATGATGGGACACAATGCATACACAGCAAGGAAGGATGGGGAGGTGTGGCTGATATACCAGATTTTTGTGCTCGACTGGATGTAGAAATGATCCAACAGGAACCTAACGACATTCAACAAAGGGAAATTCCATGTCTGCACCTGCAGAGGACTAACCCCATGCACCGCTACATGCTGGGGGATCAATAGCTGGAAAGCAGCTTTGCACAAAACCCTGGTCAGTCCTGGTGGACAAGCTGAACTGCAATGTGTCCTTGCAGCAAAATAGGCAAAAGGTGTCCATGGACACAGTAGAAAGAGCAGTGCCAACAGGGCAAAGGTGGAGGTCTTTCCTCTCTACTCAGCACTGACAATACTGCATCTGGAGTGATGTGTCCACTAGTGACCAGGCATGGAGCAAGTTCAGCAAGGGGCCATTTTGGTGATGAAGAATTGGAGCATGTTTCAGATGAGGGAAGTCTGAGACAGCCAAGACTGTTCACCCTGAATCTGTTGCGGGGATCTTGTTAGGGTGTACAAGTTCCTGATGGGAAGGTAAAAGTAGGCAGAGACAGACTGTTCTCAGAGATATGCAGTGAAAGGCCAGGAAAGAACAAACTAAAATGCAGGGAATTCTGTTTAAATACAAGGAAAGCCCATTTTCGTTATGTGGGCTCAAACATTGAGGTTTTGGAGTCTAACCTTGGAGGTCTTCAAACCCGGACTGGACACAGCCCTGAATAACTTGGTCCTATTTAACCTGCTTTGATCAAACAGCATATCTCCAGTGGTCACTTCCAGCCTCACCTATTCTCTGGGGCTGTGATTCAATGAGTATATGTTATCTGATGTCTAAGAGCAAAGCCCAGGTAAAATTGCCAAAAGTTATTTGTTGAATTGGCCTTTCCTCTACTGAAAAGCAGTCACAGAACCCTAGAAGAGTTTTGGAGTTACATAGGGAGGATATTTGGGAGGAGAAACAAAAATGTGAACTCTGTTCCTCATGTTGCAGTGGGAGGAATGATGGTACAAACCCAGGAACATTCATTTTATGTTTTAAACTAAACAATGTCTTAATTAGCGCCTTCTAACTCAACTAACAAAAATCTTGCTCACTGGAATTTCCAATCTCTAATGATAGAAAGTTGCTCTTCCAAATGAGATGGATTTTTAATTAAAATTACTCTCATCCTTGAGTGGTATACTTTGTCACAATAGGACCTCATATTTCATAACTTTGAAAGCTGCCTAATTCTAATTTTTTCCACTTTATAGGAAAAAAGCTGAGGGTCCAAGAAAATGTGTGCTAAGAATTTACGGACATAACAGATTTCAATATCTCTAAGTAATTAATTAAGTTATGCTTGTCTCTTTCATTAAAGGCACCATTAGACAGCCAGATGCAAAAGATGACTGTGGCAAATGGTTTTCCAGGTAATTCTTGATAATGTTAAATGTGGTTGTCATTTCAAATGATCACTATGCATCTTTTCTTAAATATTCATCCATCTACTTGAGCTGCCTGCTCAATAAATTGTATGTGGAAATCATTAGGGTAATTTCATGGAAACATTTCCCCCAGTTTAACTATCTGCGGAATGTTTTCTCTGTTTCTGTTTAGTTTTTTTCTTTTTCATTCTCCACTGAGATTGGTGAAAAAAATCTATATTACTGATACTTCTCTCTTCCTTGTTCCTTATTACATTTCTCCCTATTTCAAACTTCTTTTGGAGACAAAGTATACTACTGATGTGCTGAGTAGAAAATTGTAACTCTGTGCAAAGGGCCATACATTGCTTTCAATTTCTGCTCATGCTTCCCTTTAGTTTTAGTGAGAGAAGTGCAGCAAATGTTGATGGGGGCACTGGTTCCTGTCATAGCACAAGACTGAACTAAAGCACATGTTCCTTTCTGTAAATGTACACACTTTGCCAAGTGAAAGCCCATATTATTTAGGTTATTTTTCACATCCTCTCATTGTTATAAATTTTACTCTATACAGAAGCTAGAGCAGGAGAAGAACTAAATTAAGGATTTTTTCATCTTGACTTTTTGAAAAAAGATTGGTTGGTTACTTGCATTTTTCAGTGTTGCCATTATATGAGAAAGGAGATGTGCTGATAAAGAACACAGAATGCAAAATTATGGCTGCTACTGAGTGCTTCATACTGGCAGGGGTGGACTGAGAGGAGCAGATAGTGTGGAACAGTGACATTCCCAGCCTGAGAGGAAATTCATTGACAGGCACCCTCTAAGTTGAGAGTGCACATTGTATGTGTGGTGAAAATGGCATTCCTTAATGTCCCTAATTTGCCTTATGGCTCCTGGAGGTAAGAAGCTTGTGAATAGCCTTGACTAAGTCTCTCACTGTGCCTTGTCCACACAGTGTATCTGCAGACTGTAGGATGATGCATCCTATTACTTTTGTCAGCACTTCACTCTCTATTTAACCCCTCTGAATTAATTTTATAGTATTGGGCTTTCTTCATTTTCTTTTGAGTAAAACCTGCTTGTGTAATAGTGGTGAGGGTATTCTGTCCTGTAATTTCTGTCTCAATCTTGTTGCTTATGCTGGTTTTTTTAAACTCAGGAATTGCAGCACGTTTTTAGTCCCAGTCTTTGAAATTAAAAGAAAAAAGGTTCTCTCCAGGATGCAACTGTCACCAGTGCTTAGAAATTTGCCATTGTTTTCTTTCAGAACATACTGTCTCTGTCAGTTTTTTCATTTATTATTATATTTCCTTTTGACAGACATTTTTCTTTTATTTAATGGTATTTAAGCAGGTAAATAGGAGACTCTTTGAATAGCATATTTTATTAAAACAAAGCACCTAATTAATTTCTCCTCAGGTTATGTGCTCCAGTAATCTTTAATGCAAACTCCTTAAAAATTGTGTTATTACAGGTAGGAAGAAATAATGTAAACTAGAAATGTCAGGTGCTTTTTGAAAGACAATTTTTTCTCTGCTTTTTAAAAGAGTCAGTGTACTAATTGTTCATTGTGCACATTATATATTTCTTTAACTTCATTAGCTAGGAGCTGTTATGAATGGGAGCCTTTAAAAACAGGGTCAATTTGACTAAGTATATGCCACAAAAGTGAAATCATTATCAACTAATCTAACTTCCCTTATATGATCTTTTATAAAGCATTAAAAAAAAAAAAAGAAAAAAAGATAGTATTGGTTCTTGTGTATATTCCCTGGAAACACAAGAGTTATGAACTACATACTTGGAGAACAGGAAGCTAAGTGTAGTGCCTCACAGGGATATTCAAGTGGGGAAGATACTTATTTCAGTTTAAAATATCCTAAAATAAGGTAAATATCCTAATAATATTCTCAAAACATAAAGAAGAAGGAGAATAAGTTAACAAAGATGAGTAATAGTAACTCCTTCCATGCCCATTTGATTCCCCTTGAGTGTACTAGAACTTTTAGGTGCTTTCAACACTGCTCAGACACCGCATGGAAGTGTGCAGTGAGCTGCAAGCTTTTGAATAAAAGCAAAAGGGACAGACAGAAACTCAAGTTTAGCAGAGAAAAGAGAGGCATTCAGGACAGCAAATCCGGGGCAGATACAGGAGGAAAACAGACTGGTGGAGAAGATAATTTAGGGAGCTCAACTATTTAAGTGAAGAAGAAATGGGGAAGAGTAGGCATTTTGGGCTAGAGATAGTGATAAAGTAGCTGGGAGCAAAGATAAGGGTTGGCTGTTTGACAGCTGACTGGGAAAGCAGGTAGATGGGGATTGTGCAGATGCCCTGCTGAGAGACCCTGTATGGTATATCCAGATAAATTAGGATTAGGAAGGCAAGGGCAGGATTGTGGTGAATGTGCAGAAGGGTTGTATCCACTGAAGTTCACTTTCTTTCTGAGCTCTGAATGGACTACAAGGCTTCAGAGACTTATGGTTCCTCTGTTGTCAGTAAACTTCCTTTGAAGGCAGCCTTTGATTTTGTGATCCTTCTGCTATATTTTCAATACATTTTACAGTCCAAATGGCTATATCCTCTTTGCAAGATTTTTATTTGTCAAAAAAACGATCATTCCCTGTCACCATGTATATTTCAGTGAAACTCTGGACACTTGGAAGATCTTTAGGTTCATTGTATTTTCTTCTTTCTGACTTGCCCAAACTTCTCTTTGGCAAACCATCTAATCAATAAATCTGCTGTATAGACACCCTGAGTATTCCCACATAGTCACCCTAAGGCAGAGTTTTGGTTGATCAGTTTTTTTTTTTCTTCTATTGTTCTGAACAATTGAAAACAGCTCTTCCACAAAGTGAAGCTACAGTCATTCTAAGATAGAAGAAAGAGAGAGCTGTTGGCATAGAACTTCTGTCTTTCTTGAAAGTCATTATGTAGTGGACAGAATGGTGGATATTGGATCTAATTATTGCCCTAAGGATTTTCTTACTGCCTTTGTACTCCTTTGCAACACTGGGTAGTTACTCAAGCCATACTTCTTACAAATGGTTAATAAATGCAATTCTCATTCTTCAGAGTAAGAGCTCGAAATTTCCGTGGAAATATCTGGCAGAAATGCCAAGCACTTTTAACCGAAGCCAATGAGAATGCTATTCTGAATGGATAAAGTACCATATAGCAATCACCTTGTGAAAAATCATTCACTAGAGTTATCAAGTTAGGTGTGAAAATTAATAGGATTTTTTTCCTTAGTCTGTCTATGCCTCAGTCAACTATTTGTAAAATGGAGTGATATCATCTTTCATTTTGCTGGCTGTTTTATAGATTGATTAAGTTTTGTGAAGCAGTCCTCTTTCTGAGAAGTGCCATAGAAAGTTCAAGACAAACGAACAGATTTAACAGGTTTGCCATAAGTTTTAAGAGTTTTCAGCAAATATTGACCAGCTGATCATTAATAACTTTTCATTTATTACACGTATTAATGTTACAGGGTTTCTGAGAGGGAGGGAGGGAGGGAAGGAGGGAGGGAGGGGAAAGGCAGTCAGTTAGAAATTGCATAATTTATATACAGGCAAAGTGAACTCATGGTTGAGTAGAGTACCCTAACAATGATGGAGTTTAACTTCTTATGAGTTTGACTGTACAACTTTAGAATTGCTTTCATTTGACTTTGTAAATTTAAACCTGTATTCAAAATGCAACTGTAAAAGCAAGCATTGTTTTAGATGGAGCAAGTTGTTGTTTTATTGAAGATGATGAAAAAATTTCCATCCCTTATAATTCATTCCCCTAACTTTTACCTCCTCTGTAATGAGTGAAATAATATATGACTAGTTTGAATGTCAGCTTAGAAATTAAAAAAATCTTGGTGCTTTATTTCTCCACTGGAACTTCAGCTCTGGCTGTTCTCACGTGACACTCAGGATGGGGTGATGTTCTGAATGAACTCTTTATGTGTGATCATAGAGTCTTTTCAGAATCCCTAATTTTACTCATTATTGTGTCTCCCAGCGATGTGCTTAAGTGACAGGTGGCTCTTCATCAATGCTCCTGCCAAAACCACAGATGATACTGGTGTGTATCTGGTCAACTGCATTTGGCATCCAGGCATGTTACCTTTAGTATGCTTTGAACGGTGGTTAAACGTTCTCTTACTGGGCTCATCAGATTGCTGTGATTGACTACCAGCGATAGTGTACAAAATGTTGTTTAGCATATTAGACCTAGAAATTGCTCGAAGCCAACTTGATTTTCTTTTCTTCACCCAAAAATATGTTCCCCTTATTTTTTTAATGAAAACAAATTTGATTTGATTTCAAAGGTGTTGCAATTAAGTACTGGAATAAGCACTGGAATATGCATTCCTCCCTAGGTGATTTGCATGGGGTGGCCAGTGTTGCTTGTGTGCCTCACAGGTCCCCTTGTTTTTCAGATATACATCAGGGTACATCTAAAGCATCCCAACACTGGATTAAAGGCGTTATGTAATTAAAGTCTACCATCTTTCTAGACAAATAATAATTCTCTTAACAGTGGACGTTGCAAGTTGCAATAAATTTGATCTAGCAAATTCTGATTCTCTTCCACTTTGCACATGCTTCCTTTAAGGGAAATACAGTCTCAAGTTAAATAGACTATGCACACAATATATTTCTTTATCTTCTTTTTGCACAATTTCTTTCAAATTCTCTGTCTCACTTTGTTCATTAATGCTTAATAGCATCTTAAATTGATTTGTGGACAAATAGAATTTCATGGTCCCTTTCCTTGCCATTTTTTGTAACTTTGTCAACAGTTCAGAGTTCTCCTGTATTTTTTGCCCTCAGTCTTAAATTTCTGCCATTTATTCAAAGTATAAGAAGAATGGTAATTTTTACAAATCTGATGATTTAATCATTTTAATACTAATATCATTACTGTTTAATGTTGGGGGAGAGTCTGTTGTTTTGTTAAATAATTTTTATTAAAAAGTCATCTAAGTGTCATGTAGATTATAGGAGCTGATGATGAAAGCAAATAAAAATGGAAATAAAACATTTTCTATTTATGTGGAACCTAGTTGTTATCTGTTCAGATTTCTAGCTGCATAAAATTATTTGTTAACTTGCATCTCCAGCTTTATCTACCAGGCAAGCTGTGCTATCACTGTTGGAGGAACAGTGAGCTTGTAACATAATAACTTTCAGTGAGAAAATTGAAATGTGTTATAAAAATGTATTTTCTCTTACCTAATTGCTTAGTAGTGCCTTGAATTCCAAGGCTGAATGTGAGATGGTCTAGTTTCTAGTTTAGCTGATGTACCTCTATTCTGGGCATGTAGCAATTTCAGCCTGCGTTTTGTTCTGATGTTCATAGTTCAACAACATGAGCTGATTGCCAACAAATTTATTATTAATTTCATGTAAAGGGGAACAGTAAAATTACATCACTTTTCCTAAGAGTAAATCACAGACTGATCCGTAGATAACATTGCTGCAGTTTTGAAACAGCACTTCATAATCAGATTCTTCGTGGAATGCATCTGAACACTCAAGAAGTTGATAACTGCAGCTCAGTAGGTAATTATGCATGGTGTGCAATCAACTGATCAACACGATACAAATTATACTCTTATGCCAGTTTTAATCCAGCAAATTCTACTTCAATCAATGATACTATTATAATTGAATCAAGACTAATAAGACCAGGACTTGACATTTTTCATAAGCAAAATACAGAGTCCTAAATTCATCATTTAATTTTGGTGCTAATTGTGTCATAATGATGTTCAGTACTGCCTGTGGCATTGCAGAGGTGTCCCCTTGTATGAAGGAGGAGGTGATGACTGCTTAGTTCCACACCTTCCTTCTTAGGTGAATTTGTCCTTTAGAGCACTAATACGTCGTTCCTCTGTTTCTTCTGGCAACTCAGATTTGTGCTTTACCTTAAAATGCTAGGCACAGACCTGTTGGATTGGGTCCAGAGGAGGGACACAAAAATAATCAGAGGGCTGGAACAGCTCTCCTGTGACGAAAGGCTGAAAAGATTGAGGTTGTTGGGCCTGGAAAGGAAAAGACTCTGGGAAGGCCTTATTGCAGCCTTTCAATACTTAAAGGGGGCTTATAAGAAGAATGGGAACAAACTTTTTAGCAAAGCCTGTAGCAATAGGACAAGGGATAATGGTTTTGAACTAAAAAAGGGTACCTTCAAAATAGATAAAAGGAAGAAATTTTTTATGATGAGAGCATTGAGACACTGGAACAGGCTGCCCAGAGAGATGTCAGACGTCCCATCATTGGATGTGTTCATTCCAGGGGGTCAGAGCAGATGACTTTTAAAAATTCTTTCCAACCCAAACTATTCTATGATACTATTCTATAATACTGTTACTAGTCCCTGGGATGTCCTTCCACTAGTTGCGTTCTCAGAGTCAGCCAAAGATTGTATCTAAGGATCATTTTGCCAGCATTTTCGTAGGCTTTCAGAATACTGATTTTTTTTTTGTATTTGAGACAGTAGTTTTAGCTGTGTGTAACCTTATGGAAAATCTAACATAATTTGCCACCCTCAGCTAAGGAAATGTAAAGACCCAAGTACATCTTTGCAGATGGTCAGTCCCCTGTGTTCCCAGCTTGCCCTTACAGCATGTACCCACTGGAGAGCAAGTTACCTGACAACTCTACTTCCTTTGAACTGCCAAAGAAGGCGGGAAGAGGAACCTAGGAGTACAGCCCAGAGCTGAGTTTTATACAACTTCATTGTGTGTTATAACAAAAGCTGTTGCACTCTTCTTAAGTTTAATAATCTGGTCATCTTTACTGCCCAGGAGGTACTGTATGGGCAGAAAAGAATATTTCAGCCATCTTTCTAGTATTTTTTCTTTGGAACAGCAGCTCCAATTGTCTTCTGGTACATTGAAGGCACATAACTGGCCAAAAAACTAAATTCCAATAAACTGTCAAGTAGTTACTTAATGTTAGATAACCGATACATGTGTCTTACTGTATCATGAGATGACTTACCATGAGATGACTCTGGAAGTCTGATGAGTGCCAGAGGACACAGAAAACAGCTCCAGGAAAGCAGAGACTTAGACAGCATAGTCATCCTGCCTTAATTTGGTCCTGTTTGTCCTCAGAAGTATCACAATTACCTGCAAACAAGGCCATCCCTGTGATAGTGCTAGTTAATCTCAGTGTGACTTGAACAAAAGGTCCTGAGGAGCATCTGAAAACCCAGCAATATGGGGGGATGACAAAGTCTGCAAGTCTTGGCCCTGAGTCATGCTTTTCTAGCCCACGTATGGGCAACAGCATGAAACATGAGGTGATTTATCTGTTCCCATTATATTCAAGCCTAAAAAATACTATAGAAGCATTCATAAGCTATTCAGAATTCTTAAGCATTGAATTTTTTTCTTTTCATTTTTCAGGATGCTGTTGGTCTCCCTGCTGATTGTTTGATAGATTGGATGTTTTCTGTAACTTTCCATAGCAGGTTATTCTACCTCTCTCTTGGCCCATTCTTCCCTCCCTTGATTTTTGCCAGATTTATATCTGTTTCCTTAGCAAGCTACTAAAAATGTCTTCAAGTCCATTTACAATATATGTTTAATATCAGCTTCATAACATGGAGCAGAATGCAAAATGACCAAGCTATTTTGAATAAACAACTCTAGATTTTCAAATTCATCAGAATCCTTTTTTATTTCCTCTTTGGAAGATCCCTGTCTTTGAATTGTTCGTGCAGTGCTTTGCTGACGGATGTGTTTGCATAATAAGGACTTTGATTTGAATAGATGAATAGCCCTGGGTGTTTGTGTTTTCTGTCCATTTTCATGATTATAGCAGAAAAAAAAGTGCAAGGCCAGTTTTAGCTGAGTAATTTAGCACATGTTCGCATTGAGATTTGATTTTGCTGGATAGTATAAGAGCATGCAACTCAAGTAAATAGCAGAATATCTGAAATGAAAATGAAGGGAAGAAAAAGGAACTTCAGGATGATCTCTTTTGCAACTGTGCAACAGTCAATAACTACAAATTAGTTACAACTTGAGTGACAAACAAACCTCAGGTATACTCTAAAAAGAAACTGTAAAATAAAGCTGCATATTTAGGTGCTCTGACTGTCATCTTTGTGTAACAGCCTCAGAGAAGTGTGTCCTCATATTGTAGCAATTTTTTCTTTCCTTTTTCTGTCAACACTGTGATATTCAGGATCACATGGCAGTGAGAACAATAGCTGCATGAAATATCTAGTGACCTAAGAGAGCACTTTTTCTTATTGAATTTCAGACTCTTTTTACTCCAGTAAAATTCTTTCACATCTTAAATGATTGTTGAAGTTGCATTTCAAATAAGATCTTTACTCATCAGAGCTTCTTCAAAAGAGGTTGAGTTCTGTGGCCTTTGTATTACCTTTTTGGAGAGGTGTGATGACTAAGTGACATACTATAAACATAGCTAAAAGGAATCAGTTTTGGCCATCTCTTATCTCTGAATGATTTTGAGTTGAATGCATCTCTTCATTTGTCTTTTTTTCAAGACATTGTTTCCTCTGTCTAAGCTGCTTGTCTTGCACTGCTGGAAGTGGAATCCTGCATCATAAATTTATGTTTTAAGCACAAAGTCTGAAACTCATATGGAAGTTTAGTTGGTTGTAAAGTAAAGATTTAATGCAGGAAAAAATGGATGATAAATCTATCAGATTCTCCCTGTTCTATAAGAATCTATACAGATTTGAAATTAATTTCATTCATTAAAGATTGTGTGTTTGTAGGCTTTTTGGTGTTTTGTTTGTTTGCTCCTTTGTTTTTTCCCCAGCACTGGAAAAAACAGCTAAACTATCCCATTTCCTTTGCTTAGGAAATGTGGTTATATATTCCTGTTCAATGTAATTTCTAAACTGCAGTTTTAGCATGTGCTTCATATCCACTTGTTTCATACTGAACTACAGAATAGTTGAGAGGCATTTAGGCTGCTGTTGAGTTGTAAAATAAAGTTTTTACTTTTTTTTTTAAGTAAGAGAAAATATTGATCGGGTGTTTTTTTTGAAACAGTTAACTACAATAAAATACAGATTGAGCCTTGAAGTTTTTTGTAATTTTGGGCACACTTTAAAAAACATTGATCAAGGAAATAATTTGATCAGTCATGCTATCCATGTGACTTCTATATTGAAATAAACTCTACTAAGGTTTGGACCCCTTCTCCTTCAGAGTTTGTACCAAATAGCTGCTTATACAAGTGGCAAAGTTTGAGCTTTTTGTATATTATAATTGTATTCCCTCTAATTCTAAGAGAGTTATTAGAGGTGGACACAGATCCACTGATTCTTCACAAATTCTCAATCGCAAATATTTCCAATTCTGCATCACTTCAGTCTGTGATTTTTTACAGCCTACAGTCTTGTTTCTCCCTGGTCTTACTCTATTTATCTGCCTTTATATTAGCCAGTAGCTGTATCCAGTAGGAATAGATTTGTAGAGAAAATCCATAGGACACAGCATTTTTATATATAGGAGACGTGCTGTGTGACTGGAGGAAGGCCAGTGTTACTCCTGTCTTCAAAAGGGCCGAGAAGGAGGACAATTATTAGCCCATATCTGTCTCTGGAAAGGTGATGGAAAAGGTCATTCTGGAGGTCATCACCAAGCACAGAGAAGAAAAGAAGTTCATGAGGGGTAGTCAGCATGGATTCACCAAAGGGAAATCATGTGTCAACAATCTGATAGCTTTTTATGATCACATGGCATGATAGGTCAACAAGGGGAAACCCCTCAAGAGTAAGGCTCAACTTCCTAAGGCTTTGGACACTGTCTCTCGTAACATCCCTCTAGGTAAGCTCAGGAAAAGTGGGTCAGATGAATGGACATTGGGGTGGATCAAGAACTGGCTGAGTATCAGAGCTCAGAGGGTCGTGATCAGCTGGAGGCCTGTAGGCAGTGATGTTCCCCAGGGATCATAGTGGGTCCAGGCTCATTGAACTCGTTTATCAGTGACCTGGATGAAGGGATAGAATGTGCCCTCAGAAAGCTTGCTGATGATCTGAAACTGGGGGAAGAGGCTGACCCAGCTGAAAGCTGTGCTGCCACTCAGTGGGATCTCAGTGGGCCGAAGCATTGGGTGGAGAGAAAACTAATGATGTTCAACAAGGGCAACTGTAGGGTTGTACATCTAGCAAGGAATAACCCCCTGTCCAAGTTGGGGGCTGACCTGGTAGAGAGAAGTTCTGCAGAGAAGGACCTGGGAGTCACCAAGACTGGGTCACAAGCTGACCCTGAACTGCCAGTGTGCCCTTATGGCCAGGAGGGCCAATGGGGTGCATCAGGAAAAATACGGCCACAATGTCAAGGGAGGTCCTCCCCCTCTGCTCAGCCCTGGTGAGGCCGCATCTAAATGCTGTGTGCAGGTCTGGAGTCCTTTGTACAAGACAAGGCTCTACTGGAGAGGGTCCAGCAGAGGCAACAAAGATGACCAAGGATTTGGAACATCCCTCTTACGAGGAGAGGCTGTGGGACCTGGGCCTGTTTAGTCTAGAGAAGAGAAGACTGAGAGAGGATCTCATTAATGCAGATAAATATCTCTAAGGCAGGTGCCAAGAGGATGGTGCCAGAGTCTTTTTCAGTGGTGTCCAGCAACAGGAGGAGGAGGAGCAAGGGCCATAAACTAAAACAATGACCATAAACTAAACACAAGAAGTTTCACCTCAACATTCAGGGAAGAACTTCTTCCCATTGACAGTGGCAAAACACTGGAACAGGCTGCCCAGAAAGGTCATGGAGTCTCCCTCTCTGGAGACATTAAAAGTCTTCCTGGATGAGTTCTTGTATGACCCTGCCTTGGCAGGGGTGTTGGACTGGATGATCTCCAGAGATCACTTCCAACCCTAACAATTTTGGGATTCTGGAGTTCTGAGAGCTGTACTTTGGGTTCGCTCTGACCTGATCCCACAGACTACTTCCAGGTACAGAATGGGATGCATTAGGTGTAGTCAGGAAGTGGAACTTCAGTGGCGCTTGATTTGATTGTGATCCTGTTCACACTCCCTGAGAAGTTTCACAGTGTAAGATCATGGTAAAGGAGAATGAAAAGGGGATTGGCTGCAAAAACATCCTCCTGAACAAAAGAATTAAATGTAGATGCACTGTTTGTTTCTCTTGTTTTTCTCCAAAAGCTCAAACTTACAGAAACAAGTTGACATACATTTGCATGCCTACTTTGTATCTTGCAACTAACAGCTGACAGAAGTGTAGGGCACTTCTGTTGCTTAATTTCAATCTTCAGTTTAATTTGTCAAGGAAAGATTGTACTTTTTGTCTGAAAGATTTTCATTGTGAATTTATTACAGTATTTGCAGGAGCAACAAACGGAATCAAATAATTTTTGCAAATTTTCTCTAGTGTCTTACAAGGCTCTGGACAAAAAGTGTTTTACAGCTGTCACTGTTAAAGATGAAAATTTATCAAGAACAAGCCCTCACAAAATCCTGAAAGTTGAATTTATTTTCTAATTTAAAAATAAGGAAATATTGCCACGCTGCATTTCAAATTGAAGGGATACATTGGTGATGTGCATGGTGATAGAAATTGTTCAGAAACCACTGGAACTGTTTATTCCACACAATCAATCTTTCCTACATCAAATCTTTGAACACCATGACAGCTTAGATCTAATTTTCAAATAGTAGGCACTGACTCTTTGTGGTTCTTCTTCTGCCATGCCATAAACTATTGGCTATGTGAGACTCTAAGGAAGTGGACAGTTGACATATTGCTCTTCTGAAGGTTGGAAAAGGGATCTGCAGCTTTTGTTTCTCTTGTAGTGACATCTTGTACCATTTTTCTTTCTCATGGATTTGTGGTATCCAGCAGGATTGTAATTTATAGGTTTTTTTAATCTTAAATTGAGTATAACCGTAAGGCTCTGGTGCCTCTTAGAGCCAGTAAACAACATATGCATTTCTGTATTAATTTTTCAACACATTATTATGATGTTACTTTGCAATTTAGCAGCATTAGGGGTCAGAGTTTGAGTCCATGTTTTATGTGCTTTATTATTTTTATGTCACTTTTACCACCAGTCTATTGAATTGGAATTAATGAGGATTGAGAATACATCTAATGCCTACTTTGTAGCAAATTGCTGAAATTACTGCTCAAGTAATTTGTTGCCTACTATAAGATTTTACTGTATCAGCTATGTTGTGTCTAGTGATTATAAATTTAATAGTTTTGGTAGACTGCACTGAAGTTCTCTGATGAAAATGGAGTGGTCTAGAGCAAATGCACCATATTTCTCCTGGTTAGTACAAACCCACATTTTCTATGTTCCTGCAGCCCAATTACTCCTTTACTAACATCATGGACTGTTTTGTGGAGTAGTGGTTGGTGGTGGTCGTGGTGGGTATAGGGGTAGGGATATATTTTTGAAAATATTCAGGTGCCAGAGTGTGGGCTTTTTTCCTGCTTTTCCTTTTTGATACCTTTAAATAAAAATTTGCTTAGAGTTAACATCTGTCTCCTAAACTGATAATAGGAGCTGGAAATACTGAGTGCTAGCCTTAATTACATTCTCCAGGCTCTCATCTTTTGCACCAGCTCTGTCAAATGGAGGATATATTTTGTCTGAGATAGGAATGTTTAATCAGATCGACATGAATAAAGTCAAGCTGAGGAATTTGCTCTACTGATTTTTTTGAATGCATTAGGAAACTCGTGTGCAACTTACCTGTCATGCAACTATAACTAGACAAATGATCTTTGTATTTCTGCAGGGCTGGATTACTGTGCTGGTTAGGTCTTAGCAAAATGTCTCTCAAAAGACTGCAGTTATTTTCAGCTAATAATGGCTTGCCTCAAATGATTTCTCATACTAATTGCCCTTCCTTTGCCCTCTGCTTTATTCAAAAAAACATGCTGCCATGTTCTGTTACTAGAAATACACAGATTTTTATAGACTTATTTTAAAAATCACCCTTCCTTTTGTGTTGCATTTCTTACAACTATAGTAAGATTTGATGGTGAAATGCAGATAAGAAAATAAATTAGTTCTTTTCTATGAAAATATTAGGGACATGAAGAAGTCCTATGTTCTTATAAAATGCTATAGCTTCAGATTTGGAATAATAACATTAGAGATCATCACATGACCCAGTAAACCAACTAGAAGTGGAAGCCAAGCACTACTTAGAAGAAGGGGTGTAGAAAAAATAAGGGACTGTCAAATGAACCTCCTGCTGTCACAGAGAAATACACAAAAATAAGATCTACATGTTTTTGCAATTCACATTAGAAAACTGGTTTTGCTGGCTTCCTACTGTTCTCTAGAAACGCTTTTTCAGAGCCTTCATTAGCAATTGTCTTCAGGTTTTCAGCCTCATTTTACTCATTCCCACTTTATAAGCTTCTGTCCTTATGTCAGTATTTTTCTCCTACTTTCTTTCCTTTCTTTCATATTATCTAACCATGTATTCTAACAAATAGCTATGATACATTTCCCAAATTGTTTTGCTGGGCTAACCAAGCCAGTTTTCTTCTCATCACTTCTTTTATAAAATAGGCAGTTTGTTTTTCTAGTCATTGTTGGAACTTCCTTCCACATTTTCTGGCATGAGTTAATTTAATTTGGTCTTGTTTTTTGTTTTTTTTTTAATATGGATAATTGGCATCAGATGACATGTTTCAGATGAAGACTCTCCCACACAAGGGATTTTGTAAAAAGGATTTAATAACTCTGTGCTTCTATAAAAACACTTCTCCCAATGCATCTTAAAATTGCATTTGCCTTTTTCAGAGCAGCATCATGCGAGTGATTTATAGTCAGTCTGTCATCAATAAATACAGCCAGGTCTTTTTTATTATTTTTAGCTGATGTACTCTCATTCTGTATCATGGATTCATGCTAATGGCCCCTTGCCCTTGTTCTGTTATACTTCATTCCATATCAATTCCAAACCACAAAGCCACCTAATTTTTTGTGGATAATATTCTGTTCCTCATTTACACTGATGTCTCCCAGCTTCATGTGATCATCCATTTTCATCATTGCAAGTCTACTCTCTGAGCTAAAGCCATTTAATAGAAGCATTACATATAAGACTTAGCCATGAGGACTTCTGATTTCCTGCATGACATTACTGAGTTTTCCTACTCATCATCCTTTAGCAAATTTTTTAGTCAGTTATGTGAACCTTCAGCAGTCTTGTATGTTTTATTTGTAATTATTATATATCTGGTGTTAATTTAGTATTTAAACAGTGCAACAGAGACAAGCAAGTCCACAGGGAAATGACAAGAAGTTTTCTAGGCTGCAAAAAACTCCGTGCAACTGCTTTAGTTCCTAAGGAAAATTTCCTTATTCGTGTCATTGCTAAGGCTGGTTATGTTTGCCTCCATTCTGTTTGGATGCTGATGTTTTAAAGCACATTTTGTAGTAATACTCTATTGTGTGCTGTGTCCCCAGCTAGCAGCCAGGCACCAGCACAACCACTTGCTTACTCCCCTTTGCTGTGAAATGGAAAACACAGAAAAATGGCAACAAGAATTGATACCAATTATCAACTGATAATCAATCTTGATATCAAGATAACATCAGTTTAATAAGTGGAGCAAAAACTGTACAGACAAGCAAAGCAAAAAGAGGAATTTATTCACTACATCCACTGGGGTGTTATGTACATTCTTTTAGTCACAGATCCGGAACTAAGCACTGCTATGAAGAAAAGGGAGTGCAGCAAGTACATGCAGAGGGAAAAATTATATACAACTCTGTAGGGGATATTTTCCCCTATAATATTTGCCCAGCTAATTAGTCTATCAAAAAAACACAAACCAAACCAAACCAACAAATAAACAAACAAACGGAAAAAAAACAACCAAAACTGAAACAAAACAAAAAACCCCCAACAAAATCCCCGGCTATTTAAGCAATGTGGAAAGGGAGATACCAATCTACAAGAAAGCTTAGACCTTAAAACCTTAGACCTTAAACCATGTTTTTCTCTTTATTTTAGACTTGATTGTTGAGACTGTGTCTAACAAATGATATTATAATGAAATGCATGGGATACTTATTTCAGTTTTCTAGTGAATACAGTTCAATTTATGGTCTGTGTTCGACTACAAACAATTTGTGTTGTCTGTTTTAGTTGTTTCCCATTTCACCATTAAGTTTTAGACCTTTATTGTGCTTCACTTGACTCTCACTGAAAAAAGGATTATTTTTCTTCACTGTGTACATAATTTTAATGAGAGTCATAAATTCCTACAGTTTCCATCTATATCTCAATAGTCCTCTTATATCTAAAATCTCACCTGTTCCCAACATACAAGATTTGCCAAGAAGATTTCTACTACTAGAACTTAAAATCAGTTTCTGGTCAGTCACTGCAAAACTGGGAGAGGTTCAAAAGTGATTAAACTGAAACAGAGGCTCTGGGCAACCCAAGAAGGGCATCTTGAGACAGAATTATAATCTCAGGTGGTGAGTCTGTTGTAAACCCATAAACCTGTAAGGGTCAGCTGCTTTGTGTTGCAAGTTACTAACTGGAACACATTCAGATTGAGGGCATGCAGAACTGCTCCCACAAAAATAATTAAATTATAAGGGTTTTGGCTAAGTGTCAGTGAAGTTTTGGTCAACAGTTTTCACTTCTGTTTAAACTGCAGCAGGAAAATGCCATGCCTGCTGAGCAACTGGTGGTGATCTGCCATAGCTCTTAACTCTGGAAATATTTTTTCCTCCTTTATGTGTGGCAAGCTTGCAATTATCAGTCTCTTGAGTTACAGCATGAGGAGGAGATCTAAGAAAGTATTTCAGTTAAACTTTGACAACCACCTCAGTGATTTATGTTTTTCCATATTTTTCTAATATTTTGGCATCTCTAGAAAAGTAATTAATCTATTTGCCTGAAAGTTATTCCAGATGCTGAATTTTGGCCTCTTTGAAAATCTTCACATATATTTAATTTCATAGAAAAACTACAGATATTCATTTCTATAAAGATTTTGTGCTTTATTTATTCTTAAAAGTGAAGAAAAAAAAGTCATGACATAGGTAGCCTAATACATCATGTTTTGTTTAAAAAATATTTGCTAATTTCTTGTTTCTTAAAATTAACTAGTATCAAGTCTGTCTAAGAAGCATTTGAAGACTTGGCAAGGCTCATTTTTATGGTGTACTGAAGGCAAAGGGTAAAGGGAATCAATGTTTGGTAATGCACAAGATGCCCCAAGTGGATGCTCTAGTTATAATAGCTAATACATTGTCAAATTTGCAGTGTAGATAAACTTTTGCCCTCTTTGAGACAGATATGTTCAGGTATTTTTAATAGTTACAGTGTGATACTGCAGCGCTAAAACCCTTTTTGCTAAGGGGTTCTCATCCTTTTTCTTCAGGTTTTTTTTGTCTAAGGACTTTGAGATTTTAAAAGGCCCCCCATTCCCAGCTGTTAGAAATCACTGAATTTTAATTTAATGTGTTAATCTATACCAATGTAATTTAAGTTTCCCATCCCTTGGTAATTAGATCCCCTTCAGCTTGAATTGTTGCATGTTCTGTTAATTCTAACCATTAGATTTGGAGATCTGCATGTTATTATGTAGCTAATATTATTCACCTACCTGTTAGCTACCTGGGTGTATGACAGGTTATTTAAACAAATTGATTTGCATTTTCTATTTTCCTCTGCTGGAAAGAACATGTGGAGGTTGGTGCCAGCTTGGGAGACTTTGAGCTGCCACTCTGATCATAGCAGTAAAGATTTCGGAAGGGTATGAAGCAGCTACCTGGAAGCAAACCAATAACACTGAAAACTTCTTTTTATTGCTTTTGATCCCAATCCACTAAATACAATAAAAGCTCTCCTGGGATTAAATATATCAAATTCCTGAACTGAGATACTTCTTCCTCTCAGATACTCCCTAGAGTATCTCATCATGATAGACAAAGACTTTAGTCCGAAGGCTGAATGTTTCAAAATGGAGGGAAATAAAGGAGATTCCTGTTTTAGAAAACAAGGGACTTTTCCCCCCTCAGCATTTAACCTTTCTACACAAGTTATTTTGGATTGATTTCCAGCTATGTTGAGAAGGTGAGCCTCTGAGCCTAAACACTCCCATTCCAAAATCATACAGTCAGAAAAGAGCAAATGTAGGCAACGTTCTGCTTCATCTTTCAGTTTCTCCATAGGAGAGCTCATCTTTATGACCAGAATTCTCCTGCTGGGGTTACTTTTGACACAGAGCACCAAGCTGGAAAGCAGAGATAAGGTGTGTCATTGCTGTGGTTTATCAGATACTCTGATTCCAACCTCTGCCCCTCCCCTTGCTTTTCTCAGCTGCACAGGTGCTGAAATCCTTTTAGGACTGATTTAGTGAGTGGCAGAACGAACTCCTGATTCTCATCTTCATTCCCTTTTGCAGCTTAAACAAGATTCCACAGCATAAAATAAATCTTAATCTTTCCAAGGAATGATGTTAATCTGAGGCTGGTTGTTGGCTCAGTACTGAGTTCCTGCTGGCTTTGATAACAGCTCATGATTTGTGAAAATTTAGCATGGATTGATGTCAGCTTGCAACTCACAGTCCAGGCTTCCTTGACTAATGGGAAGTAAACAAGGGCTTATATGTGTTTGGGGCTGAGCACCATAAAATTTACAATGCAGTTCATGAAGTTCTCAGCTTTTGCATGTGATTCCTCTCTGTTACCTGCTGGGTTTCCTGGAAAAGAAATGGGTGTTCAGCAGGGTCTTCTGTTATCCATTTATTTCCACCCCTCACTGCTAACAAATGGTTTGATTTCACACTTTCAAGCACAGTAAAGAGACAATTTTACCTATTTGGTTTACAAACAAACTGGTGTATAAGTGATTCAGAGTACTAAGGTGCAATATAACTTCAGTTTCATTAATATAAGAGATCAGTGTTAGTAGGTTGGTTTAATTGTCACACAGAAACTAGCACAACCACAGTTATGTTTCACCATTTATGGTTAAAAACTATTTAGAGGAGAAAAATGTCTTAAGAATGTTAACTTTAGATTTGATTTAGACTGCAAAAATTATTTTGTAGTTTGCAGTGATTTGAGAAAATAGATGCACTTTAAAATTTTATATTTGAGCATTCAGTTGTCTGTTCAATAATTACATAATACAGATCAAGTTATATTCTGCTGTCGGATATACTATCTTAAATCTACAGTGTTTTCACTGGAGATACTAAAATTACTTCAGTTTCAAATATTTTATTAATGAGGTCAGGAATTTTGACAGTGTTTTTCAGTAACTGCAGATTTGAATAAAGCATACTGGTTTCAGAGCAAGGTTGGGGAGAGGCTCTCATCGAGACAGGCAATTTTTGGAATGCTGATAAGGTGCATGATTGACACCTCTATAATTTTGTTTGTTCTAAGCTTCTGTTTGTTCTTGGAACTTGGCTATTTAAGATGAAATGAAAAGAACTGTTCACAGTGCTTTTGGACTAAATTTATGAGACTGGAAGACAACGTAGTCCATATCAATATCATTATCTTCAATGCTTTCTCTTCTTGATGATTTGAGGGTTTTTTTGAAGATCTACAGGCTTATTTTGTTATGTAAAGAGACAGACTAGACTTCTATTTCTTAAAATGCTGCTCAGAGCTAACTTAAGTTTTTCTGACTGAGGAGAAGTCGTACTTTTCATTCATTTACATTATAGCACAGAGCACATGGATAAGAGACAAATACATGCTGTAAGATCTGCCAGTAGCACTGCTGGATCAGAGTTCATTTAGAGTGATGTTGGCCCTGTGAATCATAATGTCTGCTCAGCCGAGTGGGAGAACTAACCTTGTCTGCAGCAGGATCATATATCAACTTAAAGAGGAAAGAAAGTGGCCACAGAACCACAGTTCCAACCAGCAGCACCTCTTCACAACGAAGTAATCCTCTGGCATTAATTTCTTGTCAAGGCCAGTGATGGGTTGCATTCTCCAAGTAAGATGTGCTCAGCTGAACTGCAGTATCCTGGAAACGCAATGCGATATGTCACTTTTTCTTTCTTTCTTTCTTAAAGAATATTGCATCTTGAAAGTGTCGTTCTGTGAATACTTGCTGTAAATTAAGATAACTGTTCTCAGAAGTGCAGGCATTGATCTTGGCTTCTAAGACTCTTAGACTATGCAATTCTAAAGGAGTTTGCTCCTTTAGACGTCTATAAATCCATTTTCTACATTTCCCTTTTCAGCTCCAAGAGTATAATCCAGAGTCCATTCCTACACAGGCCCAAACCTTATTGAGCCTTTAAAGATGTGCTTAATGTGAATTAGGAATGACTAAAATGCTTTATGCAAACATAACCCAAACCAGCTGCATGGGCATTTTTTTAATACAAATTTTCTTTCTGAGCACATAGAATCTATTTGCAATTGCCCTAAACATTCTGTATGGGCATCTAATGTGAATTAGTGCAGTCTCATTTTACAAAGGAGAGGCAAAAACAAGAGAGGTAATTGTTCTGCCCATGGGCCTATGATGAGCTGCCATCAGCACCAAAGCTCAGGAGCTGTGTCCTTCATGCCATTGCTGAGCCAGTAGACTTTCACCTCTCTTGCTTGTGACATTCAGATCTCCTGATGACTGAATGCAGACCAAAAGTCACATTTTGCTGACCTGGTAACTGAATTTTCTTCTCACAGGAGTCAAAGTGTTCCTTTGGGATCCAAAGAAAGGTGGAGAAGTAGACTCGAAGGGAAGGACTATCAAAAAATCAGCTTTTAAGATAATTTTTATGTCATTCACTGTGATTATTTTTTTCTCCATGTGAATAAAGAAGTAATATTTAGGGATGGCTTCTTAAGAAAATATTCCTTGTCTGCAGAAATATATTTTCCCTTGTTCCCATTCAAGTGTCAAGCAAGATTTATGGAGAAAATATTTTCAAACTTTTATTAAAAAAAGATGTCCTCATACTACTTCTTCTCTTTTTTGCATTGGAGAATGGCATGTAGGTGGCTGCTAAAAAGAAAGATGTTATTATAAGTTCCTCAAAAATCTCTCCAGTTAATTGATGAAAATACATCCTCTATATTTTTCCTGGAATATATATTTGGAGATGGAGACAGTGTGCATACTGACAGATCAACCATCTGCATTCATTAGAGGTTGTTTCCTAATGTGTAAATGATAAAATAACAATTTAAATTTTTTCATGACTGCTTAAAAATCCTTTTCTTTCTCTGGCATTCTATATGTATCATTTGACACAATATCATGAATATCAGGATACCTGCCATGAAATAAAGGTGTAGAAAACTTCTTGAATTAATTTCTTGTTAAGTAGCATGCTGTCTGAATTTATTCTCATTTACATGGGATGAAATAACAAGTCAATTTTTTAAAATCACTCTAAGTGCAAGGATATCCTTCATAATTAGATGAAGAGTTCATAGATTCATAGAAACATGAAGTTATTCCAGTGTTCAGGGCTGTGTTGGATGAGGGTTTGAGCAACCCGGTCTAGGGAAAGGTGTCCCTGCAGGACAGGGGAGTTGAAGCTAGATGACCTTTAAGGTCCCTTCCAACCTAAAATATTCTATGATTCTATGATTCTTTCATTTCCCTTTTTAAAGAAATACATAATTCCATGTTTCAATGGAGATGAAAACAGTAAGATGTTGGGAAATTTGTGCATAGTAACAGAGTTTTATGCTTATTTTCAACTGAATACTATTTTAATACTAAAATAATTTTATTTTTAGTGCATTTGCATGGTTAGGAGCTATATTTTTAATTCTGTTTTACAGTTAGACCTTTTCTTCATACTGCAAAAGAAAATCTGTTTTAGTTTCTGTAGGGCTTTATCAAATGACACTGCCACAAAAGAGAAAATTCACACAAAAAGTCTAAAGTAGATATTACACCAAATTTGAATTTTTCTCAAGGAGAGAAAAAGAGAAAATTTCTGGTTTTTTCCTGATGGAATAAAAACCACTTAAGACAGTGCAAATATCCTGTGAGCATCCAAACTATTACCTTAAATAATTTATTTCTAGTTAAGGATCTGATGTTGACAGCTATTCTCAATGATGCAACTTCAACACTGTAAAATGGTGCTTCATTTAGGTAACCCAGTTACAGGTTGATACTGGCTGTATAACAAGGTAAGAATTTGGGTGCTTTTCATGGAATGTGGAGGAACATGAAAGACTCCTTTTTCCTTTTATTAACTTTCTTCCCATCCAGTCCAATAAGAACAAAGACATGCTTCTCTGAGTAGCAACATTACATTAATTTTCCTTTTATTTGCAAAAATACTGTCTATTTTATACTGAAGATGTGGTTCTGTACTGAATTAATTGACTTTGAATGTTTATCAGCTTATGACAGGAAACTGCTTTGGTATTTTCTCACTCAAATCTGAGGTAACAGAGCTAGTGGGATCTTAGATGTGATACACTAGAGAAAACATGTACTGGAGGGCAGCTGGAAACTCTGGGTAGTTGCTGTGGAAGAACTTACCTTCCCTACCTTCCTTAAGTGTTGGGACACTGGTGTCTTAAGCACTAGACCCAGGGGGAGGAAAAAGATAATGATAATCTGAGATCTTTGAGGTCTTTCATGTTTGTTTATAATGGAACTAACAGTATGTGCAGTAAGTGCAGGGTATTTATTTTTTCTTCACTGGATTATGTCTTCTCTGGTTTTTTGGTTTGTTTTTTTGTTTTGTTTTTTAGGATTGCTGTTAAAATACACTCAACTTTTGAATCTATGAACTTTTAAAAACTAGTTTTTGCAATCAGAAAAACCTGAAATTGCCTGTGGGTTTCAGTGGAATTTCGGATGCAGTGTACTGCTGCTGGCTCTGGGACAGAATCCATGCTGCCATGTCTATCTGCATACAATATACTGTACAGGTTCTCAGTATGTTTTTCCTTTCTTTTTAAAACAGAAATGATTTTTTTAAAATTTAGTCCATAGTCTTCAATTTTAGAAAGCTGTCTAGTGTCTTCTTACATTTTTGAATGCATAGATCTATGGCTCAAGAGTGGTAGGTGATGATAAATCTTTTGTTATTTTAGATTTGCATTGTCTTGTAGACATCACTAGGGCAAAGCTACCACATGGGTGGTTGATCCTTTGTAACATTTTGTTATGTTGAATTACTAAGTGTCAATAAGGACACAGATTAAACTGAGGAAGAAATTGCCAGTGTACTTCTGTATTAACCTTCAATAGCAAAAGCACAGTAGTCTGATTTTATCAATGAGTTCATTCTTGGAGTAGACTGTGAAAAGGTTAAGCCTTTTAAGTATAGCTAGCACACAGAGGTGATTAGATGCATTTCCAATTTAGAGAAATCTCTCTCCTGAAGGTCCCATGTAATTAATAGTCTAAGCAAGTTATCTGGAAAAATAAAAATATCCTCAGAAAATTCTGACTGGAGAAATTCACATAGCAAATAGGAAGAGTTCCTTCTTCTACAGGTACCTTTGGATATCTTTTCAATTTATTTTTCCTTAAAGATAAATTTCAGAGAGGCAGATTATTTCTTCATAAAGCAATTATTCTACTGAATACAAGAAATTCATTGGCAAAAAGGATGATGGATATATTTTGATTAATAAGATTAAACACATTCTTTGTGGTATGCCTTTTATACCTTATATAAGTATATTGTATGGAGAATTAAACTTTTTTTCCAAACTTTTAATTAGGTTTGAGGCTTCTCTTCTCTTTCTTTTTTTTCTTCATTTCCAAAAATGCTACCATCTGAAAAGTATGGCTATACAGAAAGTATATGGATTTAAATACAACTTCAGCAATTAAACATCCCTCTATTTATCAGCACAATGTTGCTATTATTAGACACAAGATATTAGCAAAAGGAAAGGATTTTTCTTAATAATTACTCATATACTTTATTGTCTCTCTTTATGGAATTCCTTGCTTTCCTGAGAAAATGTCTGTGTCTTAAACTCTGATGGAATCCACATATTTTGTGTTTCTGTTATAGTTGCCCATGTGGACAAACCAGTGAATACAAAGTAGTTTATAATACCTTAAAACAGAAGCAAGATAAAACTCTCTATCTGCAGGGACCTTTCTGTTATCATCTCTGCCTACTTTTCAGTAATTCCTTTTTGCTCTGAATTCTGGCTCTCAGACTGAAATTGGCCCATGTCTCTTAGTTCCAAGTTAGATGTGAAACAGTTAAGAGAGCTGGAAATAGCATATCTATAGTACAGCCATATCAAGATGCCTCTAGATTCATAAAAACTATTCTTCAGGCAGTTTTTGTCTATGGACCAGGTGTTTTACCAGTGCATCTGGACCATTTCTGATTATTGTACTGTAACTCAGCATTTCCCTGGGGCTTCTGATCTCTCCACTGGGATGGCACCATTAATAGAGTGTTGTATTTTGGTTGGTCTGGCAGCCATTCTAACTAACACAGTGTGGGACAGAGGTTTAAAAACAGACAACAGAATTTGATCTGGGCCTTCCAGTGTTTTAATAACACTCTTTTTTTGTATGAAATTTTGCATTTAGGCCTACAGCAACATGTTTGTTGTAGTAACAGATGTCTCTCCAGACACATGTGCATATTTAAATGGAATTGGCATAGTGTAATCTTCTTTCAAAACAAGATTAATGGAACAGAACTTTTTTTGTCTGCACAAATTAATTGAACAGTTATAAGAAGATGGATCACTACTTTGTAATAATTACAGTTGTACTTAATATAATTAATGTTCTGGATTAGAATTGGTGTGAAATAGCATTATTCTTTTGCACAGTTAAGGTATAATTGTAGCACTAGATTTGTCTGAGTAAACACTGTCACTGCATGTTACTCCCAATACCATCTGTCTCTGGTAATGACTTTCAAGAGCAAGAACTTTGCAATTCTGAGTATCACTGAGATAACACTTAAATAACATCTTATGGGAATTAGCATCAAATCAATAGATTACCTATTACCTGAGTTGTTTTGCTTCATTTTATTATTCCTCGTAATGGAACTAGTAGTGTGAACGATATATACGAGACAAGTAGTACACACACAGCAGCAATTTCTTCCAAACATTGTCTGAGCTAGCTGACCCATGAGTTTATGATGAAAAAAAAAAACTATTTCTAGCAAAGAATTGCAAAACTTTTGCTCATTTTACTCTCTAAAAGAACTGTGATATATTTTTTAAATTGTAAAGAAAAAGTGCTCACACATAAAATTACAACAGTAAATACCCTATGAGTAGAACTCAATTTAACATTTTCTAGCATGGAAGTAACCCCATCACTTTACTTCTTATGAAGAGATTATCAGAAAATTATGTAACAGAGCTGGACTCAAATAGAAAAGGTGCAATATAGTTAACACCTGATTAAGGTCTTCAGGTAGCAATCCTGATGTCAGACATTGTCTAGGAAAGCACTGTTTGTGAAGCCTATAGTAACAGTGGCTATTCCACTTGTGTCAGGAAACAGGCTGTCCATTTCCCAGAAGCACTTTTGTGACAAGATGTACCCTTCAAGGGGAAGATCATCTTGTGACATCCCACAGGCTGTTTGAAATGTTGGAATCAGTAGCATACAGTGGAAGAGTTTTGTCTGAATGTTTTAAAATAGAATGCATTATAATTTTGGTTGGGTATGACAACTAAGACTTTCATTAAACTGTTGGCAAAATATCTAGATGAAAGGGAGAGCGATGATTTATCTTCAGCTAAAGAAATCAAGTGAAGGGTAGCAAAAGGCAAGAAAGCATATGAACATTCTTTAGACTAAAGACAAGAGGACATGGGTTGAACAAACAACATATTTGTCTTTATTTGCATATTTCTAGTAACAGCTGAAAAATAGACTATCTTTCCATCTCCTTGCTTCTGCTAAGCCCCAGTGTGAAAACCCTGAGCTCTTGTCAAGGAAATTTGGGTGGCAAGGAAAAGAGTGTGTGATGTAGAACAAACCTGCAAGACAGAGGTGGCAGAAGTATGAGACTATGGTAAGGCATCACAACACAGATTTGGCAGTTCAGTGTGTTTCCATCTAGGGAAAGTCTGTGAGGACCTTTAAGTACCACGTGTGTGTTTCCATAGTTTCATACTCTACCTTATGGGTAACCTTCTTCACTTTTTCCATTCTATTAAAAACCCATAGGGAATAATTTGTATGGTAATTTTTGTGATTTAAGTATCCTGGGAGATAGATTAACATCATTAAACTGTTACCACATTTAGAGTTCCTGTTGCCAAAAACGGAAGGCTAATTTTACTCCATTAATTTCTTATGAAATGCTTTGTTTTGTTTTGGTTTTTTTTGTGGTGGCCACAAGTGTCCAATTTATTCTCAAGTCTGTGTAGATATTTTGAGTCTTAGAAAATATACTCAGGTTGTATAAATTTAGAATTCCTTGCATGTGAAGATGGTTGGAATATTTAGAAAAAGTACTTAAAATAAATATTTGTTAGCAATAGTAATGCTTACTCTCAGAAAGAAGATTTAGTTCACTAACTTAAGGGTTCTGCTTTAGTCCACTATGATCACTATCTACCAATGAGCACAATAATCTCATCCTTTTTTGCTTCAAAATATTATTAGATTCAGCAGAACTGTTTGGCTGAACTAGCTCTGACTCTGCTCACCATTAGATGATTTTTGATTTAGGATTAAGTTCTCTCTTGCTTAAAACATTAAACTTTCTTTCATAATCATGTGTCTGTGACAGACTGAGCACATCTCCACTTCATATTTCATCTCTAGTCTTTCTATTAATCATATTACATTTCCAATTAAGTTCTACTTATGAATTTGTTTCAGTGTGGTTCTTTGGGGAATCAGTAAATGTGTTTTATAATTAAGTGCTCAAATATTAGAATTTAATAGTTTGTAATTAGAGGGTTTTTAAATTAGAAATCTGTCTTCCTAAACAATTTGAGGAGGTAAAATCTAATTTACATCTTCACCTGAAGGAAAATTCATAAAATGAACTAAACGAAAGCAGTGAAATACATTTTTAATTAAAGGGAGGAAACTGCTAATGAAGTGCAACTTAGCAACATAAACTAATATTGTATAACTTTATATAGTTTCTTTATGTTAGAGAATGAAATACAGTGGTTTAAAAAATGAGAAGCATTACTTAAAGCAGTGAATTTCAATTTGCTATATGAAGCGTCCCATGGCAGAAGTATTCCCATTATCCTCAGTCTTGTTATAGAGATGAATATGTACCTACTAAAGCACTTGAATAAGGACTAATAATACTTGAATTATTCAGTGGCCTGAATGGTGTCATGCAAATAAATACCTGATACTGAATGTGTCTGAGTGTATGTCTATCTGTTTCTAGCTATTATTCTGAGGCACAGGGAGTCATATGAATGTTGATGGGTGGTCAGGGTTGTGTTCACAGTGAGACATCCTGTTTTCTTCACTGAAAGCTCACTGAAAGCAAAATGCTGATTCTGTGGGAAAATCAGCACAAATTCTACATGCAATATTGGCTAGGAAAAGTTATTGAAATGCAAGCTCCAGCACTCAAAGAATGACTTTTCTCTACTAGATAAGAAAAGAGTACTGAATTAAGACCAGTACTAGCAGGACTGGTTTAACATGTTAAGTAGAACAGGCAAATGCCTGCAGTAGCATATTAGTGGGACTGGCCTTTAGGAAAGCACTCGTGATATTTTTGTGCCCAACCTCAGCTTGACTCTGCAGAGACAACACCACAAGGATCCCAGAATACAAGTTTGTTACTTGGACACAGAAGCTTTTCTCAGTTCTGAAGTCTGAGTAGATGCTGAATCATCTTAATCCATTCTGAGCAGGCTCCTTATCCATGAAAAAATACCTAAATGTGCAGGCTCAGCTGAAGACATGGGTATTTTCTGGCAGCCTGCCTGGAGAATTAGGCTATCAGGTCTCTACTGTATCCCTGCAAGTAGGTCTAGACACTGCCTGAAGCATATTCTCTGTGTTGCTTATGACTCTGGGGGCAAATAAGCGTCAGAAACAAGCTCTTTGTTTTTGTGTCCTAGCAAGAGGACTACAGATCTTGCTCCAGCTACCTTGCTTCTGCTTCCTGCCATTGCTGCTGTAAGGAAAGGTGTACAGAAAAAGGTGTCTATTGCATCCCCTTTACCAGGGAGGACAGTGGTGCAGCACTGCCTTGTGATTGGGACTGTTTACCAAGGACACCATGGTAAAGGGTATGTGTAGGGTCACATTTGGTTACCTAAGTAGAAGGATGTGTTTTATTTTGTCAGCTTGAGGTGCAGAGAGGGAGGTCATGGGGCAGCCATCCTCCCAGCTCTTTAGCATGGCCTGAGTGATCCAGAAAGGGTGACCCAGTCGTGAGATTAAACAAGGAGCCCGCTGTAACAGACACAGAGAAGGTACCTTGTCAAGAGGGTATGGCTTAAACTCCAGTTAAATCTTCCAGGCAAGGGTTCATCTGAGCCTCAAGGGGTTTGTAGGCCATGAACAGACTTTTCAGACTGCTAAAGTTTCTCTGCTGTGATTACTAGCAAGCAGTGTTATTTTTATCGTTATTCAGCACAGTTTGAGATTTGTACAAGAAATACCTCACAGAATGGTGTTTGCTTTGGAAATATGACCCCAGTCTTTACCTTAGTTCCCTTATGCTCTGATGGCACCCCTGCAGCACCTCTACTTTTCATCAGTCTAGCTGTGGCTAGCCACTCATCAGTAGTGGCTGATGAGACAGGCAGAAAGGCTGCACAAGTATTGACGCGAGCTGGCAGGTTCATGACCTTTGTCTTCTTCCTTGTGACGTGTTGACATATTGAGGGAAAATCACTCATATCTCTTTAAACATTTGGATCATTTAAGGAAGCTCTTGGGCTTGCCACCTTTATAATACACAAATGATGTATCCATAATTGCAGTTATATCAGTGCATATTATTTTACTTCATAGCTGCATTAATGTAAATTGTAAACTGGAACACAACATCTGCTGAAAATGGTATTCCAATAATTACTTTGGTGATGGTGGTGGTTTTGGTTGGTTTTGACAATCTGATCTGACATTATTCTGTGCTTCTATTTTATTTTTTCATTTTGCCTAACCAAATTGACATTTTCCACTGAATTATAGATTGAAAAATACAGTAGTGAGTGATGCTGACTTTTTCAGTAAGAAGATCAGCTGGAACACCACAGTGGTATGGATCACACACTAGGATAAAAAATTACTTATGTATTATGCCCTTCATTAATATTTCAAGATTCAGACAGTAAAGGCAGCAATTTATCTCAGTATAAGTTAGAATACTGTTTAATAAGATCTTCTAAGGAGACAAGATTAATGTTAATAATGTTTTTTCATTGGCAGGAAAATAGTGTTAACATTAGTAACTCACTTTTTCTGTTAAAAGAACAGCATTTGTTTCACAGCTATTCACAACAGCAAGGTTAAACTGAAAAAAAAAAAAAAAAACATGGACCAAACAAGGTCAGGCCTATAAAAAAGTAAAACATGAATCTGTTTTCCTATACTAAAATCATATTAGAATGAATATTCTGCTGATCAAAATGAAGGTGATGAAGGCTATAAAGCTATTCAAGCAGAATAATTCAACTTTAGTATCTCTCCATTCCAGGAAGTGGCTATTTCTTTTTTTAATGGTCTCAAACAGGGAATTTGAAACTCATCTAATTAAGCTTCAAGTTTTCTGTGTTTTGTAGTCTCCTTGATTCAGAAAATAATACATGCAACTTCATTTTGCTTCTCAGGTTTTAGGGCACAAATGAGTTTGGTACAGAATTTGCTGAAGATATATTGAGCAAAGTCTATATTCAAGAAAACAATACATTTTCTCTGCTTGGGTAAATGTTTCCAGTTCAGAATGTATTTGGGCTCATTAAGACGACACACAGACATGAATGTGAAATACTTGGCTCCTCTGGGATTGCCCATACACAGCTAAGGAATTTTCTAGGTTATAGCAATATACACTGATCTGACACTGTTGTACTGATAGTGTTTTCATGAAGAATATGAATTTTTGTCTAAATCCATCTACTTCATATAGTGTAATCCACATATATGTGCAAGAGTAGTTATGTGTGAAATGCTTTTATGCATACACTATGAGTATGTGTACACAAAGAGTATGTTCAATACCAGCATTCCTGAACTTTATGTCAGTCCACATGCACATAGACACACAAACAGCCGAATTAGGGCAAACCTCTGGGAAACTTTGTGATTGATGACTTCCCATTCTAAATTGTTCTGTGTTCACAGGCAAATGATAGAGTCTTTACATTTTCAGCCCTGCTGAATTTCCAGACTACTAGTCTCTATGCTTTTTCTGTCTCTGTGAATATTTAATTAACTATGGAAGGAAAAGAAACTAAAACTGAAGAAACAGGAAGGCAATAACTCATAAACTGATGATAGTAAATAATCCTGTCTAAATTTGCCAGAGAAAGGACATTTATTTTTTATTCTTTTATTTCTCAGATGTGTGGAAATGTGTGGCTAGAAATTCCTAGATTTGTATGCAAAAAATAGTCCTTTGTTATGAAGAAACTTTATGGCTAAAACAGTGGTAAGAAATATCTCTTTCAACATTTCTTGGGTTTGGTCTTGTTTATTTTGAGTTAGCAATGAAAAATAACAGGACAAGTATAACACAGCTGTGAAAATGAACGTTGGATACAACTGAACACATAATATCAAAATATTTCTCTCACTGCAAATTTCATCCCTCCTTGAACACTGTTAGGAGCTTATCTGAGGCAGAATCTTGCCTGTAGCCAAAATAATTTTTGGATATCACTTGGGCTGATCACATAAGCATGGTCCACATGGTCTGATATATAGAAATGTTATTTTGTGAGTGCTGTTGCTATGCTCTATGATGTAGCACACAAGTGTTAAAATAATTCTGAATATTTAAGGTTCTTGCTATTTTGCTAGCAGACGCTAATTTCCTTTCTAGTTTTGTACTTGCATTTAAAGATTCTACTGTCCTATAGAAATATCAAGAGAAGAGAATATACCACTCAGCCCCTTTGAGTCTGTTATTTCTGCAAATAGAATCTCTGTGTACTTATGGATTCAAATGAACAGTTTATTTTTGAAGAAATCTTTTATTCTCTGTGCAAAGTACCCGAAGAGGGAAATCATGGTGTCTGGGAGATGTGCAAAGGTTTCTCTGGTAGGAAGAAGATCAGCTGGCTTGCTCATACTGTGTCTACTGAGCTTTAAGAAGTTAAATTTCAACTCCTCTAAGATGGAATCAAAGCTCTTGAAATATTCTAATCATGGTTGTCAGATTGATGTTTGCTTGAAACAAACACCAGCAGTAAACATGGCCTGCAAGATTTATTCAGGGAATAAAGCATAACATTTACACAGAAAGAGGGCAGCATTAGAGTGAAGAGCTGACCTTTGGCAAGCAGAACAAAATTCTAAGTATGAATGCCCCAGTCAAATAAATTAGTTTCCAGAACAGTTAATTCTTTATGAAAGAGAAGGTCAGACAGAGAGCATATGCTATTTTAGTGTATTAAACAAATATGCCAGATTTCATTTTACCAAATAACAGTTAAGAAAAGTAATTGGTGGACTGCTACAAATACTTTAGAAGTATAAAGCTAAAGTCAAGTTACTTCAAAAACTGGTAGTAAATTACTGATGGAAGAGGAGTAATTGCATTGATTGAACTAGAGATCCTTGATTGAAGACTTTTTTTTTTTTTTCCTTAAAGTCTTACTTGGACTCTGGGTGAATGTCTTTGGGTAAATGTCTTCTTTTTCTGTTTATGTGTGAGAAGTAGGAATAGCAGCAAAGCCTTTTATTATTAGATTGCTTGCATGAGGTATTTTGGTTTTGTGGTTTTGTTTTTTTAATGGCCGGCATTGTTCTACAGATCAGGTAACGTTTTCATCTTGCAAATCTGTACTTAGTATTGTAATTTATGCTCCATATGAAATGGGTTTGCTACAGATGTGATCCTTGTCTCATATGAAGTGACTTTGCTGTAAATATGACATTAGTATGAGCCAGTCAGCTTGCCAGATTGCTATTAGTTTGTAATAAACATTTAGAAAAATGAAGCATCATTAAAGGAAATCAGCTGTTTCATGTAGCTGCTGCATATTTATAGGCACTCTGCTTACATGAATTAATTAGTCTCTGACTGGGGGAGGTCCGCTGTATCTCCACCTCCTGGCATCTTTCCATTCAGTTTCTTCTTGTATCATTCTCTACTGTAATGACACCTATGAGATAAAATTAATATTTTTAAAACCACTTGGTATAATATAAAGTGATTGTAACACAACTTGAATGTAGCCATTCCTCAGTATTTGTGCACAGTGAAGACAGTTAACTTACGATAATTAACTTCTACTCTAGTAATATTATCTCTTGATTAAAGAACAATTGTTATGCAAGCTGTGTTACCTAGTCAAAAAAAGGAGTTTCTGCTTATTATTTCACCTCATCATTTTGGACAGAATTGACTGCTGTTCTGTGATTATATGACCAGAAACTAGTCCTAGCAGTCAGACTGAGGTTACATTAGTAGTTATTTACTGCTGTGATTTTCATATCATTCCAAACCCTTTTATGACACTTGCCTAGTTGAACATTGGCATTGATAGTCTTCTCAGAATTAATTTGTCAGTCTAGAATAATTTTTTTTCTCAAAACCTTCAGTTTTGGTTTTTTTGGTGCCAGTAAAAAAACTTTCTGCTTTGTCAAACCATTACTCATGGCAGCAATTTAAGAAACACTTGGATGTTCTTTAAAAGTTTTTCTTTTAAAAATTCATAATTTGCCCAGCCATCTGTCAGTTGTGTACCTTTATGTATAAAGAATATTGCAGAATAGATAATAACAACTCATTAGAATGAAGGTGAATACTTCTGAAGTAACAGTTATGGTTAGTTCACAACAGTAGGCATAACAGGCTTCTCTTCTTAAGGCATCCAAAATCTGGACTGCTAGAACAAGCAGTTGAATGAATCCTTTAAAATAAAATGACCATCAAAAACTGGGAATTGCAATTGAAAAGAGGTATTCTGCACAGCTGGAGATTGCAGGAAAACAGAAGAAAACGCGTTTGACCTTAAAATGGCACTTGTCATTCATTTGCTAAGCAAGAAAGGATGGTAAGAGGTAATTGAACTTCAGCTCAGAGTGAGATGCTTTTGAACATCATTTCCCCACATTTCCAGAAGATTCTTTGGAAGAGGACATTCCCCAAATAAATCTGAGTTGCCACAAGAAAATGTTTTAATGAGTGCAAGCCATGGCTGAGAGTTTGATCAAAGAGATGAGATCAGATAAGAATTAAGCAGGATTTTCAAGGAAGTTAAGGCACCAATAAATGGCAAACACTTTGCAAGAACATTACAAAATGCAAGTTAATGGATGTCTCTGATGTACTTGTGGTGAAATATGAATGCAAATTCCTTACCAAACAATTTCAGGTCTTAAATAAAACTGATAGGTATAACTGCTGTTGGTTTTAATGATTATATTAGTAACATTTTTAAGTGTCACTTGGTGCATACTGACATTCTTTGAAGCCATTGGGCATGCAGCAACACTGCAAAGATAGGTAGGAGAGTGCAAATGAATACTGACTCAGTATATTGTCTTCTCTAGGTAGTATCATATCTATATTTGGAACTTTATAGTATACACTAAAAAAACAAAGCCCATCTTATTAGAGTTTATATGCTAAATTAAAGAATCAGCATAATGGCTAATAAGGAATATTTTTCTGGACAGAAGAACAAATCATGTGAGCAGCAATATCTAGCAACAATGTAATGCTTTTATCACCATCAGATTAATAATCAGTTTCATCAGACTTTTCAGTAGATTAATATTCACATGAAAATTTTAACACTGCAACTTTATGTTACATTGCACTTTTACATTGCAAGTTTAATATTGAAGTTGATTATTAAAACAAGACATAGTATTTTTAGGGCATCTTTCTCATAGATACACAACAGATTGTTATGGAACAGAAAGTTTTGGGCAGTGCCTTGACCATTAGGCTACACAAATTGTTCTTTCTTCCTGGTTTAATTTAAAACTGAACTCGTTGCTCTGTACCCCAGATAGCAGCAGCAGGATTGGAGTGCTCCCTGGATGGTAGATGCATTTTCTGTGGAGTGTTACAGTCCACAGAGGTTCTTGGGCACAGTACTGTAGTGATGTGACACTTCTGCAAATCACAGAGCAGATTCTTAAATCAAACTTGTCCTTGATGATCACTTGGTATGTTAATAGATTAGATTTTAGCTTCCCTTACACTGTCTAATAAATGTCTCTTTTGTGCATTCGACTTTTCACTTACCTGTGGGATTATTATGATACTCTGATAAAATATCAGGCATTTGAAGTTTATTCCTGGAGGGATTTGACTCCTATTTTCATCTTTTACTGCCAATCAGCAACCTTATATTGAAAGGTAATTAGATTATTCTCTAGGACTCTTCCCAGCCTTCGATGACTGCATGTAAATTCAAGGACTCAAGTTTGCTAAAGGACTCTGTTTGATAGACTGTCATGGCAAAGGCATCACTCCAAAACAAAACACTTCAAAGGAATTTCCTAGAAAAAAAAATTAAATTAAATTTGTTTGCGTTTTTTGTGTGCAATTTCTGCTTCTAACAAACTTTTTCTTTGAAACATGGCTAAAACAATGACAAAGCATTTTATCACTCCTGTGTATTATTGATACTAAATGAGCATAATAGGAATAGAATCTGAATTCAAAACTGAGTTCCTTTTGGCTAGTATAAGATAATTACCTGCAGATACCTGTGCAATTCACTTTATCTTCATTAATGATGGGTAGCTATAGGAGATAACAAAATTATTTGTTCGTTTGGAATGACTTGCTGGTTTTACTGTGAAGCTCATGGAAAAAACTGTATCCTGCTATTACCTCTTTCTTACCTGCATTGACTATGTTTTGTCAAGTGGTAAAATTTTACTTCCCCCATAAAGGCAATGGATATGAATCATGTACACAGAAGAAATTTTATCCAGTAAGAACTTATCTTTTCAGCAAGTCATGTTTCTGACTACAAGTGCAGCTTACATGCATCATTAGCAGTCATTGGGAGGATACAAGTTTAAACAGAAACAGAGGTCTCTTTGAGATTTAAAACAAACAAAAACACTAGTTAAATTAGTATTCACACCCTGCATAAAAGCATTTAAGAGGACTTGACCACTGGTTAAATTAGGTTAGACACTGGGTCGTTGGTATGTCACCTAAGCTAAAAGCGATCTAAATTAATCTGTGTTAGAAGCTTGTGTAGGCTTAAAAGATCCAATTAAAACTGTTGCAACTTTTGTCCAAAGTCAAAGGCATAGAATCAGAAAACAGATATCCCTTAAAGACCTATAATTAATCTTCCTTTTTCTCCTAAAGAGTTCTGAATTTTTCCTAGAAATAATATATATTTTTTGTCATAAGCTAGTCTATAGTGCATCCTTACGCAGCTATCCTCCTACTTCATTACTTTCTTGTTGCTTCTAGTAGTTTCATAGATGTTTTAAAATTGTCTTCTTTTTGGTTTTAGCCTGTCATTACCAGGCATATTGAGTTTTAATATCTCTCTTTCATAAATTCCTGAAGTTCCTTGATTTTTTTAACCAATTTTTCCTTGTTCCATTTTTTCAATTAAGAATTTTCTACTCTGGAGATAGAACAGGAACACAGTTCCTAACAGATTAATATTTTCAGATATTTATAAGCTTTTCTTACGTTTTTTACCTGACACTTAACAATTCCCAATAATGTTGTTTAAAAAAATGGGTGTTTTTTAGTTATGAGGGCCATGACAAAAACGTATAGAATTTTTGTGGGAAATGCAATTTCCATCAGAGAAAAGATGCATTTGTTTAAAAAGGTGTGGAATTAACTACTTGGAATAGACAAAGTGTTTTATATGGCCCTATTATTTTAAAACTCATATTTAGGTAAATTATGTTAAAAACTTTTTTTTTAAAGCTCTGTGTACTCTTTACTTACCTTGTTCTGTTCTTAGTAGACAGTGAAAATCAAAGGAAAATTTCTGTCTGTGTTGTGTATTACAAGGTTACTGTTAATTTTAAAGTTATATTCTGGAGGAGTACTTCTTTTTATGTCCTTACTTTATTTCTTCTGTTTTGTTGGGTCTCTTGGAAATAGGACTACACATAGGAAAAGACATAGATTTAGGAAAGTGTATGGATTACTGCTTAGTTCTGAGCCTGAAATATGTACCTTATGCCTGGAGAGCACTGGAGAGAGGAAAGATTGAAGGTCAAGCCTCAAGGCATGCACTCAGTATGGCATGAATCAGGACGCAGAGAGGCTGCCTTTTTTTACTTCTGAAGTTTTCAAAACAAACGGGTGTCCCAGCTATTATTTCCTTTTCTATAGCAAAGCAGGAGTTTCTTACCAGTCTTATACTGAAAGCAGCAACAGAATAAACTTGTGAACTTCTTTTCCTGCTGGTAACTGAGAAGCAGAGCAAAGGCCAAAAGCTACACTTAGGATATACAGAGCTAATGGAGGGGTCACTTGGCTTTTATGGAATAGCTTTCCATGGTTCTGATGTAACAGTGCTCAACTCACAGGCTACCAGTTTCTGAAGATTTTGTGTCTTGTTTCATTATTCTTAAAATCTGAGCTGTTTGATGTATGCAGTGTGTTGTAATAGCATTAAAGTGATTAATCAACTGATTTTTTAATGGATCATGAATTTTGAAACCAAATTGTAAGATTGGTGTAAGCCTTCCATAGAAATATTTACAATTATTTTAAATGCATAAGACAAGTTCATTTACACTGTATTTGTAGACACTTTTCATTTAAAGCTGTGGCTTTTCCATTTGGAAGTGTTTCTTGCTAATAAAAATGTTCTGCATATCTTTTAAGACTATTAATTCCTTTTAATGTAAAGTTTTATTTCATTTTAAGAATTATCAGCAAATTTTACCTATTAATTTGCATCATTACTTGTCTGGCATTTAATACATGTCAGGCCAAGAAAAAAGAGTTATTCAATTATTTGTAAGAGTCTATGTTCATTTCTAGTAGGTAGGGAAACAAACTTTCTTACAGGAGAAATTCTTCTGATACTATTCACAGTAGAAGAACATCAGCTGAGAGAAAAGATGACTGTGGAGCCTTCAAAACTCCCACACACGCTCTGCTAACCCTTGTATTTTAATAATTTCCAGGATGACATTTTTTGTTTTGAGTTTCACAGGTGATGCCATCAATGGAGGCAGTAATGTAGAAGCCAACAACTCTCATCCTGTTGCCAGACATTGAGTGTTGCCTTTTAAAAAAGCCTGAGAAAGCCACTTTTTGGCCAAATTGCCTGATTTCCCCCCCTGAGGTCCATGCCACATGCTGTCTAGCCATAAAAGACAGGGAAATTGTTCCCAGTCATCTAATAAAGTAAGGTACAAACATGTTTGCGGATATTTTAATTATTATTGTGTAAATAAGTTGATATGGCAGCTAAAATTTATTAGAAGTAAGACTGTCCACTGAAGTGCAAAACATACTATGCCAAGCAATAATTTGAACTCTACATCTTGAAGCTGAATCACTATTTTTAATCACTGAGGTTCATACGATGCATTTGAAGGCATATAAAAAGAAGGGTTTTTTCCTTCAGGGCTGTATTCCTTAGATAGCTTGCTTAGGATGCAAAGCATATAGTTTCATCTATTTAAATCAGCTTAATTGGGAGAATCTAAGGACAAAACCAGAGCTCTAGGTATGGCTTTTCTTTTTCCTTCCCATCCCCCATATTTTTATTAAATTAGTATCTTCTCTGTGTTATGCGTGTAAAAACAGTAAGTCAAAATTAATTTTGACATTGATACATTTCAACTGTAAAACTTCAAGTTGGATATATTTGTAAATCATCTGTTTTCTGTGAACTCAAATTATTTAATCTGCAAATAATCTGCAGAAGGCTCTTGTAAACTGTTTGCATTTTGGTAATCCAGTTTTTGTTGTGCTTTTTCTGCTTAAGGGCACATTGTTCAAATTTGCCTCTATTATACATCTCCTAAATAGTTCCTGAGCATGCATAGAAAGAGAATTTGTAAAATTTGTTGTTGTTGTTTTAGTTTTTTTTTTTAACTTTTATTTTTATTGTGATGTTAAAACAATAATGTAGTTTTATTTATTTCAGCATGCATGAACAGACACAGGAAAAAAACCCCCAAAACTTTTTTATCTTATCTTATCTTATCTTATCTTTAATAGAATGAACTTTTGCATGATTACTTCAATAATAGATGGTAATGCTTCCTCAATACACAGGTTTAAATATAACACCAGTAACATCATTTCTTTTTGCAAGTAAAGTATAAAAGCCATGTAGGATACATTCAAGTCAGTTTATCTGGGCTGATCTGCTCAGAAATTAAGTTAAAAGAAAAACCTGGCAATCTTTGCTATTTTGGAAGCAGTTTTTGTCTCACTGCCTCATCTTTTACCTCATCTGGGTACTCTTTTATCCATTTTAGGTGGGGAATAAAGATATAAAGATGTTTTCAAAAGGTACCTGTGAAATTCAGTTCATATCTTGTTTTCCAGGTGTCTCAGGCATTTAGAAATTTTAATGCTGTTGAGCACCAGTTTCCAGACAGCAGATTCCTTTAGAAAATTACTTGTGGTCTTCAGCCATATTCACAATTAAGAATCATGTTAAAAATTACAACATTAAAACCCAAATCACGTGGTATGAGGTCATGTCAAAACTCTCTATGATCCAGAGGTCTTCAGGACACTGTCTAGTTCAGGCTCTCTAGCTGTACAGATCTCAGCACTACACTGGTATGTTTCTAGAGCTTCTAACTCTGGGATCAATTTATTTGTGGCCAGTGTTGTTATCTGGGCAGTGGTGCAGTGAAAAACACAGACATAAACACAAGGCACCCCTGAACAGTCTCCCTCATAGCCTCAGAAAGATGTTTGTGTAAGAGCTGGGCATTGACAGCCCAGGCTCCAGTTACCCTATACCTCCACACCCATCAGATGTCTATGCAGAAGCAGATTCTGTCTTGTATTTGAAGATAAAAGGCAATCTCAGCCTTCATGCCAAAACATCAAGGCTCAGAATCTTACACAAGCAGGATCTTGTTCAAAAATCAGTTTTGTCCTTTTCAAATGGACACTCTAGGCTTTGTAAGGCTGTAATTGACACAGAAAAAAGAGACCTGGCCCTTTGTTAGAGGAAAATAGGTTGAAAAAGGTACAAGCAGCTTTACTTACAAAAGCTTTTAGCTATCTGTAACCAAAATTGGCAGTATCAACCTTGGTAGCTGTCAGAAATAAGGAAGGTGAGTAAATGTTATAGATGTGTATCATAGGTATGTAACAGGGAGATCTAATGTCTTCATCCAAAATTTCAACGGTGCAAACAGTACAGAAAGCCTCTGGCATCACTGATGTTTTTGGATGACATTTAACATACTTAATGAGAAAAGAACTTATATTTTCTGTGGGAAGAAGAATGTACAATAAGAACGCTGCCTTCTTCCTGAAATTAAAAGTGAACAGCAAGAGGAAGTAGATGAATTGTAGTGGGAATCTACTCAAAAGTAATTTTTAAATTAATGGAATGCAAATAATGTTGGGAGAAAACAAAACCTCTGCTGTCATTATAATTCAGTATTATTTAAATTCTAGCCAAAGTATTTTTTAGCAGTTGTACTGCTAACTAGTCAACCTTGCAGACATGTTTAATGTTCTATCAAGTGAGTCTTCTCAGTTCCATATGAATTTGACAGTAATTACAAGTATTCTCTCTCCTTGAAAAACCTGCATGGTACAGGTGATTCATCATCTGAAGCTTCATAATAAAAAACACAAATGTGTCAGGCAAAAAAAAAATTCTGCTGTCATTTTTTGTGTATTTTATGTTACTGCTTTCTGGCAGAATTTTGGCTTTCATGTTTTATAAAATAGGTCCAATATTAGATTCTTGCTTCCCTCTGTCTTCATTTTCACAGTTTTAATTATCTGAGTAGGTGTGATACAGTTACCAGTCATTCCTTTTCGGATGTTCCTGCAAATATGAACTTAATAGAGGAATGGTATAATCAGAAATCAGGCTCAAAGTAATTTATAGGGAGGGAAGAATTTTGGTCTAATTTGGTCTATTTTTTATAGTAATAGGATTTTCTAGCACAGATAAGTATTTTTCATTTCTACAAGTGAGAAATGGTTATGCTGTACTTCATAAAATAGCACTAGTAGGTACATTTTGTCATTGTTTTTTAAACATAGCTCTTAAAAGTTACAATAGGTATGTAAATGAAATACAGAGTTTGAAGATCTGTTCCTCTTCCAGATCCTTGCATCTAAATAAAACAAAACAAAACAAAACAAATCCTGTTAAACTGCTGTAGAGGTTATCCAATATTAAAGTAATAAGGGTAATTTTTACAATAGCTGTGACTTTGGGTTTGGTTTGTCAGGGTACGACATATTCTTTAAAAGAAACTGGTGCAAAAGTGTTTGATGCAGGCAGGGTTACAAACAGATTTCAAAATGTTTTTTTGCTAACTGCTCATGAACATCCTGGTCAAATACAATACAATATGGTTTTTTTTTTTAAAAAGTAGAATTGCATGGACACTTTGAGGAAAATGAAAGTGAGATACATGGAGAGAGATACAGGTAACTGATACTTGTTTTGATTTTGCTGTTAACTCAGCTGATTTTATGTCTGAAGAATTAAGCACATGTTGAGGGTGGTACTTGCAGTGGGAATTAGAAAAAAAAAGCTAGAAAATAGTTATTTTATGATAACATCTTTAGTGTGGCTTGCAAATGTCTGTGACCAGGGGATGTCTGTTGTCCTCCCTCCTTCTTATGGAGAAACAAATGAGAAGAAGCCCTTGCAGGAACCTGAAGAGTTGCCTGCCCTAGAGCAGAAGGACATAAAATGAGAGAGAAAACTTTCCTCTTACATTTCTGTACTTCGGGACATGATGTGGCTTAACATTTGCAGCATTTTGAGAAGATGCCTTTCCTACCCTCTAGTGACAGCATTCAGTGAATTGCTGTTACTTTCTCTGTGCAAAGTATAAAACCTATTGAATAAGTAAAAAGTAAAATACTTACTTTTCAAAAACACGCAGGACCTGCATTTACACATACTCCACACAATGAGCTGCACATACAAGCTGTCACTGGTGGAGTGTTTTCAAGTTAAATTCTTTAGCCCACTTCAAATCTGTCAAGAGCTCTTGCTGTAACAATGAGATGTTAAGGGGTTCTGAACAGAAACATAATATCTCATAAAGAAAATCTTACAAAAGGGAAAGATTGAGCATCTGTTCTGAAATTGCAGAAATTTTTGTTACTACAGTTGTCATTGTTTTATCAGCTTATCAGGTAAGGCATTTAGCCTGTCAACAGATTTAAGCACTTTACTGTTAGTCTTCTGACACTAAGTGGAAATTTGTTGTGTATCATGACAACAGCTACCAATGAAGTCTCATACGCATACAGAGAATAAAATGCTGTTATAATTTTTGCATTGAAAAAATGCATATGCAGTAATTTATTTCTTTTATGTGTATATTTTCCATCGTAACATTTTTACTTTTTTCATAAGAAAGTGGAAAGGAATGCTAAAATGCAGTTCCTTAGATGCATATTTTGATAAAGAAATGTCTTATTATTTACTAGGGAAAACTAGTAAAATATTAAGAGTAAATAAACTGGAAAACAAGTGAGAAAATAGCTTACAGAAAAAGTGCTTCTATTCAAAGAATTAAAAATGTAGCAGAGTACATTTTAATGAAGAAGTTAAAGTGTGTTTTGTATTAAGATAGATTTTGATTATGGGATCCTCTTTTCAGGACCTCATCCTTTTTTCTCAATACTATATCATTTTGTCTGGAAAATATTTTAATTCGTGTTTTGAACTAATGAGCATATTCTACCATGCAAAATATTTCTCTCACATGTTAAAAACCCCAAGATATGCTGGAGTAGGTCAGAACAGTTTTATTTAATAACTTTTAAATTCTTTGGACCTTAAACCTTTATTGAGGTAAAATACTTTTTACATAGTTCTATAAACAGATATGGAACAATTACATTTTAAATTTAGTTCTTTCTTACCTTAATTCTGGCTCAGCCTTCTCTTGGAAGAGAAGATTCAGGCATTCCTGTTCCATGGGGTTTTAAAAAAATTCCTACCGTTGTATCTCTATAACTCTTCCTAGTTTTATTATAACTTTTTTCATGTTTGGAATATATCCTTTTGATTCATAATCTCAATTTATGTGGGGATTGATGTCATTTTTGCCAAGGCTCAAATTCACTGACTTCTGGAGTGGTTGTTTTCTGAATAACATAATTAAAACTGTCAGCATGAACTCCACTGGATCCTAGAATTTCTGTACCAAACTGCAGTTGTTTCAATATGCAAGCAAACTTTCATATTTCATATATTCTGTAAAAATGTTTTACAAAACAGAGATTCAAAATAAATTATTATTATCCTCAGGTTTAAAGTATGCAGATTTTAACATTCTTGTGTAACAGCCATTGCATGTATATTCTCAGATTAACTAAAATAAACTAAATGCAAATAACTATAAATGAAACTAAGGACTATATAATCAAAGCTGTATTCAGATTATGCAAAAGGGTAAAAAAGAAAATAAATAAGGTGACTGTGTGAGATCAGGTGAGGTTTTTTACTTAAATTCTTGTTCTCAACTTTAGCTCTGAAAAAAGACTGTAGTGTTTACATTATGTTTAGGTAGATACTTCATCCCCCTTTGCCTCAAGCAAAGATAGGGTATTCAGAGTTCAGCCCAGTATCAGTCAAACATGCCTAAGACCTCTTTATTCTTAAGTGATCTGGCATTCTGGATTGTTCATAAGTGTTTGATCAGTACCCCTCAGAAATTTATCATTCACAGATCAGGTTACAAGTCTAGCATAGAAAATCTGTGTACAAATACGCATATTTGTTTGTAATTTATTTATGGGAGGCAGAAGAAAAGAGTTTACTTGATTGGGCAAGCAACAGTTCCAAGTACAACCTCTCTTACTCCTGTGGACAGTGGGAATGTTCATGGCAGATTGTTTTTATATGTATTTCCCCTGGGTTATTTCCTGATTTACCCTGAGGTTCCATATTAGTTATGCAGGTTAAGGAGATATAAGAAAGAAATAAGAAAAAATATAGCAACATAGAGTATTTGGGGACTAAACCTGTGTCTGGTGCTGTCTTTTGTATCAGAAAAACTTTTGCTGACCTTCATATAAATGCAGCCTTTAGAAGGTTTAGAGGATTTTTTTCTCACGTAACAATGTCTTGTAAGATGACAGGAACTCACTCCTGCAAGTTCAGCTGTTTCAGGTGGATATCTCTTAGACTTCTTTCCATCTTCTGTGCCTTACTGCTGACAAGGTTACTGCTTTCCTCACAAAACTGCTCTCAGGTAATGTACAGTAACTTGCAGGCCTGACATCACAAGTGATGATTATATACAAAGGTAAAAATCCAAAGGGACAGGGAGAAGAAAAGACCACAGAACTAGAGGCATTTCTTTGTATCTGAGTTCCCTCCCCAGTACTGCTGATTTTTCTCTCCCAACTTCTAAAGAGAATAAGTAGCCCAAGTTAGGAGCTTAACTGCTTTATATTTGTTCACTAGCCTGTAAAATAGAGAATAATGTGTGTGTAATACTGCTTTCAGGCTGAATATGTTAATGTCTAAAAAGCTTTTTAAGAATGTAAAACACTATGTAAATGTGAACTATTAGCATATCTTTCTACTTTAACAAGAGGGCAAGATTCTGAAAGAGTTCACATGACACTCTTGAAGGAGTTCAGCACAGGCCAAAGTGTCTGTGAGAGCAGTGTCCTGAGAGAATCTCTGAAGAGCAAAAGCCCTACACTCCAACACACTTCAACACACTTGAAACTAAGTCTTATGAGACAGACTATCAATATTGTTTCTTTTTCCTCCCTTATCCATTCTGGGGCTGATTTTAATTGTAAGCTTGAATGGGAGAAGCACCTTACAGAGTATTGTTTAAATTGCAAAATTATCCATAGTAAAAACAAAACACCCCAAAACACACAACTTTCCTTGTCTCATCCTGTCTATCCCTATACAAATTCAAGCTCTGGCTTAGTTTAAAGCTCTTGTTTGCTGCAGGGAGGGAACAGGAAATCTCAGCTATCTTGTTCACCTTAAGACATATTAATATCATAAAAATAGGTTTGCAGGCAAGAGGTCAGAATAATTGGCCTTGTGTCTGATCCAGCACAGTGAGAAAATCTTTTTGAGAGGTGAGCAGAGACAAAAGAATGCAGAAGCCATGGCATGTTTCATTGCTTCCATTCAAAAAGATTTTATCTTCTGGAGAGAACAGTAAGGTCTTAAACATTATTATGATACAGCTTCTGAAGGTGGAGAGGTGCGGCCCTCATTGGTTTTGTATTTCCTTTTAATAACATGACAGATATCCTTCAGCTTAGTAAAGGGTTTGAAGTCTGCCATATCTCTTTTCTTGTTTGTATGTTTCATATTTCCTTTAAATAAAATGAAAAAAAATTAACTTTGGTACCTGAGGGAATCAAGGTTTCCTTGTTTGTGGTTTTTTCTCCCCATTTTTTTTAATTAAAGAATGGAAACCTTTTGTTCTAGGCAACTTCAGCGCAGGCATAAAAAGTGCTGTGTCAGAAAAAGGACACTGGAAGGCCATTCAGATAAGTACCAGTACAACTGAAAATTTCATGGCTCTCTGCACACCAACAGTACTGTTTATCAAGATTCTTTTAAATATTTCATGCTGTAGAAAAGACCAAAGTTGTTACATTACTTGCTATATTTGGCCAAAATGTGCTTTATGTTTCTATTTTTTCAGAATAGCAGTTGAGACTTGAAAAGGTTTGCATTGTCATTGACATCACATTTCCCATTTTTGTAAATAGTCACACACTTCAGGAAGCATCAAATAGCTGATGTGCTTTGCTTGTGACAGCACTTAATGAGCCTTTTCCACACATGCTACATTTTAATAATACAAGACTCTAATTAAAACTGGCCTGAAATGCTTTAAAATGCCACATGAGAAGTCTTAATATTTATGTATGCTCAGCTACTCTTCTACAGAGAATTTATGGATGAGAAAATCCCATCCAGTGGTTGGCTCAAATGATTTTGTGCTGTTTTTCTTAAATTCCTTCCTCCTTCCAAATGTAACAGTGGAACCATATTTATGTAGTACTACTTATTTCTGGTCACTGACCATGCAAACATAAGATTTTTCATTGCTGAGATGCGTCTCTGCTGACATTCCTGACATTCTAGGCAAGGGTTAAGATGCTCCTATAGGGGTTCCCCCCAGACCTGTGATGCTTGAAAGATAATAAATGAAAATGCCTAATTTTTACTGTAGTAATTCAGTTTAAAAGTAGCAGTGCCTTTGGAGCTATTGAATAAGAAAGGCAGAATTTAGTACAAGGAATCTGGCTTTTTTTCCAGTACTGCTAGGATTACATTTTAAGGCAGTTAAGTCACAAAATCAAGAGTAAAACTGACTCTTATATTCAGTAAAACTGAGGCTCATATGATGATGGGATGTTTGTGCAGAATGACGGTTTTATTTCTTTAAGTCTGTGGCAAAATCATGGTGACTTCAGAAGCATAAGATGGAAGACAGTGAAATTGTTTCCTGATACTGAAATAATATATGTATTGACATGTCTTGACAAAGAATTGCTTATCTTGACCAAAAAAAAGTTGATAGTTTGGTTTATTCAATTCATTCTATAGCACCTTATCTGATTATTAAGGGGTTTTTTTAATAGTAAAAAGCTTGAATTTTAAAAACAAAGTAAACTAGACTGTATTGAAGTTGAATATTTTATCATTATCTTAATGTTACCCAGAATAACAAACTAATAATTTAATTTTCATGTTGTTCTGTGCAAGGTAAACTGAATAATATAGTGGACGACAAGGTGATTATATCTAAAGAAAAACATTCATCCTGAAACTGTGATTTGTTCAAGTAACACCACAGTAGTCAGAAATTGTGATGTGTGGTGGTTTTACATAAATGGGCAACTATAACAAGTATATTTTCTGAGTTAGTTCAGATTTTAAAGTGTTATGCATTTTTGTAACAACTCTGGCAATAAGATCTTGATTGTATGCTACTGACTGGGACCGTTACTATTAATAATTTATTTCAACCATCTTTTTTTCTGAAACAAACACTTAATCAAACATACTAGTGCAGTTATGAGTATATTTCAGAACCTTTCCATTACTTTAGATATATTATCATTTTTAAGTGTCTTTTCATATATTTTGAAATGTGTTATTAAACAATATATTAGAGCCAAGTACTCATGTTGTAAAATGGAGACAAAATCAAGAATGATTGTGTAAATACTCCATTTTATGCAGTCTTCAGAATTAAGTGAATAGCAAGACAGGTAAAATGTACTAATTTTGTCCTGTTCATTTCTCACTTGGTAGTTTTAGGAAAATTACAGTTTAATTTTTATTAGTAATAACTTTAGTCCCACTTTTAATTTTGCACTTATGGTATTAATTAGGGCGTTTTTATTTTAGCTGAGTTTTATGATTTTAGACTTAACCGTTGACAGGTTTTGTGTGTACAGATATCAAAGATACATGGCAGAACCAATTTACTTGCCCTCACATTCTTCCTCTGCAGAAGACAGATCTATTCTTTTAATATATCTTAATTTTACGAAGAATACAGGCATACATTTAGTACTTAGGAGGTGCAGGCCCCTACAAATATTGTATTGTTTCCTTATTCCAGTGGAAATTAACATTTCAAAATAAATATATATGACTGTATGTTTTAATTTATGATTAGGTACTTGAATTTTTTTAAAAAATTATTTCATAAATTTGCTGTATGACACTATTGCATTTAGCTAACACTGGGACAAGCTTATACTATGGCACAGAACTCACCAGTTAACAACAGTCAATATGTTTTGTCTGTTTTCTTCCTGTCCCATTATTTTCGCCAGATAATATGTTCACTGAATACTGTAGCAGATTCCAAAGGTTTAAATTCTAGGATCTTTCATTTGGAGCACTTTTTTTTGTAAATTACTAATTAAAACTATGTGTGTTTTTCTGAACACCTAATTATGTCAACAGAAAATACTGGTCTTGCATACTAACAGGTAACTGTATGTGGTTCTGAGACTGAGCTTACACTGAAGCATTGACTAAATTGATGTTTCTCCTTCATGTTAAAGACAATTTATTTGTATGCTCCTCTCACTATAAATTTTCAGTATAATGGACTCATCCACATTTTGTATTTAAAGCTGCAATATTTAAATATCATAAAATCAGTTATCGTCCACAAAAATGCTTCCTAGAAACTGAATGAAAGACAGGAAAAATAAAATTTAAGTCACAAAATAGTATTTAAATTAGAACTACTTTCCTGGGGCTATGAATGGAATATGAATGTCACTTTTCCAGGAGTTAGTTCTGTGTCATGAACAATTTTGCACTTTTGAGACAGCGTTTGAATTAAATTTAGGTTTGGATTGCTTGTGTACATGGTTTACCTTTTCCTAAAGGACTTTTTTAAAAACATTCTGCTGCAACTGGGAGCATTGATCTCAGAACAAAAAGGTTTCAATGCCAAGAATGTGACTAACAGATATTAATTATAATTTTGAAAATTTGATGCTCTTATTCTCTACAAGTTGTTAACCAAGAAAAGAGAATCTGGATAGAGAATTATAAGCTTTTGTGAGTTTACTAAGCATGACACTCAACTGTGTGTGTACATATTTGCTAGGACTAATTTATGGATTTAATCAGGTTCATCCCTCCAAATCAGTGTATCTTTATCCTTTGGTGCTCATGCATACATTTTGTAGATGAAAATGCTGCAATAGTTCAGTTACCAGTGTAGGATGCTTGCATACATTGTAGTCATAAATTCAGTGTTGCATATTTTGAAGTAATGAAGCAGCAGGAGGTTTATTACAGTACCTGTGCAGTGGGAAGACAAATGCACTTCCCGAATACCTGTGCCTGAGTTTTGGGAAGAAAGTTACTTTAGTGAATAGTCTTTAGCTCATGAAAGCTCTGGATGTGTAATGGTTGTTGAATGCCAGTTCTGACCTCAGGCATTTAAAAATACGTACTGTGGATTCTTTAGGTCTTTGTCTCTGAAGTAAGCAGTTGATACATTACTGAGTTCACAAAATAAACCACTCTTTAACAAAGCAGTAACACCTCAGCCTAGCTGAAGCAGTTTGGGGTGGGCTGGTCCGAGAGGTACAGGCTAGTCCTGAGAGGTGTAGGGAGTTAGGGAGCTGTGTGGGTTTGCATCAGTTTTTAAATAGAAACCCTACTATGCTCTAAGGCTTTTATATTTAGCTGGTTAGTAACTGTGGTATTATTAATAGATGCCTTGAGTTCTGGTTAATAATTTGTAATCTATATTCATGCACATTACTGCAAAAAGGGAGCAGATGAAAGCAGCAGCCTAGCAGCATCTTTAGTTGGACCTCTACCTTCCCACAAAACAGTTGAGAAATTGAAGTTGAGAGGTCTTCAGTTTTCAGGAAACAGAAGAATTTCTGCAGAAACTGTAAAAAGAGCTGTAAAAGCAGAAGATTTCAAAGCATATACCAAGAAAATGGAAAAGGAAGCTGTGTATGATAATTTATGCACTGGTTTGGTTTAATGTATTCAACTGAATTGATACTATCTTAACAAGAACTGGTACATTTTCTGTTAAAAAAATTCAGAATTCTTTTATTGAAACTGACTATTTTACTTTCAACTCTCTCCTTATTAAAGCTAGGGAACAGTTTCCCTGAAGACATTTACATCTATTAGCAAAGGAAATATATGTACTACTAGAAAATACTTAACCTAGGACAAATTGGTGACAGCAGGATATTGAACAATTAGGTCTGTGTTCTCAGAGAGGATGTAAAGGAAAACTCAAATAAATGTAACAGATACTTAGGTTGTCTAATCAAGGTGCTTAGTAACTCTTTTTTACCTGAAGAATATATATATAAAAACTTTTGGGCTAGGACTTTGAGTGCTTTTTGGCTGTAGAATGCTTTGTCATCAAGGTTTCTGTGGAGAGTAGGAGAAAAGCATTGTTTCTACACAGAATTTGCTGTTTTTATCAATGGATTACCCTAGTGAATAGATGGGAAAGAGTAAGCCTCAAGTGCACTGACAATCTGATGACAGACTACAGATCAACTAGGATAAAGGTCATTCTGAACATTTAACTTTTGCTCTTCCTCAAATTAATGTAATAACTTTCTCCCTTTGCTTAAGTATCCTCCATTTTCAGTGTGATCAGTCTCAGTGTAATGGTACCTGAAATATATTTACTTAATTGCATTTAATACTGTATCATCCAATATATTTTGAACATTTCTGTCAAATAGATATGGTGCACATAGTTATATTCTAGACTGTTTACTCATAGGAAAAAGCACAACTTTGTGTGTACCATGATACGAAACCATGATTTCCAAACAGAAATCCTCTGATTTTCAGTCTTTTAGGTCATAAAATTTTGCTGAAGTTTGTATGACCATATTGATGAATAAATACATTTTTAAATTAATTTAATAACTGGTCCACCTTCTCATAGGTGATCTCTGTTTTCTATCTTGATTCCCTAATTTGGAATTGTCAGGTCTATATCTGTAGTAATGATTTACATGCTGGAGTCTACTGCTTATACAGACATGACAGACTAACAAAAACCAATAAAGATATTTAAATCATTTAGAATATAAATGTGCATCACACCATTTCCAGAGGCTATGTATGTACATACATATGCAGTTCAGTAGTAGTTAATTAGGCTGGTTTGATGATTTAGCTAAAGGTGAGTGTTTGTTGTCTATTTTTTTCCCCTCCAATTCCACTGACTTGTTACGGTCTTCATGTGCTTAACTAATGATACATTTCAGACTAATTTTCTAAGTTTTTCTTCAAATACACAAAGTAAATAATATTTTGCAGTGCAGTAGTATTTGAGATTGATTTACCTCCAGTGTCACTAAGATAGGTGTTATTTTCCCTCAGAATTCCTGTATTTTTAATTTTAAAACATTATTTAATCTCAGTCATTATTGAAAAAATTGGTGCTTGGTATAATGCTGAGTAATTCCTGAATCATGCTGCTGAATACTGAGCGTTTTTTGTATAATAACTGATACTGTCAGAGATATGACTTACACTGGACTGACACACATAAGGTGCATTGTCAATAGTGTTGAAAACAGAATTCAAGTGATAGCAAACTACAGAGGTATCTGCATTTCAGTAGAAGATTACCTACTTTAACTTTATTAGGGTACACTTGTTCTGTCTGATATTTATACACCTCCTCTACCCACACACACACAAAACAAGACCCAAAAACCCACCCTCATCTATTTCATGGCTGTTTTCTGGAAGCTGATAATTACTGGCTAATTGAGCAGAGATTGGAGTGATGGGCTTTGGCTAAATTGTCAAGTGTAGTAATTACTGATTTTCAGCATTTCTACTCTCAAAAAATTAACTCTGACCCTGGTTGCACTTTATTATCAATTTGGAAATGATCTTGTCAGTTGGTGTTTAAAAATAAAAGAAGGTGATCTTTCAAATTAAATGGGGCATGCTTATAAAACATTATATGTTTTATATAAACATATGCTTATAAACATTGTGTACTATTTTTTACTTATTGATATTTTTAAAAGTTAATATTAAAGATATTTCCATAAAGGAATTACTCATATGTATGTTTTTTTCCTCAGCAGTCACTGATCTAAATATTGTGATGCTCACTAGTTGAAAAAAAAAAAAAAAAAAAAAACAAAAAAGAAAAAGGCATAGTTTGATAGCTGTTTTGTAAATTATATTAATGATCTGCCTCCTAATACTATCCCAAGAAATATTGTAGGTGGTATGAAATAGTATCCTTGTTTTCCCTCTAGAGAACCTGTAGGTCACCAGATTTTGCTGTTGAGCTCCTACTCCTCTCTATGGAGAGGTGAATGTCCCTCAATAAGTTTGAAATACCTAATTGAGGACTGAGTTTATCTGGTTTGGAGAGGAGGAGGCTGAGAGGCTCCCTACAGCTTCCCGAGGAGGGGAAGTGCAGAGGAAGTGCTGATCTCTTCTCCCTTGTAGCCAGTGCCAGGACACATGGGAATGGCCAAGAGCTGTATTTTTCAGAAGTTCTCACCTCTGAACTAGCAGAAGGCGTTGGATACCCACAATCACATCCCAGCCTGAGCACGGGCTCTGACATGCCTTGGGAAGGAGGCATGTCCTTCTGATGGGGGTGAGTGCTGTGGACCACCTGAACAAATTTGTAGAAAGCAGATGTGATGTACTGTTTTTGAAAGACTTCTGTGTTCATACAGTTTTCCTGATTTCCCTGAGGATAGCAAAATCTGCATCTCTGACACTAGTTAGGCTCAGAGATCAAATCCTGAGTCTGATGCAGGACATGCTCCTCAACTAAGCGGTTTCAAGCTTACCCATGGATTGTTTTCCTCCCATGGGAAAACATGCTAAAGCACAATATCCTGAGAACAGCAGCACTCCCTCAGAGGGAAAGTCCATCCCAATACTTTGTCTCCAAAGCAGCCAATCAATGTCTACAGGAGAGCACTTGAGCAGTGCAGTTCTGCTTCTGGCAGGGTCCTGGGGGTGCTCACAGGCCTCAGTGGCTGGGACTGGCCTCCCTGGGACCCCCACCATCTCCTGCCAAGGGGACAGGAGACGTGTCCCAGCTCTCTCTGGGACCTTCAGTCCCTGCCTGAGCCGTGTTGTACCTTTGCCAGTCTGATTATCCCACCATAATTATACAGCTGTTCCCAGTATTAATTAACTAACAATGCAAAACGTATTAGCGCTGCATGGTAGGAGAAATAATTATAAATTGCACAATGTTTCTTTAGGTTAACAGGCTTAAAGTATGGTATTGAACTAATTGACAGCCATAAGTATAGACATTTTTCAAAATCTAATAGAACATTAACATTTCACTTCACAAATAAATTCATTTTTGCTCATAATCTCAGGATATTTATCAAGGTGTAATCTTATGGACTGATTTTCTAGAAAGCAAGAAGACATAAGGAACAATTTCATGAGAGTGCTATCTAGGACATTGCACAATAGCTACTCCAATAACTTAGACTGAAACTAGGACTAAGATATTTTGTGCTTTTATTTTTCTCCATTGACTTCTTGTACCATTTTTTAGAACCTATATAAATAAATTATAATGCTGCTTTTAAGTTGATGAAGATATAAATGCTGGCCTCATGCTTACAACACACAGAGAAGGTTTTCTTTTTTCACCAAAGTATCAAGAACTGTAAAAGAAGTACAAATTTGCAGTTAAGGTTACATGGTCTGAATAAAAATGAAAATAGAAATCAGTCCTCTTGCAGATTTGTGGTCTGGACTTTATAAGTAGGTGTGTATCAAAATATGCAAGGAAATACTCTCACAGCTAACTGAATGTTAAATAAGAAATTATAATTGCCAAGAACTTGGTTTCTAAGAAAAGACATATGGAATATAAATAAACAAAGAACATTAGCTAGTCAGTCATCCACAATATGAATAATTTCCCACAGAATACCTCTGGAATTAACTAGATCATTGGCCAACTCTTCATGAACAATTATAAATTTCCTAAAAAACAAAAAATCCAAACAGATTGGTTGGGGTGTTTTATTTTCTAATAACAGCTGAAGGTAGTGGTGAAAATGGCCTTAAAATTTATTCTTATGATCAGGCCTTACAGCCAAAGACAAATTTTCTCAAAGACTCATGACAGATAGGATACATAATTTGCAGGTTTAAGATATGCACAGAATAGGTGTTGGAAACGGTACTCGGGGGTGCAATAGTATGACATGTTTGAAATCAAGTGCAAAGAAGAAAGATTCTGACATCTGTGGAGGTAACTTCACAGTCATTAGCCAACATTTCAAACAGTGTAAATTAAGTGGCTTAAACCCAAACTGTCTAAGTTGCAACTGAAGTTATTGTCCATACACTGTGTACAGTTATTTTTACAAACAGCTGTTATTTTGTATAGAAAAAGCGATGTTCAGTGGGGGACACAAAGAACATCTAGCAAAACTTGTGGTTTTTTTGATTTATTGCATTTACACATTGCTTTGGTAGTACATAATAAATAACATAATTTCATAACTCTATGGAGGTTGATACCAACATTATTTGAGATTAAACTATTCTATGAGCAGGAAGGTATGTTAATATTTCTAATTTGAAAATGTTTTCTTTGTGTTATAAATCACCATTGTTAATTTTATCTCTACTATCCTCTAGCATTGAATACAGATTCAAGAATATTACTAATCATCTGTTAGCATAATATTAAGCATTCAAATTTCTTTTAGTGTATGTGAGTTTCTGCATTATTTTCTGCAAATATTGTATCCCTAGACTAACTTTAGCTTCCATGAGCCTCAAGCACTTCCATGATGCTTATACATTAATTTAGAAAGTATCCTGTATATTTCCAAAGGAATCACATATCTTTAATTAAAATATAAAATTCAGAACTGAAGTGATTATTATTTGAAAGCTGAATTCATTTAAAATAGCCATAAACACTGGATGCAGATGTGCAAATAAAACTTTTAATGATCTTGCAGAGGATTAAATTGTAACCAGTGAAATCATAAACAAAGCCATATTTTTATCTTGCTTAAAGGTAATATAAACTAAGAGTTTTGGCTATAAAGAGAAAAAAAAAAGGTTGGGTTGGGTTTTTTTTTGCTAACACTGTCATCCATAAATAGTGTTGACTTCAGTATTTATGAAAAAGTTAGATGTAACCTTGTTAAGGAGGCCTTTAATCACTTTAGGTTCTAGCACGGAAGCCAGTATCCCTTTCCAAAGTTGTATAAATAATAGCAATTTCTGTTACCAAATTGAAAGAGGAAGAAAACAATCCAGTCCTTGGCAGTGTTCATAGTCACACCCCTGGAACAATGTTTTGCTATTCTGCTAATTTGTCCCAGAAATAATAATAACCATAGAATGTTTCATCTCTCTTGTGCTGTCAGTATCACAGAAAAAGTGCCAGCTGATAGATACAATTTGTAGGTACTTACCCTTTGTGATTGTATCTTTAACTTATTTTTAAAAACTTAGCATACTATTATTGCTTTGGTTTGGAGTGGTTATTGTCATTTGTCATGATGGTACATTGCTTTGTCATTTTGACAGTCGTGGTGAGATCTCTTATTTCAGGAGTTTAAATAAAGAGTGGGGCTTTGTTTCAGACTCGAAACAGAATTTACATAATAATAATAATAATAACAANATAGGTGCCTGAAAATGTTACAGCTAACCATTACTGAGAAATCATTTGCCTTTCTCCTCCTTTTCCCCAACACGTATCTGCTGTATTTCTTCACTCTTTTACCTTTACGTGATTATTCTTTCTGTCCTGGCTGTCTGTCTGACTCTTCTTTTAGATTCTTTTTGCACTTTATTCTCCCATAAGATACCACTGGATGTTACACACACTTTCTTCTGCCCAGTGGCTCCGTAGCAAGTAGGACATCTGCCTCTGCAGCATTTTCTTCTGTATTATGCTGAATGTCTCTCAGAATGGAGCCATGAATGAGTATCAAACTGGGATGTCCTGCAAGGCAAAATGAAACCTTGAGAGGCTGCCACTGGCTCATGCAGAGACTTTGTAATTGAATGTTCTACATCATTTCACACAGTTCCAAAGTCTCATTTGTTGCAGTTTACATGGTAATTTAAAATATTAGTGGAGGATGAGGCACTTGCAAACTGGTCAAAAAGGGCTGCTTGAACCATGCCTTTGATAGGAAGGTGTAGAGCTTGTACAGATGACTACAACACTGCCCTCCAGCAGGAAAAGGCAAACCCCAGCAATGTCAATGAGTGTGATGTGCCCAGAGTTTCCTTACATTATGGGTAGCACAAACTGCGCAGAATATCTGAAACTACGGGAATTTCTGTCACTGCAGTGGCATAAAGGTGAAAGATAAATGAGAATTTAGGTGGGAAATAGATCTTCTGTATACTGAGTTAGATATCAATGTCTGGAATATGAATCATATGAACAAGATCTCAGATTTGCATTTGTGCCATTTTGTTTGTATATAAAAGCATGACTGTTAAGTTCCCTATTTTAGAGCCAAATGTTTGTGTCATGTAAATGACCTCATTCCATTAAGACCAATGAGATACTGTGAAAGCATAAAGATTTGGACAAATAGTATCTAGGGGAAGGAAGCCTCTAGTGTTGCTGTACTTTATGGTGTTTCTATAGATAATGATGATTGCACTGTAGTGGGAAGTGAGATCAATGTCGTGGTGTGTGATTTAGCAGTAAGTGTGCAAGGGATGTAGATTTATTTCTCTTCACATCTTTAAAAACTTTGAAATTAATACTTTCAGCATTGCAGCTCTATTTGAGGCCTCAGGCAATTACTTTTTAATCAGTATTTGAAGAACTCCTTTTTCACCTTAAGGAACATTTTTATGAATGTGGAAATGTGCAGGTTTCTCCAGGCAATAAAAATCCATTAGAATCAGGAGTGGGGTGCTGCAGGGTAGAGTAACAATTCTGACATTTCTGAGGAAGCTTAATTTATAGAAATTTAATTTATACAAGATGATAGGAGTTCTAAAAAGGGGGATATTTTGCTTGTGAATGAAAATCACAGACCAGTAAAAGAAGTTTATTATTCATCCCACCATTAAAGATTATATGGTCCCGTGTAGTTCTGTGGGCACATGGAATATCAAATCAGTTCAGATTTCTATAGTAGATACATACAAATTATAAGGTAGGCCATAGATTAGGACTTTAAAATACAACAATATAACTCTTATGAAGAAATTGGATTTTACAAGATTGAGTTTGAAATAATCCTGTATTTTTCTGTTCAATTAAAACAAAATTACACTACTTATACTATTCATACTGACCCAGGGCTTTTCTGTGATGGATGGGAGATTTAAAATGTGCCTGTCAAAAGTAAGATCTGTGGACTGTATAAAACTAAAAGTCTTCAGTTGTTCAATAGGATACAGAAATTTTCCATTTAATATAAGAGAAGATCACATAAATACAAAAAATCAATAAACAACTTCTTAACCTTAGACACTCAGGGGAGAAAAAACAGGAGAATAGATTACTCATGCACTCTGCTTAGAAACCAAGCGAACTCAAAGTACATTGAACTAAGATGAGAAAAGAACTGAGAAAAATATCCTCTGTAGATAAGGTCCTTTAATATTTTGTGATTATATTAATTCACACTTCAGTAAAAGGCAATTATAAACAATATTTTTCAAAATTTAAATATTTTAACTCCAAATTCCTAATATTTAAGATTTCAAAGTTTTTAGTCATTAAATATGAGGTCATGTAGTTCATACCGTTTTTCATTTTGCTTTGTCATTACATATATTAGACTTTTTATTTAATTTGTCACACATTTTTATAATTATTATAATTTTAATTGTTAACAGAGGGATATTTTCCCCTGGAGAAAAGAAAGTCACCTTTCTAAATTCCAACAGTTTAGGCTAACCAAATCTAAGCTAAGATACAAAGCCAACAAAGATATCTAGTTTCTTCAACATCAAATAGATTTGTTTAAAATTACAACTCTTGAATATGATTATATAATTTGGTAGGATGAATATTTGAGCTTATTTCCTGTGCAGTAGGGAAAAGAACATTTGCCATCACTTCTGTCTAACGGGATAAAATCTGCAGGCGTTGTACAGAACTGTATCAAATGTCAGAAAGAGTGAAAAACAAAAAAAAGGCAAACCAAAGCCCTAAACATCCTGACTTGACATTATGTGAGATTAGAACAGTGTTGACAGTTTCAAATTTAGCTTCAAAGATACTAAGCCTTTGAGCCAAGAGGTTTGTTTTCAAAGATTTCTCATTTCCCGACTGGTCTTTACCTGATGTGTAACCCTCCAGTTCCTGCACTGTGAAATAGAGAACAACTGTTGAGATCTCCTTTAAAATGCTCAGAAAGCTAATCTATAATAAAAAGAGCTTTATAAAAGACTAATAATTTATAATAAGTCTGGGTTTGAATTTCATTTTTTTATTAGCACTACCAGAAGTTGAAAGAACTATAATAAAAGAAGAAGAGACAAATAAAATGTCTTGTCAGTGAGAAGGACAGTAGAAGTCCTCCCACTGTAAATAAAGATAAGGTTCATTATCACCTGAGGAATATGAATGTACATAAGTCTACCTGATGAGACACATCCCAGAGTCTCAAGGGAATTGGCTGATGTAGTCACTAAGACACTCTCCATGATATTTGAAAAGTCCTGGCAGTCAAGTGAAGTCTCAGGTGACTGGAAAAGGGGAAACATTGCATCCCTCGTTAAAAATATAGAAAGGAGGACCCTGGGATCCACTGACCTATCAGTCTCACCTCTGTTCCTGGGAAAATCACGGAACAAATCCTCCTGGAAGCTGTGCTAGGGCACATGGAAGACAAGAACATGATTCAAGACTCCAGCATGGCTCCACCAAGGCCAAGACCTGCCTGACCAACACAACAGCCTTTTCTGATGGAGTGACCATATCAGTGGACAAGGGAAGAGCTGTAGATAGTATTTGTTTGTTTGTTTATTTGTTTATTTATGTAAAGCCTGACAAGGTCCTGCATGGCATCTTTCTCTCTAAGCTGGAGAGGAGGATTCAATGAGTGGATTATCTGATGGATAAGAAAGTGATTGGATGGCCACATCCAGAGGGTAGTGGTCAACTCAGAGTCAACAGCTTAGAGTCCTAATGGACATCAGTGAAAAGTGGTATCCCTGAAGGGTCTGTACTGGGACCAGTGCTATTTCATATCTTCACTAATGACATAGATGAATTGATTGAGAACATCCCCAGAAAATTCGCCCATGACACCAAGCTGAGTGGTGCGCTTGCCACAGCTGAGGGATGGGATGGCATCCAGAAGGACCTGAGCAGGCTCAGCAAGTACACCCATGGGAAGCCCATGGGGTTCAACAAGACTAAGTGCAAAGTGCTGCACCTGGATTGAGGCAACCCTCAATACCAGCTCAGGCTGGGGGATGAACTGGGCAAGAGCAGCCCTGCCGAGAAGGACTTGGAAGTGCTGGTGGATGAGAGGGTGGACATGATCCACCCATGTGCACTCACAGCCCAGAGAGCCAAACATGTCCTGGGCTGCATCCAAAGCAACGTGGGCAGCAGGGCCAGGGAGGGGATTCTGCCCCTCTGCTCTGCTCTGCTCTGGAGAGACCCCACCTGCAGCTGCATCAGCTCTGGGGTTCCCAGCACAGGGAGGACCTAGACCTGCTGGAGCGAGTCCAGAGGAGGCCACCAAGATAATTGGTGGGATGGAGCATTTTTTTATGAGGAAAGGCTGAGAGAATTGAGTTTTTCAGCCTAAGAGAAGGCTTCAGAATAACTACAGAACTAGAGAAAAGACAGAGAACTACAAGAAAAATAGAGGGTTTCTAAGGGCATGTAGTGAAAGGCCCAGGCAGAATGGCTTCAAACTGAAAGAGAGTAGATTTAGATTAGATATTAAGAAGAAATTCTTTACTGTGAGGGTGGTGAGACACTGCAACAGGCTGCCTGAGAAATTGTGGATGTCCCATCCCTGGAAGTGTTCAAGGCCAGGTTGTCAGGTAACTCTGCCCATGCCAAGGGGGTTGAAACTTTAAGGTTCCTTCCAATAAAAATCATTCTATGACTCTAAGGGAATGCACCAGGAAAAGACACTTGAGAATTTTCTTCTCTGACTTGAAATTGTCTGTTTTCAAATCCAGCTTTGAGTAATTTTTGTTCTAAAGTTTTGAATGAAGATTGAGAGATTACATTAATAAAGGAGGATTATTAATAGTGTAGGACTTTCTTCTATCTAACTGATGGGAAGCTTAGCTTTCCTTATTTATTTTTGTTTCTGTATGAATACTTTTGAATTCAAAAATGTGGGGTTTTTAAAAATAGAAATAAGTCATTAAAACCCAAGAACAAACAAGAAAACAAAAAGCTGTGTTGAACTGAAAATAGATGCTGATACCTGTTTAGGAGTACATGGAAATAATGTGTAATGAAAACAAAAGTTTTTCCAAAAAGAATTTGTCAGCAGTTCAAGATGTGTCAATCTTAACTAGTAATTCTTATATTCTGTATAGAATTTTGCTGAGAATGGAGTGGCAGTCTGAACTCAGTGAAAATTCTGTGTGTTATTTAATGACAAAAATACCAAACTAAGTTTCCCTTTAAGCGACAATGTGCATGTGCAAAGCAGTCAGCCTTCTCTTTTCTCCCCTGGGCTGGACTACATGCAAATCTCATAATTCCATAGTGAATGCACTAAGGAAGTTGTGGGGTATAGGATATAAGACATAGACTGGTTGGTAGGCTGATCTCTAAGGGAACAGATATGGGAAATTCATCTTTTTGCAAGGTGATTCTCTTCTATAGAAAAATGAAATAATTTCCACTGAAAAAGTTTTACCAGTGAAATAAAGAACTTCAGCTTGAGAAATGTCATTTCAGCTGAGTTGTTTTGATTGGAGCTGTGTGAAATATTGTGTTTTGCCATTTCAAAAATTGTATTCTTACAAATGTACATTCTAGTATTTCTATTTTTTTAGTTACTTGCCTTTTTAAGTCTACATTTTTGTAGAAATAAACAAGTTCTGAAGTACCATTCCAAATGCTTTCAGTCAGTTTTCAAAGGCTATTTATTTGATCAACACAAAAGCTTTCTTTGGCAGACATACATAAAACAGCAGCTGCCTTCTTGCCAGGTACAAGAAGAGTTGCTCCTAGTATCGATTGTGGCCATTAACACATCTCTTGGAGATCATGCCTTCTTTGAGATCCAAGATTGTTTTCCTGGAGCTTTTCAGCAACAACAGGTAGCAGATATCTGTGTGTTATTGAAACTTGCTTTCTCAAACTCCTCTCTGCTGCTCTTTTTGTTAAAGCAGGAGGAGAAATTATTTAAAATGACTCACGAGGGTATAGTAGGAAAAACACCCACAACCCTATTATTAGTAAACAATATCAAAATAATGCTATAATGTGACCTGTTTACTGACAATATTGCTTCAGCCATGGGCTGTCTGGTTTTTCCTCATGCAGCTTATACCTCCACTGAAACAGTGACAAATCATCTTAGAAAGAAAATTATCTCATAATAACAAAAAAAAAAAAATCTTAGAAACTTGCTTTATCACCATTTTTGAGAGTAGCAATATGTAAAAGATAATAATCAGTCTCCTTGTTTTTGGAAATTGTTTTTGGCATCCTGATTTTGAAAAGTGTCACAGTTTCATACAGCAAAATTATTACAGACACTTCACTGCAAGTCATCGTATCTGTAAAAGCTACTGATTGATTTCCATGAATTTAAATTTGCAGATAAAATATGGACCAATGTACAACACTGGTATGGACAGTGTGGAGTTTGGACATTACTGTTAAGTTCAGGCATCTCATCTAAGTCCTGACTCATCTCTGTAAGGATATTGTTCTAAAAATAAGAGTGGCAACAGATACAAAGGTATCACTGGGTGTCTTGTTAATTATTCAAATCAGAAATATAGACTTGTTTCCTAAACAAAAAAAGAATCTCTGTACCTTCTCAATGAAAGTAGCCTGTCCTTTGTTTTTGATTGCAGGTATATAGAAAAAAAAGTATGCAAAATAACTAATAAAGAGGAAAAAACATTGTTTGTTCTAAACAAGTCTAAAGATAAAAAGAGTTTCAAATAAGAGGTTATTGAGTTGAATGCCTTGGTAATTCAGCTGTGTGTTGTCAGATCCTAGTAGTGAATTCCACCTGCAAAACTATCTTTATTCTCAACATTTAAAACATTTAACACACTGAGGTACTAGCAAAGGCTTAGAGCATAAAAACAAACATGTCTTACTCAGGATGGTGCTGCATCTGTGTCTCATGTGTTACATGTTGAAGCATGAGCAGCTTTTTTTCAGTCATACAGAAAGTATAAAATTACAAAATTATTTTCCATTTTCTCAAAAATGTGTTTTTTCATGTACACAGTTGTAGAGCTTGAAGGACTTACCCTCATGCTTTCATCCACAAACAGTATCAGCAACAAAGGATGCCTCATCAAAGCAGATATTCATAGTAACAAATCTGTTGCAAATTCCAAACTACCTACTGAACAGATCAGACAATAAATATTCAGGATGTGATTTGGGCTGGGGAAGAGTGATGAGTAGGAGAGAGAAGTAAAACCTTATGCCTTTGGCAAGAGATTCCTAAAAGTAAGAAGACATGTGAGTAGCATCCTCAAATGCAAATGGTGTCACTTTGTGGCATATTCTGTTTATACACTTTGTATGTATAAGGTTGTCTCTGAATTTGTTACTAAAAAATACAAAATGCTTTTGCTAGAAGAAATTCAGAATCCAAGAAGGCTACAAAAATCCTATTAAATTCTTTCAAATATTAAAGAGTAAGGAAGCTCTCTTCCCAGTGTTTTCATGCTCAAACTTACCCTTCCCTGCTCTTTCCTTATCTATGTAGTAAACATGAAAATTGAGGAAAGCTATCTAGTTAGTAATTCTCTACTTTGACCTAAATAAAACTTCTCTGATTTCAAAGTTTTTCAGAGGATAATTATAGAGTATCTACAGATTCTATCAGAACCAAGATATATCTACTTTAAATTGATAAAATGTCAGAATGCATTACAGGTTCAAACTTTAGTGAATGAGACTTAAAAAGGGATTTACCTAAGTTGATGTTTTCTTGCCAAAGAATGACAAAGAAGTTGTTGCTGTCTGTGTTTTCAATTTGGCATGCTATTGAGCTCTAGCACAAGAGAATGTTAATTTATATTTGACAGCAACAAAACAGAACAAAAATGTAAGAAGCTGCAAGTCTTTGCAAGAACCAGTTAGAGTTTTTTGTTTTGTTTCTGACATCATTGAAGAGTCAGTTCATGAAAGCCAGAAGTGTGGTTTTGTTCTAAAATCCCTCACATCTAATTTATACTGCATGAGTGGAAACAGAAATTTAAAAATTAAGATGATTCAAAACATTCTGGATTCATTTCTTCATGTAAATCTAGGGATCTGAGGCATTCTGAGATTGAAGATGTTTTCAAACACTCAGTTTTCCCAAAGGTAATATTGTTTCTCCCCCATTCTTACCAGTAGCTTTGATAAACTATAGTAACTGTAATGAATCACATTATAAGATTCAGTCTGTCTTGGCTCTGTGGTAAAAGTGTAACCACCAAACGTATGTCTAACATACTGGATCTTTGAATGCTACTGATCAACTTCACCTCCACATTAGTGGATGTTAAGGAAAGCTTGAGTAAAGTCTTTCTTTCTAGAGAAAATAAATAAAAATGAGTGTTTTGTAAATGAAGTATTCTCTAAATATTTGAGAAATATCTTTACATAGCGGATATTTTTGTACTTCTTTTGTACTACTAATCCTTTAGGGATACCTCCAGTGTCCTGTTCTGAAGCACTCAGCACTTTATTTTTCCAGAGATTCTTTCTATTTAAAAGGCATGGAAATGAAGTTGATCAATTTTAGTCAGCCTTTATCCAGTTTCACTAATCAATATCTGAAAATGAGAAGCTAAAATTATATTTGTAAATTACTTTTTTTATATATTTTGAACTTTACAAAATAGTAGATTTGGCCATTTTCTTATTTATTATACCAGTTTTCTGTGTACTGGCCATAGATAGAACTAACTTTTTACACGAAATTGAGAGCCTGAAGTGTAATTGTATCAGAATCCTATAGTTATAAAGGAACATACTAGAGACATGGACTTCAAGGATTATAAAGTTGATTCTTTCTCCTTCCTCTCTCTATACTCTCTTTCTTGTCACTAGAACTCCGATTAATTATTAGAAAACTAAAGAGGTGTGTTCTCTTTCTCAGGTGATAATTAACTTTGTGTTTAAAATGTGACACCTTCAAATAATCTTGAGCAACTTGATTTAATTAATAGACACATGGCTATCAGTATGATTGGAATTCCATGGCAGACTTTTCTGTTCTTTTGTCTCATTCTTACCCCTCAAACTTTGAATATTTATAGGAAACTGTTGGATATTATTGACATATATTTTGAAACTGAGAGTCATCATCTCTGTCTTCCATGTACACTCTTGAAAAGGAGAATTAATTTCTTGCAGGGTGTGATCCTGCTCTCTCTCTTCTACAGTTTGGCATGAAATTTCACCACACTGCTTTTCCTGTTCAGCCTGTGACCTGAATATAAATCATCAAATACATAGGTTTGTTCATGAACAAACATCCCTTTTTTACTTAAACTGCACTAAGCAAAAGGTCAGATAAAAGTTACAACAGGATTTAAAAGGAATATGTGTAGCATCATATGCAGGTCTTACAAACTGCTGAGAGAAAGAAGAGGCTTTCATGATAACCTGGCTACTACATCCAGTGGATCAAGTGGGTTGTCAGTCAAATATTGGAAGGTTTATAGTTTGATTTTAAGTATATACCTGTATGTAGAAAGATATAAAAAGAATATCAATTTTAATGAGAGAATCTATACTATTTCAAATTCTTAGTTGTATTCACTAGATCCTTTTTCTCCTGTGTCTCTCTTGTCTCCTCTAACAAGAATAAAATTACAATGGTAAAAGGTAGAAGAGAAGACAAAATGTTTGGATTTATTTTTTGTTTGGTTTTTGGTTTTTTTTCCCCACAATAATTTGCCTTTTAGATTTTCATTTGTTTAGGGTATTATTTGAATAAGTACTTTCAATCACCTTTATCTGACAAATAATTGTATAAGATTAGAATAAAACTAACCATTTGAAAGCACACTCTATGTATCTATGAGTTTTAAGAACATTTGTACAATCTATAATACCATTTATTTAACTACACTCAGACATTTAACAAATATTAGCCAAAAAATATTTTAAGGTACGTATTTTGGTATTTGAGGGTATATATAAAATAATAAACTCTTATAACTTGTATAAATATATTAATGTACAAAGAGTGCTATTTTCAAGTCTTCTGGGTAGCTGCCTCTCATTTTAGTTGATATTCTTTGTGCATCATAATTCTCAACATTAATCAGCGCATGAGAGGAAGAGAGAGGATTTTCCTGGCACCTCCTTAAGACAATTCCATTTTCAAACTAAAGCCAGAAGTATTTTCATAGTCACTGAGAGTCTTCATAATCACTGATTCTTTTTGGAAAAAGTATGATGAAAAATTTACAATATATATTGCTTAAAAATATCATAGGCTTGAATATGGAAAGTATGCTGTTATGTCAGATGGATATCCATATATTTAAACATGGATGTGGTAAGATACTTTCCAGTCATACATTGGATATTAATTATAGCTATAATTGTATGGATTCCTTTGCTTCTCTCTGTGTAGAATAATGAATATATTTGGCTCCAAGACACCAACAAAAGAATGTCAAGCTATAATGATTTCTAGGAATTTACAAAAAACCCAAAAAAAACCCTACAACAATACAAACCAAACCAAAGATGTACAGCTAAACTATTATTTTTGCTTTGCTTGTTACTTCCTGTGGAAATATTTCCATCATGGAGAATCTCAATGGGCCTTTCTACCTTGTGATGCTTTGAATAGAGGCATTAAGAAATCTGACCTCTTAAAGAAAAGAATGGCTTAAAGAAGCATGTCCTATTCTTTATTAGACAGAATAACTTTCAATAACTTAGAGTCTTATTTTCAACTTATAACTTCATTATCATTTCTGCTCAAAATTGGCAAATTGGCGGAAGATAAACAGAAATTGATTAGTTTTACAATGAATATTTGTTTCAACTTTAGCTGGAAGAAAACCACTAGTGACTACATCCGTCTTTTCGAGATAAGGATGCACACATTAAACACACAATGCTCCCGTAGGTAGATTTATGGGACATACTTATTCAACCAGCTATGGATGGATTTAAAACTGTGTCTTATTTTGGGTGACTGCTTAGAAAACCATACATTTTAGAATAAACCAGATGCAGAATTCTCCAGAGGTGTAAAGAGGCTGTGTGTCTTCACAGATTTCTGTGGCTTTTTCCCCTCCATTTGTTCCAGCAGACAAGTTATACTAGAATTTGCTCTGCATGCTGTTTGGATGGTAGTGATAAGAGTTCCCTGCCTTGATCATAGATACTCGTTTGTGCCAAAGCACTCATTTTGGAAGGCTGTGCTACGTTTCCCTCTCATTTCATGGATGTGGTGAGAATGTCGCATTTTGCTTAGGGCAAGGAGTGTTGCTGCTGAAGGAGGAGTGGAAGCTGTTCCACGTTTGCCAGTGTCAAGCATTTGCTGATCAACAGCACTGCAGATAAATTGAGGAGTTGTTGTACCCACACCTAATTCAGTACTGCAAAGGGGAGACCATATGTTTTCATTTTGAATTCATTTCCTGAAGTAAGTGTGCCATTTCATTAGATTTCATTTAGACAGTTCTGTGTGCTGTTTTGCTGTTTTCAAAGTGAATAGATTATTTGCCCACATACTGGTTGTAGATTATTGTTCACCAGGTCCACCTAAACTAATATTTTGACCACGTGTTGATCAGTGCAAATGATTTGTGAAATAAAACAGAAATATCCATAATGCCAAATACAGAAAAAATCAATTCATGATCATTGATCTTAGTCCAAATTATTCTCAAAAATGTATTGCGCACAGAAATTCCTGAATCTTTCAATATAACTAAGACCTTACTTAATCATTCTGTTACTAACACAAAAAGCAGAAGAGAATTCAGCTCAGTATAAAAAAGATACTTTTGATTTACTATACTAAGAATGAGAAAATGCTGACCATAGGCATATTTAAAGAAAAGTAAGCCTTTTGCTAATGAACTAGCACTTCTGCAACACTGCTGCAAGTGTAAATCCAAGTTAGTAGATTTAATCTTTTTCTTCCCCTCCCCTGACCCATCCTGCCAGCTTTCTGTAAAAATAATCTGTTGAAATCCTTGCAAAACAATATCTGCTGCCCAGATGAGATCTTGGCAATGTAAATCAGTTACATGCATTCCCAGCTTGCAGAAGAAGCTTTGCCTCTTCTGACACTCAAGACCAAAAATTGTATTCCAGAATCCACCTATTATATGCTTATGGAGACATGTCAGGTTGTCACCAATGATTTTTTTGAAAAGGTCTTTATTTAGTTTATTTTTCATAAATGCATGCAATGTATAGTGGCATTAATAAGTAGGCAGTGGATTCTGAAACTTGAAAGTTTGCCTGTGTAAAGAGGCATCCCACCCAAACAGGCAAAGTTGCTAGAAATCTCAATATATTTCAGTTCTTCTTATGGGAAGAAATGCATAAGACAAAGAGATAAAGATGGAAGGGAAAAGAACCTAGAACGAAAAGGGTTTTGAGCTATTTTCTTTTGTGCGTGGAATATCTTCAGAGGGAAATAGAAAAATTAATTTTAAAAATTGTTATTTCCATTGATTATGATAAGGTTTTCCTTTTTTATGACACAGATAAAACGATGATAAAGCAATATTCTACTGTCTTAGAAATTTAAGGCAGGAACTTAGAGGTGGCTGATTATGAAATGTTTTGTCTCTTTCTTTGTGAATAGTGCTTCTTATGTCACAGGCCATTTTCTTCCTGTTTTTATTCAGAACCAGAAATGAGATAAAAGTGAGGGAATTTTGCTTAAAAAAATTAATTTCTAAAGACACATACAAAATGAGCTATAAAAGGCAAGACAAGGAGTGAAAACCATTTCATAGTGTTAAAATTCTGAGACATGTTCTATTTCTGTTCTGTCTCCTTTTTATAAACATTTAATAGATATAAGTCAACTGAGTTCCATGTATGTTTTCATTGTTATCCTACTTCTTTAGGATTACATTATCTGTGTGCAACATTGCAGGTGGAGTAGAAGATGATGAAAAAAATAAATGAAAGCAGATCTGAGTGAGGAAGGGAAATGGTTGAAAATTATATCCCTGAGTCCCAAGAGCAGCTTTCCCAAAGTTGCTGGTGAGAATAAGACCAGTTCCCTGGGTTTTGGTTCCATGATTCCATTAGCTTTGCCTGGTTTTGTCCTTACATGGGTGGAAGGATTTAAAATGCATCCAGTCAGTGAAAGAATATATATGCATGCAGAGAGAAGTGTCTCATTCACAAATCAGAAACTGGTAGAATTCCGTGGAATTTTGTTAGCGCTATTTTACCCTGGGGAAGCATGCATAATTAATTGTGGCTGTTTCAGACAGACATATTTTCATTGGTGCCAGGGAATGAAAGACAGGATCTGCCCCACTGTGGTAGTGGCAGTCACTTTTTCCTCTGACAGTTATGTGACTCTGAATTATAGGTTTAAAGTGACAGATCAAAAACGTGCACAGACACAGTTTTGTTTCAGGTTCTTTATCTGAAGGACTTCCCAATCTTGAGTAGCCACTCTGACTTACAGCTTTCAATCCAGGTCTTAAGAAACTATGCTGATTAAGTCTGTCTGGTGAAAAGGTATGCTAAAGCCTGGAGATGACATCCTTCATTTCATTTTAAATGAACAAATTTTAGTGAATGCTTCTAAACATCCTATTATTTCCTCTTCTTAGGAGATGTCTGGAAAGCTCGAGGTACTCTCATTCAGAGAAGCAATTTTTACTGATAAATCTAAAAGAAGCATTTTTATTTTTTTTTTTTAATAATAGTTCCTGAAATTCCACAGGTAAATTAACAGATTTATAACACTCAGAGTACTTTGACACAAAAGAATGTGTAAGCACTTACTGTTGCTTCAGTAGCTGTTCAAACATCTGCATGCTGGCTCTGTGTGCCTCTAGATGTAAGACATTAGCCCAGTTTCTGTGAACATTCATTCTTACCTGTCCAGAGTCTGCCAGTTATGATTGCACAGACAGATGTCCACAGGGACTATATTTGAAATCATCAGGTTTTCTTACACAGCCATGCACCGTCTTGGATTTTTAGTTGCTCTTCACTTGGAATAAATTTGAGTTGATGACTGTTGAGGTCAAAATGTGCTTGCAGAATTGTGCCATTCAGTTGTCTGGAACTGGATTTGGGGAGGTTTTGTACTTATTTGGAGAGAGAGGAAGAATAACAATCTGAACAGTCAGAGGTTTCATCTAAGCCTGTTGTATGTATAGATGTCAAAGAGAGAAAAAGCTCCTTTAATCATATCCTGTCATTTTAAATGTAGAGCTTTTTATGCCCTATTTTTCTGGGAAAATACATATAATACAGCACCACACAATCACATTAAGTACCACACATGAAAATCTGCAAAAGTTGCTGCCATGGTCTAGATTTTGAGCAAATAGCCTAGCAAGACATTTTCATTTTCAAAAGTCAAACCTGCCATTATATTTATGGCTTTGTTTAGATTTTTTTTTTTTCTTTTTGTATATCTCCATCTAGAGTTTATAAAGAAAATAGACCTGCTGTGATGCGAACCCCAAAGGAAAGATAGACTGTGTCTGTAATATACTGAAATGTCAGGAAATCATTTATTGAGCCACTGGTGCCTTTAGAGGCTGGTTATAATTTGCTTTGCTGTCTGATAATGTGTGTGTTTGTAGATCAATTATCTCAAGAGCTCTTTGGAGCAATAAGGTCGTCTTTCGTATATTTGTCAGATACTTGTGTGCAGAGATGCCAAGTATTTTTCTTCCTGAATTTAATAGATCATCTCTCAAAGTAAGTGAACAAAGATTATCTGGTGATGGCAGTATTCTCAATGCTGAAGCTTTGCCATACTTTTAATATATTTATATATGTATATATAGTGAGCAAATCATAGGAAGGAATTTTACCTAAAAAAAGTAGTATGTAGCTTCTTTGAGATTGGTGATTGGTAATTCGCTTGTGAGCACCTTTATTCAAATACAAATATTTTAATTTTGCCTGCATCCAGGTGGACAGAAGCCTTTTGTGACACAAGCATAATTTCTGTCAGTGGTCCAAGGCTGAATAGACATTCTGTAAGGAGTCCAGTCTTTTTTGTTCGGAACAGGATTTCATTAGCATCACTTGCTTTTCTCTTAGCACAGTAGCATTTAATGTGTTTTTACTATGAGTTAAGGCGATGGAAGGAAGAAGAGGAAATGAATTCACAGTGTGTCAAACAGGTGAAATTATTTAATTCAAAATCAAATAATAATAATAATTTAGTAGCACCTTTACTACAAAACTTCAAGGCACTTTGCAAACATTAGTTGTCAGAGACAAGGACAAAAGTGCAAAGGGATAGTTAAATTATATGTGATTAAATTAGGTACAGAAAACAAAAGTGACATATTAATATTTCATCTTGACAGTAGAATTTCTGAGAACAGTCCTAAAAATCAGCTCCAGTTTACACCAGTTTTACACTAATGTATAAATTTACATAAGTAAGCAGTGTCCTGCTTCTCATGTGTATAATTGTGTGACTGATACTCCAACAGATTGATCCTTGATCCAGTGGTGGGCTGAAGGGTGACCTCTGGCATGCCACTACCATGATGGCATGCTGATTGTCACCTGAAAATGGAATTCATAAAGCTGATGGGCTCAATGCAAGAAGAGATGGGGAAGGTTAAACATGGGAGAAAGGGTACAAGAATAACCAGTGAGGATGGAAATGACACTGGGATATCTCAGCCAATGCCTACAGTGGCAGGTAGGGCTGACCAAGATGGATAGGACCAGAAAGCAGAACAGCTGATCCTGACATCCTGGGATCGGAACTCTCTGTGTTTTCAGGACTTTTATTGTGCACTGTCTCTAGACTGTCTTCATGATCAACCAACTGGCATTGGTGAGACACTTTTCATGGTAGCCCAGTCTGAGAGCAAGTCAGTTTATGTGATGCAAGACCACACTGCAATATAAGTGGGACAATCCTGGGGCATTACTTGAAAACCAACACCTGATCTGAACTGCAGTGCAAATGTAGACCTGCCCTAAAAGCACAAAGACTGTAAATTCTGAAGAAAGAGATATGCCTGAAGTTGTGTCTCTCCTTTATTTTCATGGCTTCTGCCACCCTGTGTCAGGAACCTGCATGCCATTTAAAATTCGCTCTTTAAGTGAACACAGATTCAATTTTACTTTCAGCAGTGAAGGGAGATGGGTGGATAACTCTTGTTAATATCAATAAAGACTTTCCTAAGAAATGGAAGAACTTCCATTTTCATTTTCTTTTCCTTTTTTTTTTTAATTTTAATCTCCTGTTTTTCTGCATCTGTGGCTGTTTAAAAATAAGACTCATAGCTCTAAGGAAAGAATTTCCAGTGTTTGCCCTATTTTTATCACGAGCCTGAGACTTGTGTAGTCATGACTTGAACTGAACTGTGACTTTAAGCAACCAACAACATGAGACTGATGGTGCCAGGGAAAGAGCGAGCAAACAAAATTCTATTTTGATCATTAGGACTCTAAAAAAAAGAAAGAAAAAAAAAAAAAGAAAGAAAGCCAAGTGTTTAGCAAATAATATTTATTTACTTTAACCAGGAACTTGAGGACAATGAAAGAAAAAATATGGTAAAATCCATCTATAGTCAAAACATACATGTTTTCCACCTCTGATGTTCTGGGAACTTCACTTGTGAAGTTCTTTTTCATTAGCTGTTTGAAATTAAAACTTGAAATCTTTATGGAGTGTACATGTAAATTAAAAAGAAAAGGAAAAACTTATTTTGGTAAAAAGATTACATAATATTCATTCATTCCATGCCATATCTGAAGGCCGTGTAATATGAAGAACATGCTAATAGTATTTCATTTCCTTGGTGCATAATTGCTGATTAAATTTTTTTTTTAAATTTCTGAGAGATTTTAGATTCAATACCCTAAATATTTTCAAGGGGAGGGGAGAAGAAGAACCAGAAAACAAAACATATTTCTGATTATAGAAATCTAACTTTGGACCTGCCAGTTTCAACCCTTTCACAGTATGTAGTATGTTTCATGTATATTTATGAAGGCCACTGAGGAAAAAAACAGTATCTTGTTTTGGATCTTTAAAGCCTGATGCAGCTAAAAGCTAATTTGCTTTGAAGTCCCTTGGTATGTTGAATTTAATTTATCAAAAGAAAACTAATATGAAATAGTAAAATAATTATTAAAATGGAAGTAAAAATAAATTATTAGAACATACCAACAGAGGAAAATAAAGCAGATAACATCTAAGTTTCTGGGATGTTTCTTATTTTAATTACATTAATCATAATTGCTATTAGACTCGTGATGGGACAGTATTTTCTACTTTGTTGTAGCAGGTAAGTTTAGAGAAAGGAAGTATATGGAAATAAGGTCATGCAATCCAAATTGACATCATACAAAGTGACTTTATTTGTGGAACTAATCATTCAGTGTATCTAGGAAAATATTTTCCATGTGTATTTGTAAGTTTCATAACTATGCAAGTAATTCCAATTTTTAAAAGATTTTTATTTGTTTATTTCTTCTGGTTTTTGTTTAAAATTTTGATTACTTGTACACAACTTTTATGTATGTTTTTCATGAATTTTTGAATCCTGAGAGTTCACACTCAGAATTTGTGCTGTCACTATCTGAGCAATATATTTTCTGGAATATTGTATTTGTCTTAACATGATGCAGAGACAATACTTAGAAGTTTTGATCAGGGTATCTAGCTAGATTTCTGGGAACAGAAATCCTAATCTCAAACTTGTCTTCCTTTTGGAGATGAGCTTGATCACAAATTCCAAACATAGCACTGGATTTTGTTATATTATAAATTAAGTTCATAGTTCAATTACTCCATGCTTATCTCCTTTAATGTCAAATAAACTCTGCCTCAGAAAAAATATATCTAGAAAAAATTAAATTCTGTTTGAGAATGCAAACAGAGCAGGGAAATGGTGGTTTTCTACACACACATGAAGGAAATTTAAATTTGATCATTAAGTCAAAAAATGCAGTTTAAGTTCTCTTTGGGATCCTATTTACAGTGATTGGAAACTCTGGGAACCAAGACATGGGATGAATGGCCACAATGGGCACGTGAAAGCAGCAGTCTTAAGATTTCACCAGGAAAGTACTGCTGTGTGTATGCTTTTTTTTAGTTGAACATTTCCTTTTTTTTTTTCACCAGAGATCCTCTAGATTGCTAGTGCATATACATACTAAAAAGCTTGGCTTTTAGCATAAATTTTAAAGAAAATGAAGCATTTTTAATACTTTGGTTTTGAGGGGTTTAGGACTTTTTAGGAGTATTTGTTCCTTTTTTCTTCTTACTGCTGCTTTTAATGGTTTTGAAATTTCATCTTATGCCTTGATGTCTTCTGCTCATAAAAAATTACTAACTTAATCCCTGTGTTGCTTCAAAACCCACTGAACATTCTGTAGTTAAACATTGAAATAGAAATCAGATGTCTTAGATTAATATGCCAACCCAGTATTGTAATGAGTCACATTTGAGTTATGTTTTTATTTTTTCTTTCTAAGTGTATAATGGGCCATCATCCCTGCCTTTTTGTTCTGTCTTGATCGTACAGCATCCACCTCAAAGGGCAAATCAATATACATATGCATTTTATTTTTAAAATAAGTTATAAGGCATGTAGTTAATTAAATCTATGTGAAGTTTTAATGGCACACACAATCTTTTATCAGAATTGCTATCTCTGCCTGCTTTATCATTCCTGCTGGGGACTTTTTTGGTATAACAAAAAAATACTGCTTGTTGCTATTTTCTCATGCTGATCATGAATTCAATAGGGATCAGCTCCTGCCAGTAAAGGCTGCATATTTATGCTATTGATTTGTGAGGGAAGGAAGCTGAGGGCTGTTTGTATTGTGCTATAAAATTAATAAATAATGATTCATTAGAGCAGCATTCTGCAGCTCACAGGTGAGCAGTAATTTGGTATGAGGGTTGTATTTCTATTTTCTGCTCTAAATGTGCTTGAGATACCACAACAGGGGAGCCCTGCTGTTGCAGTACCTGTGAGCACTGTCCTAGTCAATGTCCTCTGGGACTTGCTCTCTTTCAGGGTGGGGAGGTAAAGCAATGGGAATCAGGCAGCGTGTCTTCTCTGCCTCCTCTCTGAAGATACTTCTTCCTCCAGCAAAATTATGAGAAGATCTATGTGTAGGTGTGCTGGGAAACCTCAGGTGTCAGGAGAGGGCTGAGGTGCCCTTATCTTTGTTGGCTAAGATAAGGAAATCATCTTCTGACAGTCTCATCAATCTCATTTACCTGTGTTTTTTTACCGCAGGTAAAATGCACTGGAGACCCTTAACCTGATATTGCTATGGAGTATGAAGTTAGGAAAAAAAGGACAGCAATTTCCAGACCCCAGCAAAAACAGTGGTCCCTGTTTCAAATTGTCTAATGGTGCTATAATTGCTATTGTTATTCAGAAATATTTTATTCTTTGAGGACTGTTTGGCTCTTTTAACTGTTGGGCAGTTAAGGATTGTGTCCATCGTTCTTACAGTCTTGATCCAGTTGTTCCTTAGGAAGAATTTAATTGGTATAGAGTATAAAAATGTGAGTTTCAAGACCACAAGTGGGAAGTATTAAGGAGGCATTATAAAATACATTGAAGCTGAAGGAACATTTACAGTATGTTTTAAATTTGGCTGTACTGGAAATATATATTTTAACTCATTTTTGAACCATCAGAAGATTTGTCAACATAACACCCAATGTAGTCGTGCAGAGTGTTGTGTGGTAGTTTCACTCATTTTTGCAATGACTACCTCCTTTAATCTCAGAAACAGTAAATAGATTGGAGCATGTGATTGGTGGCAAGGTTGTATAAAATAAATGTGAAAGCACTGGTAGGTTGAAAGTGGTCTGTATTAGCAAAGATTTGATATTCATATGACTGACAGATCTTTAAGATCACAATGTGTAAACTACATTGACAGGGCAGTGGGGGAGACCTGTTTGTAGAGCACAGTACCAACTGTGGACTGAAAGGCTTTAGAGATTCCAGTGTTTTTAATTCAAAGAGATGAGTTTAGATGCACAGTGTCTCGTGTCAGCCTCTACATGGATGTGCCTGAGGGCACTGTCCTTGTGGTGGACCAGAATTAAAGTTGAAAAATGAATGAATAGAAGAAAAATGTAGCAATATACAGTAGATGTGCACACATCAAAACTAATAAGAACACTGTCTCTTGTTAAGGTTGACAGGTTCGTTTTTTAAAGAACCAACTGACACCTCTGATACCTGACAAGTTTCAGTGACTTTTAATTTATTTTTCAGCAATATTTTAACTAGTCCCTTTCTAGACTATAAATGATATAACTTATGCATTTCTGAATTTCAGTGCAATTCATCCTTGCTAATTACTCCTTGCTGGTGGCTTTGGAAGATAGATGGGAGAGTGAGTAACAGCATTACTAGTACAGTATATCATTACAGAGTAAACAGAGCAGAAGGAGGGAGACAGATTGTGGTGCAACAATGGGCAAATATTTACATTTTCTGCAGCAAAACATAGCACAGAGCAGTCATCTTCTCAGCATGAGAGCTGAAGTTAGAAACTGGATCTTTTCAGTATAATTGAGAGATTACCACTGATATAAAATAGTGAAGGTGACCACCTTCACTTTTCTGTTTTATTTTTAAAAGATTTAGGGTTTGGTTTGTTCATTCTGTCAGGCCTCCAGGTTGTGAAGAATCTGATTCCTATGACAAGCTGACAGTTTACAGAGTAGATAGGAACTTCACTGAAGCTCTGCATGCTTTTCTGAATGAGAAAAAAGAGTGCTTTGAGTTTTGCAGGTAATAGAGTTAGCTATGCTGATGAGGCATTGATGGAAAAGAAAGGTTGGGGAAATTGACAATGGAATTTCAGGTACTGGTACAAGTAAACTAAATTTGATATGAAAAAGACTGCCAACAAAAATATAAAGCATAAAGGAAGGAAGGAACCAAATTAACACTATATAAATGTATTTCATGTCTTCTCTCTTTTGAACTGTTATCTTCTAACTGCACAATGTTCTATATTAAAATTTTACTCTTGCTCTTCCAAGGAACTTTCTGCTAATTCATGCCTTTCCCCTGATGTGGCCTTTTTTGTCCACTGGGGTTTCAGCCGGGACTTTTGTAAACATTTGTGTGAACTATCTGAAGTCACTCACAGAATGATATGTATAGAATGGTTCAGTGTGGAAAAAAGATTATTCTAGTTTCTGCTTTCAATTCATAATGTTCTGTGAGATTAGTCCTGGTAAGGTCCAAAACCTTAACTGCAAGCTACACTAGAAATCTGAGACAACCTTTAAGGCTTGTAAGAGACACCAGCTTTCCTCAGTGTGGGCAGAGGAAGTAAAAGTGCTATCAGTATGTGGTGGGCTTCTGGAGAAATCTCATGAGTCAGAGAGAAATGTAGCCCAGATCTGGTGAAATATGTTGCTTTCTTGATTTATATTCACAGCATGGTAGAAAATACCTTGACATTATCCTGTTATTTCTTTGAGAATAAAAACATTCCTGCCTTTGCTGTGAGTGTGTTCATCTGGAGAGCTCTGCCAGAAAAAAGAGTTCATCTCCCCATTGGCTCAGCCTGAAATGTTCACCTTTACCCATGTAAGGGACTTGGAAATCCGGTAGCTGTGATAAGGGACAGAGTGTACTAATGCAGAAACATTCAGCTGCTCTCAGCAGGAAATGTCTTGTCAATACTGGCAATAAGTAATGTGCTAAAGATTTACTGTCAGGTGCCTGTCTTGACCACAGCAGGGTGGAAACTTGCAGCAGGAGGATGGCTGTACGTACTTAGGTCACCTGTGTTTACTTTGATGAATGTGTGTAGTATCCTTGGTCTGGATTATTACACTGAATTGAGGGGAGGCTGTAGTAACTGATAAACCCAGAAAAAATGTTTTCCACCATTAACAGAGAAAATAACAGTCAAATAATTGGACATAGGAGGCTGCTGTGAGCCAGTTTAAGCCTAGAAGAGCAAAGAAAACTAAGTCTCTGTTGAGCAGTTACCTAGAAAAGAAAATGTCTATCCAGCCCCTTTCAGGGCTCATGTTAAAATGTAGGAATAATCCATCAAGAGTTTATTTTGTGTTCTTTGCGATAAGTATCATTTGCTTTCCAGGTGTACATGTTCAAAGGAGTAGTGAGTACCATGAGTACAGCTCCTACAGTAGGCAGTTCCACCAGTAGAAGTTGTCCTCAGAGGTGTGAAGGTTTTTAACTACCTGTAGGTTTTGTTGTTGCAGGTATCAAGGATGGAGGCTGTGGATAAAAAGCTGTGAGTTTGGGACATCCATTTACTCCCCATTGGTCATTTACTGTGTTCACAGCATCCCAGAGCCGTTCAGTCCAATTAGAACTTCGAGGTTTCAGAAATCGCTTAAGCAAGCCATTTGTTCTCTCGACTCGGCCATTTGCCTGTGGATAATAGGGTGTGTGAAATATCCACTGGATCCCTTCTTCTTTTGCCCAGTCCTGGACAATGGTTTCTGTAAAATGAGACCTGTTCCTTTTTTTGCTATAGCAAGAATTTCTTGCCATTTCTCTTTTTGCCAGAGACTCTATTTACTTCCCAGTCGTTTTTGTCCCAGAAGGGGAGCCACTTGGTACACCCTTGGAACACAACAAAAGAATCAGTGTAAATATACACAGAGTCAGAGGTTTCAGATTCATAGTTAAATACACTCCAAACTGCTAGTAATTGTCCTACCTGTGCACTACCTTCCCCTTCTGTTACAATTTGGTTTCCTGTATTTATTTGTAAGGCCACAGCACAATATTTCCAAACCTTACCTTCTCA